>CM077152.1:81766614-82200898 GCA_039583875.1 Platanthera guangdongensis | reverse complement strand
CTTATTTCTTGTTTGTTTTGCTTATCTTCTAGCTTTTAATAGTTTGATAATTTTAATAATAATATGTTAGATTTTCTCTTCTATATAGCCATGAAATTCATTTGGGAGGGCTCACTTCTTCGCCTTTTTTATCTTGGTTTCATCCTTGTTCATCAATTATGAAATTGTGTGGTGTATGAGTGTAATTTATTAACTTTACATGGGTCTTTAACCTGTCTTCATGCTTAGCATGATAGTTTTCTTTTTTTCTCACCTGTTTTTTCCTTTAACTTGTCTACTCAGGTCGACGAAAGACGTTCTCAGCTCGACGAACTTTAGATATTTCTCTGAGCTGAGCTCAACGATCTTCATTCTCTGGTCGACGAAAACTGGATACTTCAACAAAACTAAAGTCAGGATAAATCCAGATTATTCTAAGTCCAACTTCAGAATTTGGTCGACGAATATAGATTCTGAGCTCGACGAAGTTGGAGCTCAAGTTCATAAATTCTCAGGTCGACAAAGTCAACTTCTCAGGTCGACGAACTTAGTACTCTACTCGATGAATTCTGGAATCAGACTATTTGTGTCGACACTAGGGCATGTGTCGACACCAACTTATGTCGACAACAGAAAACTTATTTCGACACCAGAAAACTTATGTCGACACCAGAAAACTTATGTCGACACCAGAAAGCATGTGTCGACACCAACTTATGTCGACACCAGAAAGACTTGTGTCGACACCAAGACAAATCAGTCGACACCCACCTGTGTCGACACCAGAAGATTCATGTCGAAACACAGAATATCAGTCAACACAAAATACTCGACTATGTCAGAATGGTTGCTGAACTCCAGTCGATGAAGTTACAAAACTCACCTCGACGAACTTCAGATAGAAAAGCAAAGGCTTGAAGCATGCAGCTCTGTTATCAGCTCGACGTTCTTGGAACTCAGCTCGACGAACAAGAAGTCGTCTGGTCGACGAATTCAATATCTCAGCTCGACGAATTGGTAATTCAGTTCGACGAATTCTGCCAACTATTCGACGATTCCAGACTTAGCCATTTCCAGCCTTCTGTCCCCATTCTAATGCGGAAATTCTTGAGTAATTAATGTTCTACATTCTCTGAATGTATCCGTTAGAAGGAACATTGATGACGGTCATATTCAGGAATATTACTTGCCGATTTTCCACGGGACAGTTGAAGAAATGATTCAATGCTGATTATTCTCAAGGCATCAGCATTAATTATAGAGGATTCAAATTTTTGAAAAGAGAGAGAAGAATACAAGATCGATAATAGTCAGTAAGAAAGAAATATACTCAGTGAGAAAAACAGAGACACATAGACTGACTGCAAGATTTTCATGCAACAGCAAAAAAGCTTTAGACAAAAATCATACTGAAGCTTATAGTGACAGACAGTGTCTTCATTCAGAAGAAGAAGAACAATCATACAATATCAAGAGTCTTCTTCTTCCATATTCTCTCCAGGACTTCCAAGGACAACTGATATCAAAATCAGTCAAGAAGCTCCTGCATCACTACTTGTCAAGAAATCTGATGAAGACCTATCACCCTACAGCAAGCTTCCAAATCTTCCTGATCCATTCAATAATTCAGGGGGAGCTTTTGCTAATCATCAATCCACATAGGTCTTATCAGTTTATTGAGAATGAGAAGACATAATCACTCTCTCACCCCCTCCTGTATAAAGGGTTGTCATCTCCCTTCAAAAGTGATTCCTGGTTGCATGTCTCCACACCAAAAGACTTGAGTTGGTTTTTTGGGACCTGATCAAAACCAATTGGTGCCAGACACCTGATCAAAAACCTGAGTGGATTCTAATGCTAAAGATCACGACAGTGAACCGGTCGCAGAAGTAATAAAAAAAGGGCGAGTTTTCCTAAGTATCGATCTCTTAAGGAACACAGTAAGGTGGAGTTAATTTTGAGGAGGACTTGAGATTGAAGTCCTTAGGGTCGGCGGTAACGATGGGGGTTTTGATGTTTGCGGAAAAAGAAAATAAAAAGCTAACAACTACTCCTATGCAACGCCGCTATGCGATGCTTCGCTAGGCGGGATGGAAGACTAGTCGGGCCGCTATGCACCGAATCACTAGGCGGATGGGCGAGTAGGCTTTAAGATGAGGTGATGAGAATGGCGAAATGAGGGTCGTGAGCACCTCTTCACTACGCACGCCATAGTAATTGCTAGTGCGGCAAGGGTGGATGGATGGATATGCGGGCGCAACTCAAGCAACTTAAGTAGTAAAATGAAATAGGAATCACATAGACATGAACCACATAACATATACAACCAAAGTGCACATCATCAATATAAATAGATTTAAACACCAATATTCAACAAGGAAAACAAGAACAGTCAAGAGATCGACCGAATCTGAAGTCTTGCTGAGGATTCACGGTTGGAATCGTCGGGTTGTCAATCCGGGTCCAAGCTCGGTCCTCAACTGCGTCGGGGTAGAGAAGGGTTATCACCATCTTCCAATGGCCTGTCTTCTTCGTATCACGATTGCGGAAGAAAGTTGCAAGCTTTCCTTTGCTTGTTGGTGATGGAGTAAACCCTACTTGAAGCTCACGGATGAAGGAGAAGGCCGAGAGGAAGCTCCGGCTTGGATTTTGCGGTGATAGCTTGCCCGGAGCACCTCCCTAGGGTGGAAGATGAAGAAAAAAGGCGGAGAAGGCGGGAAACGGCGGAGAAATGTCGAGCCATCCCGAATTAGGGCCGAACCTGCGAATTTATAGATTGTAGAAATTATAATGCACACGACCAGTGGCGCACGACCAGTGGTCGTGCGCACTATGTCCAGTGGTAGTGCGTTTTCCCCAGCCAGAATTTGGAAGAAAATGGAATCAATGCACACGATTAGTGGTGCACGACCAGTGGTCGTGTGCAATGTGTCCAGTGATAGCGCGCATACCCCAATCCGATTCTGGAAATCAGGGAACATGCGCACGAGCAGTGGCGCACGACCAGTGGGTCGTGCGCACTATATCTAATGAGCTGTGGCAGTATTCCTACTTCCAAACGTCCCGGAACACGTACACGACCCTGAACCAAGAACTGATATGTGCAGACATTCCAGATGAGTACAAAACAGAGTACAAACATTAAATGTCCAAAAATACACAACCACGGGCCAAAATGTGCACTTTCTATGGAAATATAGACAAGATGAAATATGAACAATATAGAACTAAAAGTGAAGTGCAAACGCGTGAAAACTAGCCAGATGAGTCCGAAAATAGGTATATAAAATGGACTCATCACACCCCCATACTTAACTGTTTGCGCATCCCGAGAAAACAAAATCTAAGCAGATAGGGAAAAATACTAGTTAACAAAGAAATTGCGATACGGAGTACCATGCGAAGTCGCATGCTCGCACGCGTAAAAATACAATAGAGAAAATTTCTAAGTATGCAGAATAGTTTATATTTTTCACAATGCGTATCAAAATGTTATTACTACTCAAAAATGGAATCACGGTGAATCATTCGGTCACGGGTAGGGAGAAAGTAGACTAATCGCTAGGCGAGCATTGTCAAAGATCAGGGCTTGGGATAACCTCCAAAGGAATCCACCAATGTCGGTGACCATATGCTTGCCCTTTCACACTCTCTCCACGGCACTAGTTAGACTCAAGCACGAATCCACATGACTTGGAGTATAATATATGCTTAGGTGAAGGTGGGGTATATACAGGTTAACAAGACGGACACGCACACCCAAAATAAGATCGCCCGAAAATGCACACAGGTAAACTCAATGGACAAACACGTGCGACGCACCACCAGACCTGGACTTTTGACGGTGCGTGCACGCCCATAACGAACACAACTCAACAACATTGCACAACTCAGCAGTAATATATATACAAATACATTTCCCTTTTTTTTGTATCCACATTGGGAATTTTCTTTTTATTTGCTATCATATTGTTTTTTCCTTTTTTTAATCCAAATAGCCAAAACAAAATATGAAAAACACGGCAACACCACAAGCTGCACAAACACCAACAAAACTGCCCACACAAAACGGATATAAACTACAACAAAACAAACTAACCGAGCGACCACATTCAGATGTGCGAGTAGGAAAGGCTATATAGATATGGTAGCGAGGCGAAGGGATTTCAAAGGAAGGGACAGGCTCAACGAGGATAGCAACGGATAGATGTGGAATGGTACAAGGCTCAAAACGAGACAAAGTGACGGCCCACATCACGCACGCACTTGACTAACCATGTACCCATGCTTCGAGAGTAGCTAGGGGCAAGTTCTTAGCCAACGGAAAGACTATTCGTCCTCTCGACTCGAGCAATATGAACCTAACGTCCGTCTACATACATTCCTAAGCTACCCTAGGATTCACACCGGATTCACCAATTTTTGATTAAAATAAAAAGTATTTACGCAATTAGAAAAATATAAAAACTATAAGCATGCAGAAAAATTAAATCTACTCAAATTTCTACACGAGACGAGAGCACTTGACTAGGAGCACAGTAAGGTCAACATTTACTCCGTCTCACAATCCTATTTCAGCACAAAAGTTTTCCAAAATCATACAAAAGAAATGAGTTTAACTCGCAGCACGCAAAAAGTGAAACACGCGCTCATGTGGGTGCAGTGGTGTGTGATGCAATGAACTAATCAAATATATCAATAATAAAGCTTCTAGTATGCACATGAAATGTGCGCGTGCAATAGGTAACAAATCTCTCCCCCGGACTTAAACTAAACTACACAGCATATGATGGAGTAATTAAAATCATAAAGAGCTAAGGAAGAGGTTACCCAATGCTCAGTGAGTGAGCATACAGAAAACGCGTGGAAACCTGAAGCAGGCCCGCCATATGAAGAATCAACAACCCCGCCAATGCGATTTTATGAATACCTGCAGGGGTGAGCTCCGCAAAAACAAAACAAGAATATACAAACTACAAAGAAATACTAAAACAAACTAGGCATGAAAAAATAAAATGCAGAAAATGAAAGATAAGTACTGGGGTTATTGTCATCCCAGCACGACTTATTCAATTCTATACAGTTCTAGCAAATAGGTCTATGAAAAGAAAAGTGCACAGGTAACTGTTCCAATACACGTTTCGGTAACCGGTACCGATACGGCGATAGAACAGTTACCCCTCTACCTAAATAGTAATACCTGCCCAACAAATGTAGAGGAAATAGGAAGTAAGAAGAGAAGGAGCGCTGGTCCTCACTCTTCTCACCACAAAATGAATCCTTGCCCAGCAAGGTATCGTCTACTACAGGGAGAAGGCAGGAGGAGAAAGCAATCAATGGAGCTTTCTCAACAGAGGAGGAATCAACCTCCTCGCGAGAGAGGATGCTACCATCGATGACTTGAGCTGAATGATCCAAGTCCTCCTGAAGCTCCTGCGGACTCTCAACCCGCACAGGCTCAGATATAGAAATGGGATCAAGAAATAAAGAAGATGAATAATTAAAAGTGTTGGGTATTGTATCCACAATTACCTGGATTTGAGGAAGCCACCTGTCAAGCTAAGATGAATTCACAATGTATTTGATGAAACATCTTAAGTTGTACTTGCAGCTCCTCCACGCTAAGTGCAAACCAATGTCAGGGTGCAGTAGGTCAATATACACGGGTCTGCAAGACGTAATCCCTCGTTGAGCAGATCAGTGTGTTGGCCTACGTGTACTCTCTCTATTGGAGTGCACTTACATTCAAGTACAGGGCCATTCATATTCAAGAGAAGACAAGGAGCATGGATGGGTCAAGAAGCAGCTCCTGGGTGGAAGACGAAAATTCGTCCAAGGAAAATTCGACGAGAATCACCAAGTGATTCTCGCCGATTCGGCGAGAATCACTAGTGATTCTCGCCGAATCGACGAGAATCATTAGTGATTCTCGCCGACCCCTTCTGGCTACCTCAAACGGTGCCAAGTAAGATTCGGCGAGAATCACTAGTGATTCTCGCCGAACCAGTGGTTATGCAGCTCATGAATACCAAGTGAAAATCGCTGAGAATCAATAAGTGATTTCGGCGAGAATCACTAGCAATTCTCGACGAATCGTCGAGAATCACTTGGTGATTCTCGCCGATTCGTCGAGAATCACCTGCGATTCTCGCCGATTTTCACTTAGTGATTTCTCGGGATGCTGCTGGACTGGATTATGCCGTTGGACTAGTTTGAACCGGATTTCGGGGTTATACGTGTGGGTCCCACAAACGGTCATATTTGAGTTATCTACAGTATTATTTGGGTATTTTGAACAGTAAAGAGGAGACAAAAAATCAGAACCGAGCCGCGACGTAACCCTAAATCGCGATTCCTCTCCGCCGCCGCCGTCACGCTCGGGCAAGTTGGTCGCCGCTGCTGATCGATTTTCTTCCCGATCTCGGCGACAGAAGCTTAGCAAAGCTTGAGTCTCACGCGTCTATCAAGAGATCCCTTGTCTCTCGATTTGTTGACCGGGAAAAACTTCCCCGTCCGAATCGATCGAGACGACCGATCCTCGTGTGACCGTGGTAGACCTAGCTAGCTTCGCTATGAAGTTTGGATCTCAAAGTACTGCTGCCGCGCACCTTCGTTGCTGCCGATCCCGAACCAAGCCGCCGCTCGGATTGCCGCCGCCGGTTCCAGGGAGATCCTCTCCAAGAGAGACCAAGGTTGTAGACTATTCGTTGACTTCACGAAACCGTCGTCGAACGAAGAGGAACACCGTAGTCTCCAAAAGAAGTTTGTATCTCGTGTACATTCTATATTTACTTTTGTTGTAAAGGAACTTTTGTTCCGTGTTGTAAGGGTTGGGTGCAACCCGTTTTTGTGGAGTGTTGACTCTCACGTGTGGAAGGGTTTCTTCCGATAGTGCAGGGATTGGATTTCAATCCTGTTGGAGAAGAGACCGAGTGTCCCGTGTTGGGAGATAGGTCGAAGGGGGAAAGTGGATGTACCCAAGTCGGGGAACCACTATAAATTGCCTGTGTATTCTGTGTGCTGTGCTTTTATTTTTATTGTGCAGGTACATTCGTAAGTTCCGCAAAAGCGCTACACGTCACCTATTCCCCCCCCCCCCCATAGGTGCACATAGCCGACACTAGGTGGACTTTCAAGTGGTATCAAAGCGAGGTTGTTCATCAAAAAGGTTAACACCTTGAGTAGAATCCTGCCACAGTGTCAGAAGCATGGAGCTGGATTATGAGATACCGGCACTCAAACTCCCCGCATGCACAAAGGATTATTATCCCATCTGGAGAATGAGAGTGTCATTTCACCTTGATGCTATCGATCTCGAGCATCCTTCATCCTGGAAGAGGGTCCGTTTATTCCCATGAAGACCTCTGACTCTGGGATCCAACTGCCCATGGGCATTGCTGAGATGTCAGAGACGGAACTATCACTATTTCACTTGGACGAGAGGATTCGTCAAATTATTATGGATATCTGGTCTGGAGCCTCTCGCTCTAGATTGGAAAAATGTAGGACGGCTAAATCGATATGGGTGATGATATCAGAGTTGATGGGGAGTCAGAGAAAGCTGGAATATGTTGTCAACCAGACGAGGAAGCCTATGTGGGGGTCCTCACCTCTGAAGATGAAGGCAAGCATCACTCGGACAACATCAGAGCTCTAGTGTCCGTATCAGAGACTGACGAGACCAGTGAGGAAAGCAGCTCTGACGAGGATGAAACAATGGTCACTGACTCTAATGACAATAACACAGATGAGCAGGTAACATCTTCATCCTGCCCCATATCTTTTGACCTTTCTGAAGACAGAAACTGCTCTCCTCCAGAAAATTCTGATTCCCTGAAAGAGAGCCCTTCAGGAAAGCAACCTACTTGCTGAGGAGCAAGCTCGAGAGATTGCTCGACTGAAGATCTTGTTGGTTCTCCAATTGGCGTCAACAAGGTCAAGGACTCTAAGATCTCAGCTCTAGAGAGTAGTCTAGATAATGAGAAACGTATAGTATCAAACTTTTCCAAAGTTGATGCTATAAAGAGAAAGCAAGAAACCGGGTGGATCTCCCGGATTATTAAGGCATGGAGAAATGGGGAAACGGTATTCTGACCCCCCACTCCAAGCAGGAAGGCAACTCATCATGCCTTCAGGTATGACCACAGGAATAGTCGTGGTCACTGCAAGGGTGATCTGTCCCCATGTGGAAACGTCCATAGTGCAAGGGCTGTCATGGCCACCCATGAGGAAATACCTAAGGCTCATTCTGAGCCCTTTGTATTCACTGCCACTGCCTCAACACAGTGTGGATCTGCATGTCCCAGCTCACAGAAGACTTCTCACCACTCGAGGACACGGGATAGAGAGGATAGAAGCCATGATGTCAGGTTCCATGGGGCCTCTGTAAGGGAGATGCCTGAAAGAATGGCACCACCTTCCCGGCCTCATAACGCTCACAACATGCATTCTTTCCACCCTTCCACGTGTCACGATGGAAGAGGAATTTTTGTGACAAGATCATGCCCTATCCCGTTTAGACCTAGGACCGTGACTACATCAGTCACTAGATCAGGTCGGAAACGGCGATACAACATTTCACCCATGTTGGTGCTGCGGCAAAGTGGGGCACTTTGCCATCGATTGTTGGCACAACCCTCTGTGCCCACGGCAAGGGCTTATCCACATTCTCGGGACAGAGGTAGTCTTCCAGACAGGTTTTCTGAAGGAAGGCAGTTGCGTGCTTATGCTAACAGGAACCTAGGACCCAATATGATTGGGTTCCTAAGGTAAAGTAATTCTTTCTTGTAGGGTAGTCTAGGTTCCGTGAATATAATGGGACCTAGACAGTAGGTGGCTCAAGACTAAATTGGAACAAGCGTCTGCAATAACAGATGTGATATCTGTTTGAGCATACTCCACATTGAGCCTCTAATGTGTTTACCTGTGGGACTAAGACGATGACTCTCAAAATCCCAGGTAATTTTGATCAGTTCAGGACTTGCGTCATATTGCATCCTCATTTAAAATATATATATATATATATATATTTCTATCCATGTGTATATTTATACTTATGCTTATACATGTATGTGGGCACCTTAAGGATAGGTTAACTCGATGCATGCAAACCCTTATACATCAATAAGAGTTAACGAAGATATGTCATCGTGAATCTCGACAACTCACAATTGACATCAAAAAGTTTTTGGAAAAGCCTCGTTCAAATCCAAATAGATTGACTTTAAAATATACATGTATTTATCATTTTTATATTGACTTGACATCAGAAGAATTCAAAAATGTTGCAATGCTTCTCAACGTGAAAATTCCTAGTCAAGAAACCTCTCAATTTCGAATTAGACAAATCCCGCCGACCCATTATATACTTGAAATCTCGTCGAATTAGACAAATCACGCCGACCCTTCGCCTTCTTCACGTATCCCGCCTCACGTCGCAGCAGATATCCCGCAAGAGCTCTTCCACCGACTCGCGAAACCCGCAGACTTGCCGAAACCCATAAGAGCTCTTCCGCCGACTCGCCGAAACCGCAGACTTGCCGAAACCCACAAGAGCTCTCCCCGACGACTCGCAGAAAACCCACAGGAAGCTCGTCGATCATCTTCTCGCTGCAAGATTCTTCGCCACCGTTTGTCTCGCAAGATTCTCGTCGGATCCGCACCGTCCTCGCTGTTTTCCGCAGGGTCTACACCGAAGGTCTTCCAAACGACGCTCAAGGAGATCTCTCGCATGCAGCCACCAACTCATTTCGTCTAAGCCTTTAGATCTGCTATGGCTCAAGGACAAACTGCTGGGTTGGTCACTGGTTGCGAGCTTGCTCGGACTGGGTTCTCTCACGCCTCGGACGAATTCCGCAACATCAATCTGATGCTGGAAGAGGCTGGACTAACATTCATCCGGAGCACCCTTGCAAATCCTGGCAAAGAGGTGCTGGAGTTCTTCGCCACCGCAAGACTCCGAAATGGCGACTCACTAATCAAAAGCAAGGTGGCTGGGGCCAAGGTCAAGCTGTCTGCCAGCAAGCTGACTCGCTACCTGCAGCTTTCTAGCTCGGAGCATGAGGACTATCTGGAGGACGAGGACAAAACCAGAACCTTCATATTCTGCGGTCTCCCACGAGGAACTCGGCAATAAAGAGAAAGGATATGATATGAAGAAGGGAAGCTCCTGTCTGATATTATTGGAAAGGTGCTCATCTGCAAGCCGGGCTCTATGACCATATTCAGGAGATATGTTCAAGATCCTGATAGCTGTGTTGTCTGCCGTAAGAGGTTCAACGGGGGGGATTTGCTGTTCGAGAAGATCAAGGACACCTTGGGCATTGGCAAACTCCGAGTTTTGGCCGCATCATAAGTCTATATCTAAACCAGCTAAATGGAGACAAGTTTTGACATGAGCAAAGGTGTCCCTCTCCACTACTTGAAGAAGATGGCACAAGTGTGTTTGATCGATGGGAGAGGCGTTATTGGGCAAACTGCAGTGGAAGAGCAACAGGGAGTATCTCCAGCAGTCACCCCCGGTGAAATTCCTGATACCTGACTGCAGGAATCGAGGGGGAGCTCTTACCTCGCATACTGATGTAGTATCTGACATCTCCCAGCTGGCCAGAGATGCTGTGGCCAGATCTACACGGAAGAAAGTGAACCTGAGCTGGAGCATGGGGGAGGCCCCGAACCGAAACGAGCAAGGAGCTGAAGCTATGGAATGGGACTGCTGACAACGGTTGGAAGATGCTGCTGATATAGATGATTTTCTTGGATGATGACAGGAGAGAAGATGGGAATGAGGGACATGAAGTATTGGAGGCTCCAGATCTTGTTGAACCTCCATCTGACAAGCCTGTACCAGTGGAGGGGGAGTCAGACAAATCTACAGAGGCCGCAGCATTCCTCCATAGAGACTGTGCTTGTATCCAGCCTACAGATGCGTCTGCTGAAGGGCAAGGTCCACAAAGTGCCTCGGCTATTCCATTACGAGATGAGCTAGCCACTCACACAGTAAATGTCATTTAGGGAATTGTGAATGAACTCAAAGACTCCTTTGCTAACGCTCAGAATAACGCTGAAAAGGAATTAAGACTTCTGAAAATTGATGCTAAGAATATGGTGGAAATCAACCATAAACTGGACGTGTGGAGAAGAAATTTGAAGAGAGTATACGCGGCCGGCGAAGCTGTCACACTTCTTATGGCACGGATTGAGAAGAACACGACACTCTTGCCATCGTCAATCAGAATGCACATGTTGTAGCCAAAACATTCAAAAGTTTGACGGTAATATGGTAACTCTCTTAAACGCCAATCAGCAAGCTTAGTCAATGAATTCTCCCGGACCACCAAGCATATTGATGACTCCCTGCACTCCTATGCAAACTTCATCGCTGTCGAAGCCAAAAGGGGGAGAAGGATAATAGCTAAGATGGCTGAGCTCCGAGAAGTCATGATCAAAAACTTCGAACAGTCCAACAAATACGTTTATGACAGCTGCTGGTGATGCTCCACAGGCGTTGGCGTCGCCTTGCCTGAAGCCTGCGGAATTCCATGCCCCTGATGACATCTACGGCCGCTGGGAGTAAGTGCTGCTGAGGGAATAAGTGCAAGTGCTGCAGATGTTCCCATAAGTGAAGCTGATGCTAGGCTCTCTCCAAAGCTAAAACTGAGGAGCATGTTTGATCAAGAGGCCCTAGCAAAGCCAAGGCCAAGAGAAAAGCTCAGGAGGTACCTCCAAGGAGAAACAACATCAGAGAAAATATGTGCCAGTTTTCCGGGTCCCTCCGGGGGTGAATCCCCAAGGTTCCAAAAGGGGAAGAGTGCATGGGGAGAGACGGTGCCACAATGTCGTCACACCGATCAGCAGAAAGTCTGATGGGCATATCTGCAGCAGTCCCCCATAGACAAGGTGGTGCTGCGAAAATATCATCAGAATCAGAAGGGGCGGCCATTTGAGAGGGTGATAGAGTGAATCGGATACCCGATTCATCATCCTCCTCCAACTGGCGCTGAAATTTTGCGCAATCTTTCAACACGTGGTCGGTGCTACGACAACACAAACATCGTTTTCCATTACTCCTCGATCCAGGTGGGACAAGAGAAGAATAAGAAAAAGATGAATGTATAGAAGAGGAGTGACCATAAGACCTGGGTTGGGAGTGTGAAGTACCATAGGAATACGGTGCTCCATACACAGAACCACGAGAATTATGCTCCCAATCTTCAGTGGGGCACTCATCACTACCATGCCTATAATCCCCGCACCATTGGAAACGAATATTCATATAAGAATACATGGTGCAACAAGAAAGAATTCATCACAGAAATATTCTAAGCAAAAATTAACTACACACCACAGATAAAAGAATAGGACAGCCTGCTACAGAAAAATTAAAACTAGAATAGGAACAAAAAAAAAACACAAATGCTAAAAACTAAAACAAAGAAGAAAGTGATATGAACAAATGAAAAAGGGCTTCTATCTCTTATCTTCCTCTACAAAAACTCACACGACTGTGTTCCCCGGCAACGGCGCCAAAAACTTGATGCTAAAGATCACGGCAGTGAATCGGTCGCACAAGTAATATAAAATGGGCGAGTTTTCCCAAATATCGATCTCAAAAGGAACACAGTAAGGTGTAGTTAATTTCGAGGAGTACTTGAGATTGAAGTCCTTAGGGTCGGCGGTAACGATGGGGGTTTTGATGTTTGCGAAAAAGAAAATAAAAGGCTAACAACTACTCCTATGCAATGCCGCTATGCGATGCTTCGCTAGGCGGGATGGAAGACTAGTCGGGCCGCTATGCACCGAATCACTAGGCGGATGGGCGAGTAGGCTTGCGGATGGGGTGATGAGAATGGCGGAATGAGGGTCGTGAGCACCTCTTCACTACGCGTGCCACTAGCAATTGCTAGTGCGGCAAGGGTGGATGGATGGATACGCGGGCGCAACTCAAGCAACTTAAGAAGTAAAATGAAATAGGAATCACATAGACATGAACCACATAACATATACAACCAAAGTGCACATCATCAATATAAATAGATTTAAACACCAATATTCAACAAGAAAATAAGAACAAGTCAAGAGATCGACCGAATCCGAAGTCTTGTTGAGGATTCATGGTTGGAATCGTCGATTTGTCAATCCGGCTCCAAGCTCGGTCCTCAACTGCGTTCGGGGTAGAGAAGGGTTGTCACCACCTTCCAATGGCCCGTCTTCTTCGTGTCACGATTGTGGAAGAAAGTTGCAAGCTTTCCTTTGCTTGTTGGCGATGGAGTCAAACCCTACTTGAAGCTAACAGATGAAGGAGAAGGCCGAGAGGAAGCTCCGGCTTGGATTTGGCGGTGAAAGCTTGCCCGAAGCACCTCCCTAGGGTGGAAGATGAAGAAAAACTGCGGAGAAGGCGGAAAACGGCGGAGAAATGTCGAGCCATCCTGAATTAGGGCGGAACCTGCGAATTTATAGATTGCAGAAATTATAATGCACACGACCAGTGGCGCACGACCAGTGGTCATGCGCACTATGTCCAGTGGTACTGTGTTTTCCCCAACCAGAATTTGGAAGAAAATGGAATCAATGCACACGATCAGTGGCGCACGACTAGTGGTCGTGCGCAATGTGTCCAGTGATAGTGCGCATACCCCAGTCTGATTTTGGAATTCAGGGAACATTGCGCATGAGCAGTGGCGCACGACCAGTGGTCGTGCGCACTATATCCAATGAGCGTGCGCAGTATTCCTGCTTCCAAACATCCCCGGAACACGTACACGACCCCTGAACCCAGAACTGATATGTGCAGACATTCCAGATGAGCACAAAACAGAGTACAAACATTAAATGTACAAAAATACACAACTACGGGCCAACATGTGCACTTCCTATGGAAATATAGACAAGATGAAATCTGAACGATATAGAACTAAAAGTGAAGTACAAACGCGTGAAAACTAGCACAGATGAGTCCGAAAATAGGTATATAAAATGGACTCATCAGATTCCTACCAAGGGTGGTAGTAGAGTGGACTACCCAGATTTGGGGAACCACTATAAATTTCTTGTGTCGTCTGGTTGTCTATCTTTTTCTTTTTGTTCTTGTTGTGTGGCTGTGATTAGGATTATTACTTTTTATTTTCCAGTTTCTTAATTACTGCCCATTTTCAGTTTACAGCAAAAGCTATAACAACACCTTTATTGGAACCTAACAAATTTTAAATATACTCTATTCACCCCCCCCCCCTCTAGAGTATTGTAGACCTAACCGTCACTTTCACATACTACGGCCCAGCGGGTGTCTCAGGTAAATTTGCACTGAGAACCAAGCCCCGAACTGGACTTGTGTGACCCGGAAGGAGTCTCGGAAAAAGTATGAGGACCAAGCCTAACTGTCCACTTGGCACGAAAGGAGCCCCAGGAAATGAGTACCGAGGACCAAGCCCAACCTCCCAAAGTCTAATTATCAACTCTCGTCGGTGTGACAACTAGTGATCCCGTTGAGCTGCCACACTATCCTTAACCCAGGATTATGAAACCACGTGTCGACTTACACCGCATGCAATTCCACATCCCGTGGAACGGAAGGAGCCTTGGAGAAATCACGAGGACCAAGCCCAACCATCCATTATAATCCCTTCTCAACACCATCTGAGCCAGTGCGGTCAAACACCAGCACTTACATACTTCCACAATGCTACCCGTAGGGAGACACCACTCTAAGCATTGGACTACTAAACACATTCTGCTAAACAATTATTCACATGGTCATAAGTTAGCATCCTACAATTCACTACCAAATGATTTCAACACATTGTTAATATGATGAGCATTTCTATTGATTCACCAAATTCCACCAAATCGTTTCGTTTAAGCATGCTTCACTTTACCATTCGATTACGTGGGATACATTCCTCAAATTTAATCATTCATTGGACTATGATGGTTAAACATAAAAAAGTTAACCCAACCTCAATGTAAATTTGTTACATCATATCTACCGATCCTAAACCTGACTCTAGACCAACCCTAGAATTATAGGTGCCGGACATCTTCTTCACAGCGACTTCGACCGGAGATTCCCGAAGCTACAAGAATCCGGTGAAGGCATGTATCCTGTAACGCCCCGAAACTCAAAGGAGCGATGACAGGTGTTTTGAGGCAAGTTTTGAATTTGGTAGGGGTCACACGGCCTGGGACACGGGCGTGTACCATGGGCGTGTCATGCTCGGGTTCAACGATGGTCGTGTGGTCGACGAATTTCAGTCGACGATCGTCTTGCAGTGAACATGGCCTGAGACACGGGCATGTCCCAGGACATGTCCTACTCGGGTGGTTAGTCGAGTTGTGTCGGGGGGTGAAACATGGCCTGTAGCCCGAGCGTGTTCGGGTATTACATGGGCGTGTCAAATGGGACACGGGCATGTCTAATACCCATGTTATTCACGGGTTGGTGTTGGTCCTGTGTCGATGGAGGAACACGGCCCGCTACACAGCTGTGTACTGGATGACATGGGCGTATCAAGTCAGACACGGGCGTGTCGAGAGCCCGTGTACTTTTCGGGATGTGACGGTTTCGGCGTCGAATGGGGCACACAGCCTTGGACACGAGCGTGTCACAAGTCGTGCTCGGCCCGGGTTTTGAATTTCAAGTCCGAATCTTGGCCGTTCGTTTCCTTATTTTGGGATCCAATGGTTCAGGGATGTTCCTGCTGTGTTATACCTGGGAATAGTGTTGAAAACACTCATTCTCTTTGGGTTATTCTCTTTCTAAACATCTATAGAGAGGGGAGAGCAAGGAAGACGAGGGAAGCTAGATCCGGCCGCCGACGCAGCTTTGGAGCCAAAAATTGCAAGCCGACTTCGGATCTACGGAGGCGAGGACATTGCAGTGCCTTTCATCCGCATAGTTTTCCATGGCGCCAAGGAGAAATGCTAGGGTAACGATTCTCATCTTAGGATATGTGAAGTCCTCTTTTCCTTTGCATAGGAAACCCGCTCTCACGAGTTTGTGGTTAGTGTGTGGCATTCCTTCGGGTAGACATGAATAGTCTCCATTGTGTTACATGTAGAGTCTGTAATCGAGAAACGGATATAGGCATGATGTGTGAAGCCTACCCGAACAAGTTGGTCTGGATCAGTGATGTGAAATTGCATGAATGGCCAGAGAAGACTCCACGCCGATGATTATTTTTCGGGTTTTATACGAGGTATATTGCAACAGGGAACCTTGGGGACTAACTCCAAGGTGCACCCGGAAAACTGGGCAGATGCATGATTCTGCCATCTTGGTGGCCTGGGATCCATCTTGCACATAACAGGGTTTTGTGAAGTGTGTGATTGAATTGGTACTCGGGGAAGTTTGACTCACGCCTATATCTTAAGGTGACAGGGTGGTGTGAGCAACGGGTTAGGCGGAACTGTACCCGCTCTATGTCGTCCGGTTAAAGCGACCTAAAGGTACTTGGTACTTGTCATTGACATAGATAGCGGGTCTTAGGCTTTGGCCAGAAAGTCCATAATGCTCACGAGATATTGCCTCCCAGGGGGTGGTGGTAAGTCAGCGGACTTTGACCGTGTTCACCGAGAATGTGCCCTGAGAGCACGGGGTGTGTCGCCGTGCGTACCTATGCTTGTGATGAAGTGTTTTTACACTATACTGCTTGGTTATGCTAATAAAGTGAGGGGAAGGAGCATTGTCGCCCCGAGTTTGTGGGCGGGATTGTTATAATTTGGTCATCATAGCTGACCATTGCTTTTGTTTGCCACCATCGTGGAGGATTGTGCTTGCATGTGCTGCGGAGCCAGGTGGAAAATAGCGCGCAAAAAGCCCTTGTTGTTTAGTCGGCCCTCGAAGGCCTAATTTGAATGTTTACTTTTATTTCTCATGTGTGACTGGCCTGCGTGCCGAGGTTTGGAAGACATATTTTTTATTTGAGTAAACTATTGTAAGGACATAAGGCCATGTACTTGTGTATTGTACGTTCATTACTTCTCGGTCTGTTTAGTTGACATTCAAGCTATTGGCTGGGTCCTTACTTTGAAAATTTTAAATGGCTTCCGCTAGAATGTACTCTGTGTAGGATTTTGGTTTTTTGAATGATGGTTCCTTTGTGTAACCTTTCGGTCTGTCTATGGTTTGTGGCGTCGGACCCCGGCTGGACCTACTAATATATGCTATGCGATGAATAGGGGGTGTTACAATTTGGTATCAAAGCGACTGGTTTTGGTCAACTTAAAGGAATTCGTGGACGAATTCTTTTAAGGGTTGGTGAGCACATGTGGGTGCGTCATCATTATAATATCAAAAGAACCCATTAATGTCCACTTAGGAATGAAAATACACGTGTTTGAGGAACCTGCGTGTTCCTATAATTGCTTTTTGCAACATTGTTCAGTCACTTAATGGTGTTTTGTACGACTATAGGTGACCAGGAGTTGTGAAGGGCCATCAAAACATCTGATTTTTGAGGATTATAGTGCACCCAACGGCGTGCTTGAGACCCCTCCTTCGTTTGAAAACATAAGAAGGATCGTTGAAGCGGTGTTCGTTGTGACTAATGCAAAGCAGGGAAGCAATGTGCTACCCTTTTTCCCTGAGATGGCTTCAATGTCAGGTGGTGTGTTGGATCAAATGGCATTTAAAAGGCCATCAGGTCAGCAGCTGAATATGTTCTAAGTGTAGGGTACGCATTCAGTTGATGAACATTTGCATGAGTTTCTTATGATAAGCCGCTACCCATGCTTTGAGTTGGAGAACGAGCAGTCTATAGTTGATAGATTCTATAATGGTCTGCGTGGAGAGCTGCGAATTCTACTGCTAGGACCAAAACTACTGGGATTCCGAGACTTGGTGGAGTCGGCTAGTTCTTTGGAAGTAGAGTTGGGGAGGACTCACTGGATGCCAATGAGTAGGGTATCAAATTTTGCAAGTCCTATAAGAGCTACACTCTGCATAATGCGGAAAAGGAGAGACCAAATGAAGAAGGACTCTAGTGCTGAGAAGACATAGTTCCAAGTGCGGGCTACCTCAAAGTCTGGATATCGTAAGTCGTATAAGAAGGCTAGGACTTCGGGTCAAGCCCCTCCTTTTGGTGCTTCGGGGGCAACTATAGGCCGAACCCGGGGCGCATGTTATAATAGTGGGAAGCCGGGGCATTTTGCCCGCGAATGTTGGAGCGGACGCCCAAAGTCCGAGAGGGAACCTAAAGAGCACAAACTAGGCAAGCAGGAGGCTAGGAAGCACGCAGACGTGGTGATAGGTACAGCATAAAGTTATAACAGTTAGCTATAAATACTTGTTGCCCTCACGCATGCTAGTTTAGGACTGCTTGTGCTAGGCTTTCTTTTGATTTTCGATTATCCGACGAGAGCACCATTCGATTCGGGAGTTTCACATTCTTTTTGTCCGAAGGATTTGTATCGTGCATCGGAGTACCGTCTTCGATTGCAAAGGACAAAGTGGATGTGTTGTCGTCTAATAGGTGCTCAATGCGCGCGGATAGAGTTTGTTGTGTTTAGTTTTGTTTGGGATTCAAGAGTTCACTTGCAAGCGTCGTTACTACTGCTGGTGGAGTTTGATGTAATTTTTGGTATGGACTGTCTCTCGGAGCAGCAGGCATACCTTGATTGCAATCGAACGTAGGTCAATTTGGGAACTTGTCGTGAGACGACTTTTGCGGGCTTGAACGGGGTCGAGCAAGACTTTGATGTCCACTCTTCAAGTGGTTAAGGCTGTTCTTGCTGGTGCAGAGCTGTTCTTCATGCTAGTGGAGGTTGAAAAGCCTAAGCCTATGTTGGACAGTATTTCAGTGGTATCCGAGTAACCTGATGTACTCCCTGGCGATCTTCCTGGAGCCCCACCTCGACGGGAGATAGACTTCACCATTGAACTAGTGCCAGGTGCCAAACCTATGTCACGCTCTCCGTATCGGCTAGCGCCGAAGGAGATGGCGGAGATGAAGGTTCAACTTCGAGAGTTGTTGGAGCAAGGTTATGTGCATCCAAGTTCGTCGCCTTGGAGCGCACCCGTCCTTTTTGTGAACAAGAAGGATGGAAGCTTGAGACTTTGTATCGATTATTGAGAGCTAAACAAGCAAACAAAGAAGAATAAGTACCCGATCCCAAGGGTTGATGATCTATTTGATCAGTTAGTCGGGTCATCGGTGTACTCTAAATTGGATCTTAAGTCCGGTTATTATCAACTGAGGATAAGGGGAAAGTGATATCCCTAAGACAGCTTTTAGTACGAGATACGGGCGTTACGAGTTTACGGTCATGCCATTTGGGCTGACGAATATGCCGTCAATGTTCATGGATCTGATGAACAGGACTTTCAGGGAGTACCTAGACCACTTTTTGATCGTCTTCATCGACGACATATTGGTGTACTTGCATAGTGAGGAGGATCACTTTAAGCATCTACATTTGGTGTTGGAGACGCTGAGGAGGAATCAATTGTATGCCAAGTTCTCCAAATGCAAGTTTTGTTTGTCCTCAGTAGCATTCCTTGGTCATATAGTCAGTGGAGAGGGAATTGCGGTGGATCCGGTGAAGATTGTTGTGATACGAAAGTGGCATGTGCTATCTACGGTAGCGGAAGTCCGGAGTTTTTTGTGGCTTGCCGGCTATTATAGGCGCTTCGTGGAGAACTTCTCGCTAATAGCGTTACCCCTCACGACTCTAACGAGAAAAGAGCAGAAGATTGTTTGGACGCCGGAGTGCGCACGAGCTTTTGAGGAGCAGAAGAATCGGTTGACCACGGCGCCTGTCCTGAGTTCGCTAAGTGGGACCGAAGGTGTTGAGATGTATAGCGATGCTTCGGGCAGCGGATTGGGTTGTGTCCTACTGCAGCATGGATGTGTGATAGTGTATGGCTCGCGACAGCTGAAAGTGCACGAGAGTAATTATCCGGTCCATGACTTGGAGTTAGCAACCTTGCTTTTTGCCTTGAAGTTGTGGAGGAACTACTTGTACGAGCTGAAGGTCGATATCTATACTGACCACAAGATCCTGAAATACTTGTTGGATCAGAAAGATCTAAACATGCGTCAGCAGAGATGGATGGAGTTCCTGGGGGACTACACGTTCAAAATTCATTATATGTCTCGGAAAGGCAATGCAGTTATGGATGCGTTGAGTCGCAGGGCCGCAGCTCAAGCCAATTTGCTGTCGGTCCATGACGAGTGGTAGGTTTGGGAGTTGGAGGCGTTGGAGTTCTCTTGCATAGAAAAGCAGACAAGTGCCGAAGCGCTATTGAACTGGAAAGAAGTTCAGTGTGACCTGGCTGATCGGATTCGGTAGGCTCTGGATATGGATGGCCGCCTGAAGTAAATCATGGTTGAGGCTTTAGATGGGTCAAATTCCCAATTTGAGGTCGTGGATGGATTGTTATGGAAGGACGGTCATCTGTGCGTCCCAAATATGGACAAATTACGGGTGGAATTGACGTACGAGTCTCATCATACCAAGTACTTGATTCACCCCGGGAGCACGAAGATGTACCGCGATATCAAGAAATTGTTCTGGTGGCTAAGAATTAAGAAGGATTTGGCACTCTGTGTGACGAAGTGTCAAACATGCGCCTTGGTGAAGGCGGAATGTCAAAAGCCTGGAGGTTTCTTGAAGTCCTTACCTATTCCGGAGTGGAAGTTCGACGATATAACTATGGACTTTGTATATAGTTATCAAAGGTCGCAGAATGGAAACGACGCCATCTGGGTGGTCGTAGATCATTTGACGAAAGTGTCGCACTTCATTCTGCATAGTAAGGATGATTCGTGGAGATATTGGCAAAGTTATATGTGGATAATATTGTAGGGCTTCACGGTGTGCCCCACAGCATCGTGATTGACTGTGATGGGCGGTTCACATCCAATGATTGGAGGCTGGTGCAGCAGATGTTCGGAACAAAGCTGAGTTTCAGCACAGCCTTTCATCTGCAGAAGGATGGTCAGACCGAGAGGGTCAATTGGACGATGGAAGACATGCTTCGCATGTGCGTTCTGGATTTCAAGAAGCAGTGGGAAGATCACCTATACTTGGTGGAATTCGCTTACAACAATAGCTACCAGGCGAGCATTCAAATGGCGCCCTTCGAGGCCCTTTATGATAGAAGATGTTGCACACCATTTTCTTGGTTGGAAATGGGTGAGTCCAAGTTGTACAAGCGGCAAGAGGTGGAAGATGCAACGTTGTTGGTTCGAACGATTCAAGAGAGATTGCTAATCACTCAGGACCTCCAAGCTAAGTACTATAACGCCAAGCATAGGAACATGGAGTTCGCTGTCGGCGACTGGGTGTGCTTGAAGATCAAGCTGTTCAAGCCTGTCTCGCGGTTGTGGCGCTTGAAGAAGCTAAGCCCGAGGTTCCTTGGTCCGTTTGAGGTTCTGGAGTGGATTGGCGAAGCAGCTTATCGACTGAGGCTATCAGTGGAGCTAAGTGGTCAACACGACGTATTCCACATATCGGTGTTGCGGAACGCGGTGCAAGAGCCTTCGCAAGTGATTGCGGTCGATCAGGTGTCGGCCAATAATGGGTTGACGACGAAGGTCAAGCCTATACGCATTGAGGACTCAGAAGTCAAGCAGTGGTGTCATAAAGAGATCAGGATGGTCAAGGTCCATTGGAACAACTATGGTCGGGAGGAGCTCTCGTGGGAGCGAGAGCAGACTATGCTTGAGGAGTACCCGGAGTTATTCCACGCAGGTACCATTTAAGTCTTGTTTTTATCCTTCCTTTATGTAATTTGGGGACGAAATTATTTTAAGAGGGAGAGAGTTGTAACACCCCGAATCTCAAAGGAGCGACATGAGGCGTTTTGAGCCAAGTTTGGAATTTGGTAGGGGTCACACGACCTGGGACACAGGCGTGTCCCAGGGTTGTGTCGTGCTCGGGTTTGACGATGGTTGTGTGGTCGATGAATTTCAATCGACAATCATCGAGCAGCGAACATGGCCTGAGACACGGGCGTGTCCCAGGTCGTGTCCTACTCGGGTGGTTAGCCGAGTTGTGTCGGGGGGTGAAACACGGCCTGGAGCCCAGGCGTGTTCGGGTATGACACGGGCGTGTCAAATGGGACACGGGTATTGTTAAATTTTCTCAAAGTGGTCTGCAAGATAGACTAAAGCCAAATTAATATTATCAGAACTATCAAGTTAACACCTTGATCATGCGGAAGCCCAAACAGCAAGCTTAACACCAAATACAAATGAAAGAACAAGCAGATCATATATTCATTAACAATTCTTTACAGGGCAATGTATACGTAGCGAGAAATGATTTTGCTAGTACACAAGCTAAAAAAAGAAAGCACAAAACAAGCCGGGCGGACAACACTGGAGACCGCCTAGAGCGCCAAGTCAGCCAAGGTCGCCGAAGCCGCCCGAGCTGCTGCTGCTACAAGACGAGTAGCACACGGAGTCTGCCGAGACCGCGAGGTCGTGCGGACACACCGTTATTCGCCGACTGCTGATGAACTGAAGAACAGACCGCCTACCCGCCTGAGACCGGCGGACAGGTTATTGGCACTTGGAAACGCTGAAGTAGAGAACCACTGACAAGCTGCAGAAGCGACCAGCTGAGACTACAGAGACCACACACTTCAATGTACTTGACCGAAGTCAAAGCCAAACTCCTGGCTCCTTGAAGCTAGCCACGTGACCTGCACACAGTAAACCGTCAGCTCTACTCAACCCGTGAGGACAGGGAAATCCAGACCGCAACAAATGACCAAGCCCCACTTACTGTTCGCTCAGTTACTATAGATATGCTGGGGGGTCTATTTATAGGCGAGGTGAGGTGTGTGGTCACCACCCTAGTGAACAGAGTCACCACCCCAGCTCGCGCACTAGCAAGGACTCGTCCGCTGAGTCCGCATGGACTTAGCCGGATTCCAAGAAAACCCATCAGGAAAAAAAACGAAGGTGTTCACCAATAGGCGAACTCGCATCAGTCCGCCCATACTATGCGGACAAGGCATCGGCCACCTGCCAGACTTCAACACCAGTCTGCGCAGTCCTCTATAACAACTAACACCTGCTGCACCACCAGAGTTCGGCAAAGACCACAGCTGACCTCCAAGGCTAGTCCGCAACAGCGGACACCGCGGACTCGCTAGTCCACAAAGCCTCCTGCGGATAGAACACCCAATCCGCCGGTTAACACAAGCTTGCAAAACCACAAGACTGCGGATCAAACTAAAAGCTGCCTGCAGACCGTGAACCGTAGTCTGCTCAGGCCGCCTCGCTTGAAGCCCTTCCTTGGCCATAGGCCAACCAGGCTGCACAACAGCCCGCCCAAGGCCGCACACCAGGCTGCACAGACCGCTTATCAAGAACAGCCAAGTCACCAAGACAGCCAAGGTCACCTAGGCTGCAACCAGCAGTCCTCCCAGGCCGTGGACTCAGACCGCACAGGCCGCACATTCTGCCCGACCTGCCCATCACCCACTTCCACTTCACAAATTTCAACACTCCCCCTTGAAGTGAGAAGTGGTGATCGAACCCAGCAAGCTTCGTAACTGCTGAAATGGCCCCTTCGACAGCATCTTCGTGAAGATGTCAGCATGATTATCTTCACTCTGAACATGCCCGACCAGAAGAGATCCCACCAACACCTTCTCCCTTATGAAGTGGTGTTAGATCTCAATATGCATGGTCCTTGCGTGACACACTGGATTGTTTACCAGTTTGAGAGCACTCTCATTATCACCCTGGAGTAAAGTAGTGTAACATCCCATGTTACTTCTAGGCCCCTTTCACTTAGAATGGGTTAGGCATGGGATGGGTGATAGGGGTTTTAGCTAGGTTTGACCCTAGGTAGTGGGTTGTAGCCATGTGGGGCCCACTATAGGACCAAGTCAAACTAGGTCAAACTAGGACTAAATAGGGACCCAAACCACACCATGACCCCACCACATTGCCCTAACCCTAAAAATAATCTAAGTGCACCCTAGGGCATGCCATTAGGTCAACACTTTGACCACAGTTGACCAAAGTCAACCTTGGGCCTAATTTGGTCAAACCCACACTCATAAGCCCAATTAGCCTAAGTAGGGCACCCCCTTCACCCAACCCAAGTTGGATGGTGCCACTAAGCTCATGTCCATCAAATGGGGTCAGCCCACCCACCATGGTTGACCAAGTCAACTCTCCTTGGACCAAGCCCACCAAATTTGCCACATGGCCAGCCCAAGTGAACAAGACCAGCCCTACCCCTCTGGGTGAGGAGAGAGAATGCATGCAATGGGGCATTATGGAGAAATCACCTAAAAAGAGGAGAGAGAAATGGAATATGTTGAGAGGTGGCCATGTGGCCTTCACTCCTTCAGCCCAAGAGGTGCTGGCCGACCTCCTCACATCATTCCAGAAGAAATTAGGGGCTGAGAGCCACCTGGCATGCTTGGGCGGAGCAACCAAGGCTGAGCCCGAGCTCACCTTGGTTGTATCTCCCCATATACACCACCTCAGCCCCAATTAACCCCTCCATCAGCTTCAGAGAGCGAGAAGGAGTTGAAATCGAGTGCTGGAGGATGGAAAACGGTGGAGAATCAAGAAATCTGGGAGGAGCTTGCCGGCGCACCACCACTATGGAAAACCGCCGCATGACCCGCCGTCGAGCCCCAATCTAGGTCTGTTTCACCTCACCTCTACCCGTACTAGGATCCTAGATCGATTAGGTGAGATATCGGGCTCAACTGAGCCCGATGCCATGGGAGAAAAACGAGAAATTTCGGGCTTTTTCTTCTTGCTCGGGTTCGCCGGAGGAGCCAACTCCGGCGGCCCCACCGTCGGGAAACGCTAGCCCCCACCTTAGCGAAGGTGGTGGCGACATCCGCCGGCGGTGGTGGTGGCTCAGCTGGCCGGAAACCGCCAGCAAACATCGCCCAGGAAAAATCAATCTCAACCCTTGATCCGTTGGGTACGATGAACAGATCCCGTCCATCCCTGCTTTAGGATTCGTGCATATGATGTATTATGATTTGAAATTAAATGTTATGAATAGTGTAATTCTGTCACATAATTTCAGTGACTTTGCATGTCATATTTATGCCTCTTAGAAGCATTTCCAGAACCTGGACCCTGAATGACAAATGTAGCCTTACATGTTTGATTTAATGTGACATCTTACTCATCAATTTTGGTCCAGTATTCTGGCCTGTAGGGCAGTTTTCCTAGGACTGGTCCTAGACAAAGGCAGAAATTCATTTGGATGCCCAAGTAAAACCATCAATCACCATGACCCCAAATTTTGGGTACATGCATGATTAGGGTATACCTAGCCCCTGCCAAAAATTGGGAATTTTCGGGACAACGTTTTCTATAGTTTTGGTCATAATGTCAAAAACTAAATAAATGAAATATTTGGAGTTATATGACTCCTCATAGCCCCAAATTTTGTTGGTAGGTCCTTGGGGACATCAGTGGTGCATGATAAAAATTTCAGCACATTTGGATCAATACGTATGTTGGTAAATCCACTTGCATGTGTTGGTTTATATATTGGCTTGGTGTGCCAATAGCAATAATTTAAATATGGTGCATTCAGCCTAATTAAGGCACTCACAAATCATGGATTTTATTCCTGTGGTTCATTAGGGTAACTTTCACCCCTTCAGATTAATTATGGTATTTTTGGAATCAAAAATCCCATTAATTGGAATTTTTAAAAATATAGCTCCTTTTGAAAATAAATTGGAAAAATAGGTTTTCCTCAAGTAAAAGTCCTCAAACTTTGCCAAGTTAAAAATAAGGTTATATTTGACTTAAGAAAATTTGATCTTTCTGTTTGAAGAACCTTTGGAGTAAAATACCTTGAAATGCCCATTTTACCCTTTTTACATTTATTCTTGATTTGATGGAAATACACTTCAGATAAATTTGGAAATATTGCTAGTGAAGTATAATTGTATTATTATTCTTGAATAATTATTTCAGAATTTATGGATGTACTGATAATGTTTAAATTAATATAATGGCATTTTGGTAAATATGTAAGAATGGGAATTGTTAGGCCATTACCCTATAAAGGTTGATGAAACTCTGCCCATAGTCTTAAATTCGTGATTTACATGTTCTGTAATTTTCCTGGAATTTTGGATTATATATTCCTTGTACTTCATTTGGAAAATGAAACTTATGTAGATTTGGTATTAAATAAGGAATTGGTATAACTAATCAAAGGAAAATTATGAAACCTTGTAGACAGAAATAGTTTATCAATATACAACTCAGGAAAAATTACCTAGGTCAGTGGATGTTAAATTATACTACTTCATGTGTAAAGTGACCTAGGAAATAAATTAAAAGATTTAATTAAGAGATTATTTGACCAAGGAAAATTATGAGAATCCATATGATAGTTCCATTAGCCCATACCACCCTAGGATAAATAGTTAGGGGCAAGAGGCCCTAAGGATTGGAAGATTCTATTTTTGGGGTAATAATTGGACATGGTCTGCATATAGCATAAATAGGTCAAGCTTTAGGGAATTACCAGAGGATTGATCATCGGAAGAATAAGGGAGTGCAATATGAATAATCCCTGGTGGGTAGTATTGTCTTAGTGACGGGAGTAAAAGTGCTAGTCTTTAGGTAGCAACCGGAGTGGAGGTCGACGGAAGACCGTCGGTTTCCCGGTAATATCTTAAGTCACTAGGATTGTTCCAGAGCAACAATGAGAGCTGGGGTGAAACATGGGTAGTCATCAACTAAATTAAATATCCTTGCGAAAGGGAACTTTGGGCGTAATCCCATCGTAGTTCCTAGTGCCCCCGAGAGCCCTTCACCGGGTATACCCGGGGCAGTCCTGGGATTAACCTTAAATCACTAAGTATAATAACCCATAGACAAGAGTAGTATAATAGGTTAAGACATTTGTTGTACCTTCCCACCCGTGTAGGGTTGGAGAGTTTCATATTATATGCTCACCCGTGTAGGGTTTGAGGGAATTGGTATAAAGGCACTATTGTGCGTTCTCACCCGGGTTGGGTTTGAGGGTTTCAGGACGGGTTTGGTCCTGCGAGCGGAAGGCTCGGAATGAAATACTTGCATGTGCATAAATATAGTGGCGGGGCATGCGGTACTGGCCGTTCGTCACACCGATGGCAGTACGGTGCACCAGGCGGTTGTGAGGGTTAGAGGGGCCAGTGGGTTATTTTACACTGCGGTCTGGAGGACGACCCCCGATAACGCACATCCGACCCAATAAGACTGATGGGTTGTCAGCAAAGTACGTACACGAGACTCTAGAGTGCACCTTGGACGTGTACAAAGGCGTATGAGAGGGGTCTAAGGCTTGGTAGTGTGCATACCGGCCTAGAAGCGGAGACGCCCGCTCCGCTGCTGCCATAGCCACAGCGGTGGTACCCGAGAGTGATGCTAGCTCTCAGAAAGTGGGAACTAAAGGTCTGTCATCACAGAGTAGTTGTGCGTGAGTTGCACTTGCCTGTGCATAAAATTGCATCATAACATTCATTCATACTAGGTCATACGCTTCATAGATCCTTATCATATAAAATTAGTATGGGCTCTTTTATATGATAAGTTAAATTTCCTGGAAATCCTAACTTATATATTTGTATGGGCATTTATATAAGTTAGGGTACTTTTGTGATGGTAGTATAGTGGTAGAATAGATTTATTTACATGCTCTTACTTTCTGTTCTTTACTTCCTTTACTAGTACTGCTCTTTACTTACTTGCATCATGTTTAGAACTGCTAGAGTAGAAATTATAATAATTATAATTGCTTGTTAGATCTGTCACCTGCTTCCACTTTTGCTACCCCTTGTTGTCCTCCGCTTCGTCCTCCCGCTCGGTGACTAGGAGTTGCGGGGCGAGGTTCGGAGGAAACGGCTTAGTATTTTTGACTAATGGTCGGTGACCATACTATTTTTAGGAGCCCGTGGAGATGGAGCACCAGCACGACGAGGAGATAGGACGTGAGGAGCAGATACCGCTACAGCAGGCTACTACCACTACTGTGCGTCCTCAGGTGGGACGAATTCTGATGTACTAGTATAGCTTCCGCTTTTATTTAAGAGAGAGAGTTGATTTGATGTACTGGGCATAAACCCTTATTACTCTTTCGTTTTGTACTCATTGTGGACTATGTTGTACTATTCATTCCATATATATATATATGATGTACTCTGTGACTCGTGGACTTGTAGATTTGTTACATTGTTACACTTCTTTTCTCATATTGGCCTATGTATGTGATCGTAATAGCCGGCAGGATCGGCGTGTTGCGGTGTTGACTAACCCGTGCGTTAGTTCCACCGTAAGACGGCGGTTCTGGGCATAAGGCCCGGTAGCCCTCCTTGGTAAGGGGGAGGAAGGGGTCTTACAAGTAGGCCCTTCCACTTCTTCATGAACATCCTCTATAAGCCTTCGCATCCAGATGACTTCCCGAGCAGCCAAGGCCGAAGCCTTATACTCAGCTTCTGTAGTTGACACGGACACTATGTCTCCCTTCTTGCTACACCACGAAATACAAGCTGATCCATAATTGAACACATAACCCGAAGTTGATCTCCGATGATCCGAGTCACCACCATAGTCAACATCTGTGTATCCAAGCAAAGCAAAGTCCGCATCCCTACTATAAAGGAATCCCATATCAGAAGTTGTCTTGACATACTTCAAGATGTTCTTTGTTGCCAACAGCTGAGACTTCCTTGGTTCAGCCATAAACCGACTTACTTGGCCAACAACATAATTTATGTCTGTCCTTGTAATTGTCAGGTAGACCAAGCTCCCAGCTAGAGCTCTGAACACCAAGGGATTAGGAAGAATCCTTCCTTCATCTCGTCGAAGCTTCAGCCCATGTTCCAGTGGAGTAGAGAAACTCTTCCCTTCGCCCATGCTGAATCGACTCACAATGCGATCCTAATAACCCTTTTGGCAAATGAGTATCCCGCTCTCCTTCCTCTTCACTTTAAGACTGAGAAAGTGATGAAGCTCTCCCAAGTCTTTCATCTCGAAGCGTATAGCAACCTCAGCCCTAAGCCTTGCTACTTCCTCCTCTGAATTCGTTGTGATGATCATATCATCCACATACAGCAGGACCAAGACTAGATGCTCCCCCTTCTTCTTAACGAACAAGCTAGAATCTAAGTTGGAAGCAAGATAAACGCAGAATTGCAGATACTCTACTATCTTCCCACACCAAGCTCTAGGAGCTTGCTTCAACCCGTAGAGAGCCTTCCTGAGCTTGCAGACATAGTCTGAATGAACTTTAGAAACAAATCCAAGTGGCTGATCCATGAAGAAGTCTTTGTCAATCTCTCCGTAAAGAAAAGCGTTCTTCACATCAAGCTGCCACATCCTCCATCCCTTGCAAGCAGCCAAGGCGATCACCACACGAACCAAAGTCATATTTGCAATTGGACTAAATGTCTCATCATAGTCTTCTCTATACTGCTGTGAGAATCCTCGAGCAACCAGGCGAGCCTTATATCTATCAATGCTCCCATCAGCCTTCTTCTTCAACTTAAACACCCACTTGCAAGTCACCGAAGTAATGCCACCAACTTTGGGCACAAGGTCCCAGGTTTCATTCTTCATGAGAGTAGCAATCTCTTCCTTCATGGCATCATCCCACTCCTTGACTCAAGTGGCCTCATTGAAGTTTGCAGTCTCTCGCTCATCCAGAGAACCTGCAAAGAAGCAGGAGACAAAACTCACTGCTTTACCATCACAGTACCGAGCTGGTGGATTCACAACCCTCTTTGATCTCTGAAGAGGCTTTTCCTTTCTCACTACCTCTGTTGCTTCTTCAGGCTCAACTCCAACTTCAGGTAAGCTTTGAGCAATGCTCCCCTGCTTCCTGAGCTGGAAGCCTCATCACCAGAGCTTGAAGCAACAAGATCTGCTGGTGATACAGCAAGCTCCTCTTCCAGAACTTCATCACCGACCGTCTGCTCATCATCAACCTTGCTCTCGGTAAGCTCAACCGAGCCACCTCCATAAGACGTCAGTTCGGCAAAGACCACGTTTCTTGATACAACAAACTTCTTCATCGCAGGATCCATGCATTTCCATCCTTCTTCCTCTCATCATATCCAACAAAGACAAGCTTACTTGACTTTGCATCAAGCTTTGTCCTTGAAGCATCCGTGACATGCACATAGCAAGTTGATCCGAACACCCGAAGGTGTTCCACACTGAGCTTCTCCTTCAGCAACATATCAAAAGGAGTCTTCATGTTGATCGGGCTGAGCAGCATCTGATTGATGATATAAGAAGCACAAGACATCCCTTCTGCCCAGAAGGACCTAGGAATGTCTTTCGAATGAAGCCAGCATTTGCAAGTCTCCGTCAGATGACGGATCTTCCGCTCCGCTACTCCATTTTGTTGTGGAGTGTAAGCACAAGTAAGCTCTCTTTGGATCTCGTGCTTCCTGCAGAAGTTAGAAAACTCGGAAGAGACAAACTCACCCTTGTTGTCTGTTCTAAGTTTCTTAATCCACAAGCCAAGTCGGCCCTCCACCAACTCCTTGAACTCCACAAACAAATGGAAGGCTTCAGACTTCTCCTTCAAGAAATATACCCAAGTGTATCTTGAGTAGTCATCAATGAGAACGAGCATGTATCTGCTCGCACCAAGGCTAGTTGTGGCGGTTGGTCCCATCAAGTCTCCATGGATGCACTCCATTGGTCTCTTGCTCCTTGTTTGTGATTTATCAAACGGAAGGCGATGAGCCTTACCGTACTGACATCCAGCGCAAATGTGACCGTCACCAAATGAAGATAGCTTAGGCAAGCCTCTTACAAGGATTCTGTTTGCCATAGCTTTCAACTTCTCCATTCCTACGTGCCCCGGCCTTTCATGCCATATAGCAGCGCTATCATTTGCTCTCATCTGATCAACATAAGAGTTAGTTGCAAGATTAAACAAGTTCTTCACTCTCCTCCCAACATGAGCAACATCAGCCTTAACCGCTGATACGTTGTGAAGGAACTTCACTTCTGTTGGCCCAAACAGAACGTGAAAACCCGCGTCGACTGCATTGGTCACAAAGAAGATGTTCTTCTTCATGCCCGACACATGATACACACTCCTTAACGTGAGTGGCCCCTTATCACTACCCAAAGACACAAGCCCCTCTTTCTCAACTACATAAACAGTATTATCAACAGTTATGATAGCTTCGTTACGTGAGTAAGCTTGCAAGGAAGAGAACTTCAACTTATCTCCGGTGAGGTGATGACCGCACCTAGAGTCCACAATCCACTCGTCGTTGAAGTCGACAGCGGACAAAGCATGGACACAAGTGCCCGTCATGAAAGCTCCGCCCCATCTAGCTTCCTCAATCTTAGAGCAAGCTTCCTCCTTGCCAGCACCATGCCCAGGCTGCAGTTTGACCTTGCAGTCATGCTTGAAGTGTCCCCGCTGATGACACCTGTAGCACTTCAAGTTCTTCTTCCAATCCTTCTTAGGTGTAGCGCTCCTCTCTGGTTGATAAGAGGTTGAAGGCTCATTTTCAGCAGCAGTCTTCTTCTTCTTCCCTTCCCATCCCTTCTTCTTCTTGCCTGAGAAGAGAGCTTCACTACCTTCCTCGGTGACAGTAACTCCAGCCATCTGCCTTGCCAAACTTTCCTGCAAAGCAAGCAGGTTCTCAAGCTCTAGCAGAGATGGCTGAGTAGCCCAGCCTTGAACATATGTCACAAAGGCAACATACTCCTTCCGCAAGCCGCGAATTATGTGCATTTTCATCTTAGCCTCAGAAATAGGCTCATCAGGATCAAGGGCTGATAGCTCAACACACAAACTCTTCATCTTCAGAAAGAATTTTGAAATGGTCAGGTCTCCTTGAGTTGTCCTAGCCAACTCATTCTCCAGAAACTGAAGTCTTGCTACATTCTTCAGATTGAACAACTCATCAATAGTTATCCAAATATCAGCAGCAGACTCACATCCAATGATGTGATCAAACAGTTCTGGTGAAACAGCCCTCTTGAGAACAAACTCCGCCTTTGCATTTGTTTTTCTCTAGATCCTCACCTGCTCAGCAGTACCAAAAGCAGCATTTACTTCTTGTCTGTCGTCACCACCGACGACCTCCCATAGCTCCTCACCCAGAAGGTAACTCTTCATGCATGTCTCCCAGTTCTTAATGTTAGTCGGCATTAAAAGTTCAATACCAAGACCCCTTGCATAGCTCACTTCCATTGCAACAACCTTTGGTTAAGCTTCCAGATGCACATAGCAACAATAGAGCAACAACACACGTTGTTCACCGCTCAAGCAACTGAACCTGGCTTTGGTACCATGTTAAATTTTCTCAAAGTGGTCAGCAAGATAGCCTAAAGCCAAATTAATATTCTCAGAACTATCCAGTTAACACCTTGATCATACGGAAGCCAAAAGAGCAAGCTTAACACTAAATACAAATGGAAGAACAAGCAGATCTTATATTCATTAACACTTCTTTACAGGGTAAGGTAAACGTAGTGATACATGATTTCGCTCGTACACAAGCTAAAAATAGAAAGCACAAAACAAGCCGGGCGGATAGCACTGGAGATTGCCGAGACCAACCAGTCCGCCAAGGCCGCCGAAGCCGCCCGAACTGTTGCTGCTACAAGCCGAAGAGCACATTGAGTCCACCGAGACCGTGAAGTTGCGCGGACACACCGTTATTCGCTGACAGATGATGAACTGAAGAACAGACCGCCAACCCGCCTGAGACCGGCGGACAAGTTATTGGCACTTGGACACACTGAAGCAGAGAACCACTAACAAGCCATAGAAGCGACCAGCTGAGACCGCAGAGACCGCACACTTCAATGTACTTGACCGAAGTCAAAGCGAAACTGCTGGCTCCTTGAAGCTAGCCGCGTGACCTGCACACAGCAAACCGTCAGCTCTACTCAACCCGCGCGAACCGGGAAATCCAGACCGCAAAAAATGACCAAGCCCCACTTATTGTTCACTCATTTACTATAGACGTGCCGAGGGGTTCTATTTATAGGCTACGTAAGGAGTATGGTAACCACCCTAGTGAATAAAGTCACCACCCCAGCTCGCGCATTAGCAAAGACTCGTCCGCTGAGTCCGCATGGACTTAGCCGGATTCCAAGAAAACCCGCCAGGAAAAAAAAAGAAGATCTTCACCAAAAGGTGAACTCGCATCAGTCCGCCCATACTATGCGGACAAGGCACCAGTCCGCATCTCCCGCGAACACCTCACAAGGATAGCCACCACTGCGACAGTCCGCACACAATATGTGCGGACAAGGAGGCAGTCTGCATAGCTCGAAAGCCAAGCCTCCATCCACCACTAGTACACGACCAATAGGCAGTCCGCCCGGTCAACAGCGGGCTCGGCGGATACCGCGGACACACTGAATTGTCACTGAATGTGACCAAGTCCAGAAAACCACCAAGAGCAAGCACGAGCTTGGCGGACAAGGCCTGGTCCGCGTTCCCCAAAGCAGATCGCCAAACACAACGCCAAAAGGCAGAGCTCGCAAGCCCAACTCGCACAGCTGCCAAGACATCGGCCACCTGCCGGACTTCAACACCAGTCAGCGCAGTCCTCCACAGCAGCTAACACCTATTGCACCACCAGAGCTCGGCAAAACCACAGTCGACCTCCAAGGCCTGTCCGCAGCAGCGGACGACACGGACTCGCCTGTCCTCAAAGCCTCCCGCGGATAGAACACCCAATCCACCGGTTAACACAAGCTTGCAAAACCACAAGGCCGCTGATCAAACTAAGCACTGCCTACAGACCGCGAACAGTAGTCCGCTCAGGCCTCTTTGCTTGAAGGCCTTCCTTGGCCATAGGCTAACCAGGCCGCACAACAGCCTGCCCAAGGCCGTACACCAGGCTGCACAGACCGCTTCTAAAGAACAACCAAGCCACCAAGACAGCCAAGGTCACCCAGGTCGCAACTAGCAGTCTGCCTAGGCCGCGGACTAAGACAGTACAAGCCACACAGTCCGCCTGGCCTGCCCATCACCCACTTCCACTTCACAAATTTCAACAAGCGTATCCAATACCTGTGTTCTTCACGAGTTTGTGTTCGTCCTGTGTCGATGGAGGAACATGGCCCGCCTACACGGCCGTGTACTGGATGACACGGGCATGTCAAGTCGGACAAGGGCGTGTCGATTTACCGGAAAAATTCTCCAAATCTCCACACGTCGCGATAGGAGCCGAAATCTGGACGAAAATGTCCGAAATAACGGTTAGGGCCGAAAATCCTAACAAGAAAATCTTGAGAAATGGGGAAGAAATTACCACGAGGGCGCAGCTCTCGACGAGAGCTTTCCAGATCTACGATCGGTTGGACATTCCAAGCACCGGAGCCCCGTCGGTGGTCACTGGAAGAAGCACGGACGGACAACCTTCTCCTCACATGCCGCTCTGGTACGGAGGGCAGGAGAAATTCTAGGTCGGCTTAAAGATTAAGAAGAAGCAGAAAGTATAAATACTCAACAGCAGAGAGTACTGGGTTCAACAAAACTGACCCGGCGGTGTCGACACCACTGTGTCGACACCCGACGGCAGTGTCGACACCACTATGTCGCCACCCGACGGCACAGTGGTGTCGACACAACTGTGTCGACACCCGACGGCACATCGGTGTCGACACAACTGTGTCGACACCCGAAGGCACAGCTGTGTCGACACAACTGTGTCGACACCCGATGGCACAGCGGTGTCGACATATCTGTGTCGACACCCGACGGCTCAGCTCAGCGGTGTCGACACAACCGTGTCGACACCAGACCGCTCAGCTCGACGAACTCACAGAGAAACTAACAATCGTCGATCTCCGCTTGACGATCGTCGAACTCCAAGCAGCGCCCAGAAGAAACCAACAATCGTCGAGCTCCGCTCGACGATCGTCGAACTCCAAACAGTGTCCAGAAAGGAAAAGCGATCGTCGAGCTCCGCTCAACGATCGTCGAACCCAAACAGCACTAGAAAGGAAAAGCGATCCCCGAGCTCCGCTCGACGATCGTCGAACCCAGACAGTACCTAGAGAATAAAATAAAATAAAATCAAACATAATAAGATTGGTTCGACGAAACTGGACGAGCAAGACAAAAATCAGTCAATTAAGTTTTCAAAATGTGAAATTTTCCGTTTCCGCCAAAGATTCATGAATTCAGCCGACTAAATCGAAAAGACGTGAAAATGCACTATCGGCGACGCTCCATCAACTGCACGCTAACGTAACGCCCTTACGTCATTCTGACGTGAACAAGAGGAGTAAATAATGCCGAAAAAAACAGGGGCGTTACAGTCACCCCTCCAAAAAGGAAGTTTCGTCCCGAAACTTGGAACACGAACGAAATAAGAGGACAGAGAATGAGACAAGACAGAAGAATTCTTGAAACTAGAATACTAACCAGGGAGACCAGGATAACAGCTGAGGATGAGATTCTCTCATCGCGGATTCCAATTCCCAAGTCGCACCTCCTGCATCCTGATTTCGCCAGAGAACCTTAACCATTGGAATTATTTTCTTTCTTAGCACACGGTCTTGCGTCTCCAGAATACGGACAGGTTCTTGAACATACGACAGATTAGGCTGCAACTATGGTACTGATTCAAGGACATGCCGATCACTAAGGACACACTTTCACAACTGGCTCACGTGAAACACGTCGTGAACATCAGGGAAAGAATCAGGCAACTCTAGTCGATAGGCAGAAACTCCAATGCGCTCCAGAATCTGAAAAGGCCCCACATACCTGGGATCTAGTTTATGGTTTCTTCCAAATCTTTTAACACCAGGCATCGGAGAGACCTTCAGAGACACCATGTCACCAACTGCAAACTCCAGATCAACTCTGCGCTGGTTTGCATACTTCTCGTATCGCTCCTGAGCTAACCTCAGTTTTTCACGAATATGCATTACTGAAGTACTCATATCCTCCAGCACTTCCGGTCCGAGCAACGGCTTCTTGCCAACTTCTGCCCAAAACAGGGAGTTCTACAACGCCTTCCATATAAAGCTTCAAAGGGCACCATCTGCAAACTTTCCTGATAACTATTATTGTATGCAAACTCCATCAATCCGAGGCATTTATCCCAAGCCCCACCTTGGTCCAGAATATAGCATCTAATCATATACTCCAAGATCTGGTTCACTCTCTCCGTCTGACCATTTGTCCGAGGATGATAGGAAGTAGAATACCTAAGGTCAGTACCTAGAGCTCCTTTGAAGCTTTGCCAGAAACGAGACATGAATCGGGACTCTCGGTCTGACACAATACTCGTAGGTACACCATGAAGTCTGATAACTTCGTCCAGATAAAGCTCAGCTATCTTTTCCATGGAATAACTAATCTTGAAAGGCAAAAAGTGGGCACACTTGGTTAGTCTATCCACGATAACCCACACTGCATCATGCCCTCTGGGAGATCTAGGCAAAACGGTTATGAATTCCATGGATAAACTCTTCCATTTCCAACTCGGTATATCTAAGGTCGTTAACTTACCACCCTTCCTTCTGTGATCAGCCTTGACACGCTGGCAAGTATAACATTCCGATACAAATATTGCAATGTCATTCTTCATGCCTGACCACCAAATAATCTGCTTCAAATCTCTATACATTTTCGTGGAGCCAGGATGATATGCAATGCTGGAACCATGCGCTTCACTGCATATTTTTGATCGGATGTACCCAACAGCGGGAATACAGTATCTGCCACGGTACTTTAGGGTACCTTCGTCGTCAATTGTAAAGTCAGGTAATTCCCTTTTCTCAGTTCTACTGCTTGGAGGTGCTGCAAGTCAGGATCGTCCTTCTGATGTAGCCTAGTGAGAGTAATCCACGAAGGCTCAACCACTTCTAGGCTACTAGGCGAAGCGCTATTCCCTACGGTTATGTCCATGAGCAAGAACTCTTCAACAAGGGATTGCACCGAGAGGTTAAATATGTGCGCGGGCTTCCAGCTCAACGCATCTGCTACAACATTAGCCTTGTCGGGATGATAAAGGATATCGACTTCATAGTCCGCAACATACTCTAACTATCGACGCTGGCGCAAATTCAGTTCCTTCTGAGTGAAGACATATTTCAAACTTTTGTGGTCCGAATAAATTTTGCACGACACTCCATACAGAAGATGTCTCCACAACTTCAAGGCATAAATGACGGCAGAAAATTCCAGGTCGTGCATAGGGTAATTCTTTTCATGCACCTTCAATTGTCTTGATCCATACGCAATCACCTTGCCGTCCTGCATCAACACGCAACCGAGTCCAACTCGCGAGGCGTCCACATAAACAGCATACTCCACTCCTTCCACTGGCAATGCCAACAAAGGAGCAGAACACAAACGCCTCTTGAGCTCTTGAAAAGCTTCCTCACAGGCATCAGTCCAAACAAAAGTTACGCTCTTTTGCGTAAGCCTGGCCAACGGCGCAGAGAGAACAGAGAATCCTTACACAAATCTTCTGTAGTAACCTGCCAACCCTAAGAAGCTCCTTATCTCCTTAGGCAATGCAGGTCTCTTCCAATCCAAGACCGCAGCTATCTTTGCAGGATCCACTGAGATACCATACTTACTTACAATGTGTCCTAGGAATGACACCTGAGATATCCAGAACTCACACTTGCTAAGCTTCGCATACAGCTTGTGCTCCCTCAGAGTAGACAAGACCAAGCGCAAGTGCAAGGCGTGCTCATCTGCATTTCTATAATATACTAGAACATCGTCAATGAATACCACCACGAACTTATCCAGAAAATCTTTGAAAACCCTGTTCATTATGTCCATAAAAGCTGACGGTGCATTCGTTAATCCAAATGACATTACCACAAATTCAAAGTGACCATAACGAGAACGAAAAGCAGTTCGCGGAATGTCTGACTCTCGGATTATCAACTGATGGTAACCTGAACGGAGGTCAATCTTCGAGAACACGGTGCTACCTCGCAACTGATCGAACAAATCATCGATCCTAGGCAACGGATATCTATTCTTAATTGTTACCTTGTTTTGCTCTCGATAATCAATGCATAGCCTCATCATTCCATCATTTTTCTTCACAAAGAGCACTGGTGCACCCCAGGGGGACGAACTGGGTCTAAAAAAACCGCACTGCAATAACTCATCCAGTTGAGTACGCAGCTCCTCTAACTCACGCGGCGCCATGCGGTACGGCGCCTTTGCAATAGGGCGAGTGCCTGGCTCGAGGTCTATAACAAACTCCACCTCTCTCACAAGATGAAGTCTAGGAAGGCTAACTGGGAAAACATCCTGAAACTCACACACCACAGGAACGTCCTCTACCCGAGGCTCAACCAGTGCAGCTCCCAGAACAGAAACGGAGAATAGAAAAGAACCACAGCCAGACTCTAGAAATTTGCGAGCACGTACCGCATAAATGATCGGAGATTCCTGACGCGGCAAACCATACACACTCATGGGCTGGCCATTGCTACCTTTGAAATCCAAGCGCTTGTGCTTGCACTGAATGATGGCATCATAGCCGGACAACTAGTCCATGCCCAAAATCACATCAAAGTCTACCAGATCTATCACCTTCAGATCCGCAAATGCTAGAAATCTGCCTAGGGAGATGGGGCATTTTGGATACCCTGGCTTGACCTCACCAACTCTCCTGAAGGTAATTTGACATTTATGGAGGTGTCTAACTGGTCGAGAGCCCAGCGATGTCGGTCTACAAAACTCCTTGCCACAAAAGAGCGAGTAGCACCCGAATCGAACAAAACGAGCGCCCACTTATTCTTCACCTTAAACTCACCTAAACACATAGCGCGCGCAACTAATATGCGGAAACCATAAATCTTCTAAAAGAAATTACTAGCCGAGTCAGAGACTAACCTGCGATCACTTGAGTCGAAGATTGGGCTTCCTCCTTGATCAGCACATTCAACTTTCCTTTGCCCTTGTCCACGAGAGGCGGGGGCTGCAGTAAGGTCAGCAACGGAACTGCATGCAACACAGGCTGGCTCTGCGGGCAATTAGCCCTCATGTGCCCTTTTTCGCCACAGAGGTAACAGGCTCCAGCCTTCTTGCGACAACGGGCCACATCATGCCCACTCCTCTGACAAAAAGAACAGACAGGACCCCCCTTGGGGGTATCCTGGATCGCATTCACCTGAGACAGCTTCTGCGCATCCAATCTCTTAAAGCACTTATCGAAAGGGTACCCCGGCTTACTACAAAAGGCACACACCTCTCTTCTATCCTTCTTCACTGCAGGGCCAGATGCCCTTGCACTTCCTCCATCGTCATATTTCCTCTTGTCCTTCTTTGCAAGCGATCCTTGATTCTTCGCATTTTCTATCGCCTCAACCTTTAAGGCAGCTTCAACTACTTCTGCAAAGGTCTCAGACTTGTATGCGCTAACGAACTGCTGGATGTCATACCTCAGACCACCCAGAAAGCGCTTCACTCTGCCTCCTTCAGATGCTATCAGAACTGGGGCGAAACGACTGAGCTTGCCAAACTCGACCTCGTACTCACCAACAGTGAGTTGCCTCTGCTTCAGGTGTAAGAAGTTATTCATTAGGCGATCTCGCTCGACCGATGGTAGGAACTTCTTCAATAACATACTCTTGAACGATTCCCACGAGCACCCATCAGAAAGGTACTCTTTTTCTATGATCCACCAACTCTTCGCAAGACCCTTGAGCTGATATGCCGCAATCATCACCTTTTGATCAGGAGAAACGCCAGAGTAGGAAAACATTTCTTCCATGGAAATAATCCAGTCATCCAATGCCATGAAGTCTGCCCTACCATCATACGAAGGAGGTCCTAATCGCTGGAAGTGAGAAATGAAATTCATCTCAGGTGGCAGCGCGACTGGGGGAACTAGAGCAGTAGGGGGGTAGGAACAGCTTGGTCCACAGCAGGGCCCTGCGCTCTGGTCTGCTGCCCGGCGACGACAGCCAATAATGATTGCATCTAGGACTGCATGTCCACCATCTGCCTTGCCAGGGTCTCATTACTTTGCCTCAGCGCTTCGATCATCGCTTCGCTCTGGGCACTAGAAGACTCGCCCTCTGACTGGGGAGTCGACCTCGTCGCAATGCGCTTAGGCGGCATTCTACAGAACAAACGGATATCTAGTCAGACTTTGCCTAAGACATCACAAACTGGGAAAATATTCCCTAAACACACTATTTCGGGTTCATTTTTAACCGATATGAACAAAAGATTTATCAGGGACCTAGCTTAAGACACTGAAGCTAGAAAACTTGAATACCCTGACACAGATCAGATCAGGAACGAACAAACTCAGATCAGATCGGAAAAGAACTGATACTAGCTCTTACTGTTACCTTGCTCTGGGAAATCATAAAATGATGTTATGATTCAAACTTGTGCCTATAACATGAATGCATGAATGTATAAATTTCATCTCAAATCATGGGTGTACATATGTCATCATGCGGATCTTTAACTTGGCACGTGTGCTTATGCAATGATATGATATTTATGCAGTGTTATGCATTCTAAAAAAATGCCTTAGTGCATGTTATGAGCGGCGTACACATACAATGTTATGCATCCCATACTACATAATATTGTATATGACGAAGAAAAAAACCCGTTAATGGGCATCCATGTGATGATGGTTATGCATCACATACTACATAACCGTCACATGTTGCCACCTATGGTGGATCCATATACAAACACATATTATGCATCCCATACTACATAATATGCCCCGTATACTTCTTATCATGCTATGAGTGTAGTGTTCGTGCTTCCATCAAAATCTACTGATGACATATTGGTGTGTGTATGCAATATAATGATACGATTAGAGTTTTGCTTAAGGGGAAGTTGTTCGACTGGCTTGTCAAACCAACCAACCCTCTTGCAAAATCTCCCTTGGATACCAACTGTCACGACCCGCATTTTCTCCGTATTCGAAAATAAGTCAGAGTAGAGAAACTACGCGTCTTGATGGCATGCCATGCAGGGGACAACTGCCGACGCTCAGGCAACCCGTCCTCACATTTACTTCAAGAAAAAGATTTATAACTTTTAGTTAAAAACAATGCATATAAATTAATGGAGTTAATGACCGTGTCCCTCGGTCGGGTGGACTACTAGTCCACAGGTGAGAAAATATATTTATATTTTACGCGGCGTAAAATACTGAGTTAGCTCATTTGTTAACCTACGTGAGAGTGAGGGTGCAGTATCATAAAATGATGATGTGACTTCTACATTTACTATATATATATATAGAAATCTTTTATACGCTTAAAAGTAGTAGATTTAGTAGTTGAAGTCATGTCATGCCAATATTCCGGAATGCAGTTTTGTATACTTTAAAATAACTAAATGCATCCTAACATAAATCCTTCCCAGAGTGCAAGAACAATCAGGTAAAAAGTAACAGCAGTAAGTGGTCCATCACAGAAAAGTCAAAGTCTATGGGCGTCAACAACTGACACGAACCCATAGTAAAATCTGACAAGTCTAAACAAAGACAACTACCTCAAGCTCAGAGGTGGAATCAAACGGCCGCAGAAACCAGCAGCACCAGAAGCCCAACACTGTCAGGTAAACCTGCTACAGCTCTGATCCTGGGTCATTCAAAAGAAGAACACCTCAGAAGCAAGTCACAAGTAGTGCAAGAGTAAAAGCAGACTACCCAAACCTCAAAGTGAAGGAGAATGAAAAGCGACTGCAACAAAACGGTCAGCAGAGTAAAAGTAAGCAACAGAAAAACTTGCCGAACAAGAAATGCTAAACACATTAACAAGACAGAACAAGCACCAGCAACAGAAGTTCAATCTTTCATTAATAATTGTTATGCCGAGGGAGAAACCCCAACGCGCACCGTCTATCTGAGCATTAAGCACTATACCGAGGGAGGACCCCAACGCGCACAGTTCATCTGAGTATTAAACACTATGCTGAGGGAGGACCCCAACGCGTACAGTTCATCTGAGTAATCGAGAACAGACATAGACATGATGTGTGAAGCCTACCCGGACAAGTTGGTCTGGATCGGAGATGTTGCATTGCATGAATGGCCGGAGAAGACTCCGCGCCGATGATTGTTTTTCCGGTTTTCTACGCGGTAGATTGCAACAGGAAACCTTGGGGACTAACTCCAAGATGCACCCAGAAAACTGGGCAGATGCGTGATTCTGCCATCTTGGTGGCCTGGGAGCCAACTTGCACATAACCGGGTTATGTGAAGTGTGTGATCGAATGGGTACTTGGGGAATTTTGACCCGCGCCAATGTCTTAAGATGACATGGTGGTGTGAGTAACGGGTTAGGCGGAACCGTACCTGCTCTATGTCGTCTGGTTAAAGCGACCTAAAGGTACTTGGTTCTTTGCCGTTGGCATAGATAGAGGGTCTTAGGCTTTGGCCAGAAAGACCATAATTCTCATGAGATATTGCCTCCCAGGGGGTGGTGGTGAGTTAGCGGACTCTGACCGTGTTCACCGAGAATGTGCCCTGAGAGCACGGGGTGTGTGGTCGTGCGTGCCTACACCTGTGATGAAGTGTTTTTACACTATCCTTCTTGGTTATGCAAATAAAGTGCAGGGAAGGAGCATCACCTCCCCGAGTTTTGGGGCTGGATCGTTATAATTTGGTCAGCATAGCTGACCGTTGCCTTTGTTTGCCATCGTCGCGGTGGATTGTGCTTGGAGGTGCTGCGGAGCCTAGTGGTAAATAGCGGGCAAAAAGCCCTTGTTGCTGAGTCGGCCCTCGAAGGCCTAATTTGAATGTTTACTTTTATTTCTCATGTGTGACCGGCCTGCGTGTCGAGGTTTGGCAGACACATTTTTTATTTGAGTAAACTATTGTAAGGCCATAAGGCCATGCACTTGTGTATTGTATGTTCATTTCTTCTGGGTCTGTTTAGTGGACATTCATGCTATTGGTTGGGTTCTTACTTTGCAACTTTTAAATATCTTCTGCTAGAATGTACTCGGTGTAGGACATTGGTTATTGGAAGGATGGTTCCTTTGTGTAACCTTCCGGTCTGTCTGTGGTATATGACGTCGGGCCCCGGCCGGACCTACTTCTATATGCTATGCGACGGATAGTGGGTGTTACATAACCCCTCATCGGAAAGGTCTTTCCATGGGTTATAACTTTCATGTTCAGTCCACAACCCAGATCCGAGAGAAACACACTTGAAATTGGCTTTAAATTCCGCCGCGTACAGAACACAATTTCTGCAGGCTTGGTTTGTCGGCCGTCAATTTCATTCAGACTTTCCCGTGGCTACACACTTCTCCTGAAGTCGTGCAACCACTCGTTGGAAAGGTATTTTGAAGGACTTCGATTTTTGTGTTTAGTCGAAAACCCAGTTCTGGACATATCACACTTGAAAATGTCCAAGAAGATCATTGCGTGCAGAACACAGATTCTGCTCGCATCTTAAGGCGGAATGAACGACATCGGTTCATCTTCCTCCTCAAGTAAATCTTCCCCAAAATACATCCAGACTTCCTCCTCCCTTATTCACCCTCAAAAGCCCACTTCTCTTCATGAAACCATCTCCTATCATCCCATAGAAGAAGGGAGAGGTTGAAGACAAGTAATCCCTAGGACACAAATCCTAGCATGGCCATTCCTAGAAAACTCCTCCGAAATCAAGACTCTCTTGAGTCGATGTCTCTACTAAGAAATAACTAAAGATCTAGCACCAAGGGAGAGGGGAGGAAGCTCACCTCATTTCCGACGTTTCCATAATTTTTGGCCAAGGATCTTGTCATTCTCCTCGGCGGCATCTCTTTCTCCTCGGTGGCGGCGGTCCATCGCGGGTTGTAGATTGGCTCCAACACCTCCTTCCTCCTCTCTAGCAGTTTTCTCCCTCAGAAATGGTTGGAAGAGGAATGAAAAATGGCTAGGGTTTCTCTTCCCCCTTATATGTGAAAATGACACGGGTAGTGACACGCCCATGTCCTTACCGGTGTCCTGCTCGGGCGAAGCGTCGTTGGCGGTTCCACTACGATTTCAATACACAAATACGGGTAGGGTCACGCCCGTGTCGCTACCTATGTCCAAGTGACATGGCCGTGTTGCTGGTTGTGTCCTGCTCGGTTCTTGCTTCATCGAGTTCCACTTGACCCACACGGGTAGGGACACGCCCGTGTCTCTACCCGTGTTCTCGCACACATGGGTAGGGACACGCCCGTGTCCATACCCGTGTCCTTCTCTGGAACTACTTGAGTAATCGACTCGAGTGCTGGCGGGAGACACACGAGTAGGGACACGCCCGTATCTCTACCCGTGTCCTTCTCGGGACACTCTTCGTCAACCTCTACTTGACACACACGGGTAGGGACACGTCGTGTCCCTACCGTGTCCTCATACACACGGGTAGTGACACGCCCGTGTCACTACCCGTGTCCTTCTCTGGAATAACTTGAGTCGTCGACTCGAGTACTGGGTGGACACACACGGGTAGGGACATGCCCGTGTCTCTACCCGTGTCCTTCTCTAGGCTGACTTCACCTCACCTACACAAGTGTAAACATAGCTGCCAGCACTTCCATGAGCCCAAATCACCTCTTCTGACTCAAAAGCGCACACGAGGGGTCTAGCGCGAATCGGGACGTTACAAATCCTATAAACAAAATAAAAGATTTTGTCCCTGAAATCAGGCTAAGGCTATGTGGAGAGAAAAGCATAAAATAAAATAAAATATGATTTTAAAAATTACCTTGAGCGAACAACTCATGGTAGAGCGTTTGCATCAAGTCCACTGGCCCCCATGTATACTCCTCCTTCCCATGATTAGACCACAGCACCATTACTAAAGGGACACTCTTGCGGCGTAAAATCCTCATTTCGTTGTCTACAATCCGCACTGGCTCTAGTCGCACAAACCAATCAGCCTCTACTGCACCATCTGTTGTGGGGTTATATTGATCAGGACGCAACAGCGCCTTCTGAAGTGACGACACATGGAACACGTCGTGAAGATTCTCTTGCTCTGGTGGTAACTCCAACCGATAGGCCAATGGGCCAATTCTTTCCAACACAGTGTAAGGCCCAACATACCTTGGGCTAAGCTTTTTCACACCTCGCACCCGTGACATTCCATGCATCGGCCGGATTTTCAGAAACGCTTTGTCACCCACTTAAAATTCCACCATCCGGTGCTTTGCATTATAATATTTCACCTGCCGACTTTGAGCCTCAAACATGCGGTGCAGTATCAGTCTAATAACCACATCAATATCGTCGATGTACTTAACTCCCAATACCTTCGGGTCCTCATCCTGCACCCAAGGCAAGGGGGTTCTACACCTTCCGTAAATGGCTTCATGGGGCGCCATACCGATGCTAGCTTGATGGCTGCTGTTGTTGGAGAATTCTACTAGTGGTAAGAGCCTTTCATGCGGCTCTCCTCTATCCAACACACACAACCTCAATAGGTACTCCAATGTTCTGATGGTCCTCTCAGACTGCCCGTCTGTCTAAGGATTAAACGTTGTGCTAAAGGTAAGGCGTGAACCCAAATACGCATGTATAGCTTTCCACTCCTTAGAGGTAAAATGAACATCCCGGTCAGAAATGATTGTCTTTGGCACACCATGGTACCATACAAACTGCTCCACAAAGAGGCGTACCAAGACATCCACGTGAGCCTCTTTCTTCATAGTGATGAACCTAGCTACCTTTGTCAGGTGATCAACGATCAACCACACCGAATCATTCCCTGAGCATGAGCGAGGTAACCCGTGAACGAAGTTGATGCGTGTAAATCGGCAAGCGCACTGGTCGCACAAGTAATAAAATTTGGGAATAAATCCCTGAGTGTCGGTCTCTTGAGGAATGCAATTAGCATAGAGCGGCGACAGTTCAGAAAATATCGTTATGAGGGTTATACTTAGAAAAGATTAAAAAGGGGGCTTGTGAGATTATTGTTTCTTGATCTAATAAACTAATTAAGGCTATGCGGGTCGAAGGCACCACTTCGCAAGGTGAGGTGAGTGTATCGGCCACGATGTCGAACTTCGGTTGGGCGAGTGGACGGAAAGCTAATGGATGGAAGTGTTCTTGTGCGGAGTGTAATCAGGTGAAACAAGGGTATGTAGTGGATGTGGAGTGGGCAAGGCACATTCACAACACACAACTCAAAAGCAAATGAAAACTACAAGCATCCACTTAGATATAGAGTAGAAAATGTAGTCCATTATAATATCAAATCATTCCATACAATGGAGGAAGGGGAAGAGGAGTAAACCACTAGAGGGTGAAGGTCCACCGCAGGTCGTGGCCGGAATAGCGAGTTGTCAATCCGCTTCTGGGCTCAGTCCGAGGAGGCTTCCGGTACCAACGAGCTGTCACCTTGAAGGCCTTTGAGTCTGTTCTCTAGGTCATCTTCTTCTCCAACTCCGGTGGAAAGCTTGGAGTTGAGGTCATCAATGGCCGGGAGCTTCGGCGGAGGGTTTGGAAAGCTTTGGAATAACCGGGTACGGACTCCCGATGGAGGTGGAGGTGGATGGAGCAGCTGGAGAAGTAGAACGGCACTTCCCGTGGACTCTCCGATCGCAGAAATGACCCGCATTGCCCTAAATCGTGGAGCAGGCCCTTAAATACGGAGGCAAAATAAGCAGAGCGCACGATCAGTGGCGCACGACGAGTGGTCGTGCGCACTGTCGGTCGATGATCGTGAGAAATTTCCAATTAAACCTGTAACTTGGACAGAAGCATCAGCAGATATACGCACGATCAGTGGCGCACGACCAGTGGTCGTGCCCACTGAATCCACTGATCGTCCGATTGGCTAAGATAGAACTGTGGAAAAGGAGAATGTAATGTGCACAATCAGTGGTGCATGACTAGTGGTCATGCGCAGTGAGTCCAGTGATCATGCGCAGTGTTCCGTTATCGTTGGGGGTCTCCCGAGCGGTTTTGGAGCACGCACACGACCCATGCACCAGCAGAAGAGGCAGATAAGCCACCAAAAGTGCACACCACATTCTCATGACACGGCGAGAGAATAAGTAAAACAAATGGAAATATAGAAACATCTAAAGCACAAAGAAAACGGGCCTAAAGTGCACTTAATCATAAAATAGGCAAATAAGCAAATATAAGCAGTTATAGTTCTCAAGTTAAGTGCTAAGACGATAAAACTGGCACAGATGAGTCCAAAAATTAGTGTAATATTTGGACTCATCACACCCCCAGACTTACCCATTTGCGCGTCCCGCGCAAATCCTTACTCCGTGGACTGTAAAAATAACTAGCTTGCTTAGAAACTTCAAAATAAAGTAGGACGAGAAATCAAATACTCATGCGCATAGAAAATAGAATAGAAAAACTACTCAAATTATTCGAAAGATAAATAAATATTGTGTCTACTAAAAATTAGATTCTAGAGAATCGTTCGGTCATGTGTACGAAGAAAGTAGACAGGCCACTAAGGTGAGCATTGCCCAAGACCGGGGCTCGTGATCACCTCCAAAGAAATCCATTAATGTCGGGAACCATAAGCTTACCCTTTCACACTCTCTCCAAGATGCTAAGTAGACTCAAATATGAATCAGCAGGACTTGTAGGTTTGAATGGGGCTAAAGCTAAGTTGTGGTAGTCAATGATAAACAAGTAGCCTACATGCAATCAAAGCGAGCGAACAAGAGCTAAACCCAAACAACCACTAAGAAATGCATGTGTGACACACCCCCAGACTTGGCTTGAAAACCGGGTATGCACACGGCCTATCCCGACCAAAAGCTAACACACAAGATGGGGATTGCAATTCTCCTTGTAATAATTTTAAATTTTCATTTTTTTTCTTTTTTATTCAACTTTTTCTTTTTCATTTTTCTTCTTTTTCATTCAGCAATCCTCAAATCTAAAAATTAGCAATTCATAAATTCATCTCCACATCACATGAATCCCAAATATCACAACATATCAAATTTTTGAAATCGATCAAGCTCAAGGTTTTGGTTGCGACAAAAGGGTTGGCTTTTAGGCTTTGGTGAATATAGGTGGAGCTGAAACAAAAGGAGGGTAGGCGCAAATTTGGCTTGCAAGGGTCAGCAGCTAGGACTAGGTACAAAAATGCTCAAACTAGCCAAAATGATGGCCTACCTCACGCTCACACTCGACTAACCGGGCACCAATGTTTCGAGAGTAGCTTGGGGCAAGTTCTCAGTCCCCAAAAAAGACAATCCTTCCCCCCGACTCAAGCAATACGAGTCTAGTGACGGCTACACTCATCTCTACACTACCATTCGATTACTCCAGATTCTACAATTTTAAGTAGCACAAACAAAATTTACTTTTGCAAAATAAATTTAAGTCTACGAGCATGAAGGAAAAGTAATCCTATACTATTTCTATGCAAATCATGAGTCCTCGATTAGGAGCACTGCATGAGTTTCGAACTACTATATCCCAAAATCTTAAGTCAGCACCACTTTTTAGAGTTTACACAAAAGTAATACATTTGCCCTGAGCCGCGCACATGGTTAAGTGCGCACTCATGTGGGTGATTCAAATAAATAAATGCAGACTAGTATGCAATAAACTGTGTTGTGTAGTGATCACAGGCAACTCCACCCCCAGACTAGAATATGACAATACGAAAAAGTAAAACATGTAAATAAAAATAAAGGGCTAGGGGAAAAAGTACTCATGCTCAAAATTGAGCATACCGGTCGTGCGACGAGATATCCAAGTGCGGCCAAGTTGCCGCGCCTCAAAAATTCATGCACCTGCGATTTAAATACGTACGCAAAACAAAAGATTGACACAGATATATATATATAGAAAAAGAGCTCAAAACACAGCTAGGCTAGAACACCCTTTCGACAGATAATTTAACAACAATCCGAAAATAGAGACAAAAAAAATACATACATATATTTAAAACAAAAGAAACACTACCCTAGAGAACTGTTGGGTTTATTGTCTCCCAACAGGACTTATTCAAAATCTGAGCATTTCTTAACTGATTGGCGTATAAAACTTGAAATGCTCAGGCAGTGGTTCATGTTCGCATTTTGGTAGCGGGTACCGGAACGGAGACAGAATAGAAGCCCCAATACTTGTATACGTATACCTGTCGTGTGTGTCAGGCATGGGCAGGAAGTAACTTGGGAAGCTCGTCTGCTCCAACTCCACCTGCATGTGGTCTCTATAAGTCCTAGGCCGCATTACAGGCCCTTGCACTGATTGGACTGGTTCCACGATGTGGTCCTGCAGGGAAGTAGACACGAGAGCGGGGTCAAGAAATATACTAGAAGAATAACATAAAGGAACCACAATCTTGGGGACGGTCCCAGAGTCATCCCCCATCGGTGGAATTATGGGTGCTTCTACACAGCTGTCTAGGCTGATGCAAGAACGTTCTAGAGCTTTATCTGCCTCGTCCGCGCATCGGGCATCCTCACATGGGGTAGAGGTCAAAACCTCAGCCATGGAGTCCTCCTCCTCGACTGGATCTAACAGAACGCTGGAAATGTTAATTTCCACATGCGAATCAACCTCAACAGCACTGTCAGAAAAATAAAGAATGCTATGCAAAGAAGAAGGTGAAGGAACGGAGCTCGGTAGGACGTCGAACGCTGGCTCTTCGCAACTATTAGACTCTATGCTAGGTGATGTATGAACTTCAGGAGTATAAATATCCGTGTCGGAATGGGGATAAACAGATGTATCGGTGTACATACCTGGGATGACTTCTCCATAACATAGAGATGGCAATGGTGCACAACCCGATACGGAAGGGGTGCTTCCCAAGGTTGAAGTGGAGATAATCCGAAGATCCGACTCGTCATGCACTTCTAGCTCAGCTAGGTAAGCATCGCAATCCTTCAATGCATGATCCCAGCTTTGACAAAAAGGGCACTGTTTAGCCTGCTTCAGCGGTGCAACGAGTGCTGAAGCCGATAGAAGTAGTTGCGGCAATGGCTCCGGGGTCGGTAGCTAACAGGCTTATGTCTATGATATGTAGACTCTTGAATTTCTTGTCTACTATACTTCTGAGGGCATCTATCATAAACATGAGAGATGTCTCCACAATGACGGCAACAGATATTGAAATTGGCCCACATTGCGGAGATTTAAAATATAAAGGATACAACTACTTTGCATAGATTCTGAGAATAAAACTAACAATTCCAACTGATGGAATAACACCACAAGAGAAAAGGGATCAAAACAAAACAAAACAACTCCTAAAAACTACTTTTAGCGACACAAATAACTCTTATAACGAAATTTTCAGTCATCCTTGAGTCGCTCTATAGTTGCATTCCTCAGCAGCGGCGCCAAAAACTTGATGCGTTGGAAATCGGCAAGTGCACTGGTCGCACAAGTAATAAAATTTGGGAATAAATCCCTGAGTGTCGGTCTCTTGAGGAATGCAATTAGCATAGAGCGGCGACAGTTCAGAAAATATCGTTATGAGGGTTATACTTAGAAAATATTAAAAAGGGGGTTGTGATACACTCTGAGTTGTAGGAACCTGGTTTGGGTTCTGAGCTGTAAGATCTGAGGATCTGAGGTGAACTGCAGAAGTTAGGCCGAATCTAGCACACTGTGTCACAACCCGCATTTTCTCAACAATAAAATCGTATCTGAGCAAGAGAAAACACGTGTCGTGATGCCACGTCGTGCAGGGGATAACTGCACACGTTCAGGCAAAACACCAGTCTTAAGATTTTAAGGAAAATCATAGATTAATGTGAAGGAAAACCAGTTATATTTAATGACCGTATCCCTCGGCATGGTGGATCAGCTAGTCCACAATTAATAGTATATTTATACGCAGCAGAAAATACTTTGGTTAAATTAAGTTAACACCCTAAATGAGCATAAGTATCCCCGAGGGAAGACTCATGGTATGCACGACTCTAAGATGAATATAGTATATATAAAAGATAGTCTTTTATGCTAAAGGAAAAATAGTGTCTTAATTTTATAAATATGACGTGCATGAGATACATATAGTAATGTTTTAGGGTTTAAAATAACTAACATGCAACCTAGCATAAAATCCTTCCCAGAAGACAAGTAAACATCCATAAAAAGGCAAAAATAGCAGTTTAAGTTCATACCCAGCATCGCAAGAAGCCACCAGTGGGCGTCAACAACCTGACACGAACCCACCCGTGAGTATGCATGTATATACAGAAAAGTAAAGAACTACCTCACAAAAATCGAGGATCAGCTATCTCAGCTACCCAAGAGGCCACAAGCAAGCCCCCCTAAATGAACTAGCCGCTGAACTGGCTACAACCTGGACCTGAGGCATTCAAGAAAAGAACACATCAGCAAGAAAATAATCAAAAAGGTAAATATAGCATTAGATTTATGAGCAAATAAGAAGGGTTTACCAACCCGGCAACAAACTGGCATAAGCAAAAGAAAGGGCATGACAGTAAGAAAAGAGCACTGTCTAGAGCACAGCAAAACACACCAAGTTCGAGCAATAAATGCAATAAGCCCTACAAATGAGTCTGCTACAGTAACAAGACATATACACATATGCCAAAAGAAATAGCCATAAATAGGAAAGGAACTAAAGGTCCTAACACGTGGGTTAATGGCAGTGGTCCAAACATGGATCTGAATACATAACCAAAACCATATCCAAAAAGGGCTAAGGGGTCAAACAGTGGCAGTTTTAGGGTCCCACTCACGCCAACCCAAACCGGGGCAAAAGGCGGTGGCCACAGCTCTCCACACAAAACCACCCCTCCAGAGGCACCAAAACTCCACCACCTGCCACAACCCAAGAGTTGGCATGCAAAAACTAGCCGAACACCCAATACCCCCCCTAGGGAAAGGGAAAAGTCACACTAACAATCCTAAGGAAACACACGAACCCAATACAGAAACGTCGAGCCCACTCGACGCGGCGTTGAGTAAGCTCCACTCACTTGACGCCAAAAATACATAGCCGCAAAACCTACGCTAGATGACGTCGTTGAGTGAACTCGGCTCACTCAACACGGTCAGCTCTTTCTACTTAGGGTAAACGTAAATTTTAGTTAAAACTACACCCTAAACTCTCTCAACGCGCGGAAACAGAGAGTTGGAAATTTAATCCCAACCCTCCCTTCTATCCTAACTACTCGGGGCTACCGCAACTAAACTTAAACTACAACTAAACGCAGACTTACCCTAACTCTAGCTACCCACTGGACACCAAACCGAGACAAAATGAGAGAAAGCTTGATTTAAATCTAGAAAATAATGAAGCAGCCCATGGCTGGAACGAAGGAAAAAGTCAACCTGCTGCTCTAACTTCTAGGGAAGAAAATAAAGAGAACAGAGTTATTGCACAGGAAATGAAACAGAGTAAGGGTTAGAAATAATTTGGCAAGGGCAAGCGAGCCACTTGCTTCTACCTCCAGGAAAAACAACAGCTATCTCTAGAGCTTGGCACCGGCGGCAAGATCGGCCACCTAAAAGACCAAAACTGAAGCTTTGAGGAAGAAGAAAAGAAATCAGAAATTCTTAACTCCTGGAATCAACCCTAAATCAAGAAAAACTTACATGGAAGGAAGGATCTAGACGCGTGCAAGCCAAATCCACTAACGCACGAGAAAAATCGAGCTCTAACCCTCTCACAATCGCCGGCCAAAACCCAACACCATTTCCTCCCAAAACCCTCCGCTGGAAGCTTTTCCAGAATCGGGAACGAAGAAATGAGGAGGAAAAATGAATCACGCCATAAAATGAAGCACTCAGGAAAAAAGTACGGAACACGCCGCAGACACGCCCGTGACACGCCCGTGTCCTGTCCGACACGCCCGTATCATGGGGCGTGTACTCACACATCTACCCACCTACCCACTCGACGATCGTCGATCTCAGCTCGACGAAACACGGGACATGCCCTGTGACATGCCCGTGTCACAGGCCGTGTACCAACTCAAACATTGCTCGACGATCGTGGAGCGCCGATCGTCGAACAGAGAGACACGCCCCGTGTCACGCCCGTGTCCGATACGACACGCCCGTGAAACTGCTGTGTACTCACTAAAACACCGCCCGACGACCATTGAGCGTAACTCGACGAACCGAAGGGGGACACGCCCTGTGACACGCCCGTGTCACAGGCCGTGTTCCTACCAACAACACCCTTCGACCGCAATATCATCGACCACACAACAGAGAGCTCTACCCGAGCACGACACGCCCTGGGTCACGCCCGTGACCTAGGCCATGTCACCCAAACATACACAAAAAAACAGCTAACTTCTTATCTAAAAAAACACAAGGCACTAGCCTAACAAGCTCGGCCACGCCAGGCTATACACAACACAGCAAACATTACAGCTAACAAAACAAATGTCGAAACGACGCGAAAGCAAACGATCCCGGACTTCGACCAAAACTCGCAACGTAGCTAAAAACCCAAGCTACGAAAACAACGGTGAGGTCGAAAACAACATCCGACGATCGCACACTCGGGCTAACACCTCCCGAAGCCAAAACACAAGCATTCCCTAAGAGGCCCAACCGAGTCACCAAAACAGACTCCGGCTAGCTGCGGAATCTGGCTAACAGGCTACAACAAGGCTACACAAGGAACCTAAAGAGCTAAGACCACGCTCTACAACGGAGAAAGGCCGGAAATGCATCATCGTAAGGCCAAACCAAGATCAAACAAAACACAGAAAAACCGGGGGCGTTACAGCCACTCCCCCTAAAAGAAAGTTTCGCCTCGAAACTTTACTCACACCACCCCTATCAAGAAGGAGAGTGAAATAGCCAAGAAGGGGCTATATATATATAAAAAAAAAACACAAAACATACCAGACACAAGATCAGGGAAACAGATGAGGGTGAGCCTTCCCCATAGTCGACTCCAATTCCCAAGTCGCACTTTCTACATCCTGATTCCTCCATAAAACTTTAACAATAGGAATAGTCTTCTTCCGCAATGCACGAACTTGAGAATCCAAAATGCGGACATGCACCTCCACATAAGAATGATTCGGCTCCAACTAAGGCAAAGAATCCAAAACCTGCCTGCCATTCATCACACATTTCCGCAGCTGACTGACGTGAAAGACATCATGCACGCTAGGAAAATTTGCTGGCTAAGACAGCCTATAAGCTGATAACACAATCCGCTCAACAATCAAAAACGGTCCCATGTACCTCGGGTCCAACTTCCTGTTCTTGCCAAACCGCTTGACTCTGATCAACGGGGAGACCTTTAAGAACACTGAGGCCCCCACCACAAACTCCAAGTCTGACCTACGCCGGTTGGCATTCTTCTCATATCTCTCCTGGGCTAACCGAAGCTTTTCCCGAATAAGCTTCACAGCGGTTTCCATCTCCTCGAGCTCTTCTGGACCCAACAAATTTCTCTCACCAACCTCAGCCCAAAACAAGGGAGTGCTGCAGTGCCTCCCATACAAAGCTTCAAAAGGAGCCATTTGAAATCTTTCTTGATAACTGTTGTTATACGCAAATTCCATAATCCGCAAGCGCTCGTCCCACGCTCCTCCATTGTCCAGAATATAGCATCGGATCATATCTTCCATAATCTGATTGAATCGCTCCGTCTGACCATTGGTCTGCGGATGATAAGCTGTGGAATACATTAAATCTGTACCCAACCCCTCCTGAAGGCTCTTCCAAAAATGAGACGTGAACCTGGAGTCTCGATCCGATATGATACTTACAGGTACAAGATGCAATCTGATAACCTCATCCAAATACAGCTCGGCTATCTTCCTCATCGTATAATTGATCTTAAATGGTACGAAGTGAGCACTCTTCGTCAATCTGTCTACGATCACCCACTGAATCATGCCCCTTAGGAGATCTCGGTAAGCCCGTAATGAAATACATTGAGATACTCTCCCACTTCCACGTCGGAATCTCCAAGGGAGTCAGCTTGCCACCAGGACTCCCATGGTCGGCTTTCACACGCCTGCAAGTGTGACACTCAGAAACAAATCTGGCTATGTCTCTCTTCATCCCATACCACCAGGCAATCTGCTTTAAATCATGATACATCTTGGTAGACCCTGGATGGTATGCAACACTATATCTGTGGTCTTCTTTGCACACCATATCCCGGATATCTCCAACAGCGGGGATGCAAAATCTACCACGATACTTCAAGGTACCCGCTTCATCTATAGAGAAATCTGGTAATTCACCTTTTTCAGCTCGATGATACAAATGCAGAAGATCGGGATCATCCTTCTGATGTAGTCTCGTAAGCGCAATCCACGAAGGTTCTGCCACTGCCAAACTACTCTGCGAATCGCAGCTTACCACAGAAATGTCCATCAAAAGGAACTCATCCACTAGACGCTCGGCGGAGAGATTGAAAATCTTCCCTGACTTCCGACTCAGGGCGTCACCCACCACATTAGCTTTGCCCAGATGGTACTGGATTTCAACATCATAGTCGGCCTGTAACACCCCCTATCCGTCACATAGCATATAGCAGTAGGTCCGGCCGGGGCCTGACGCCGTATGCCACAGACAGACCTGGTGGTTACTTATGGAAATCATCCAACCAATCTCAACGTCCTACACAGAGCATTCTAGCGGAAGCAGTTTATAAAAGTTGTAACAAAGGACCCAGCATTCAAGCACGAATGTCCACTAATACAAATTAGGAATGTTATACAAAATACCCAAAATAAGCCTTAAGGCCTTACAAACTGTTTCACTTCCAATTACATGTTTTACAAACCACAGCACGCAGGCCGGTCACACATGAATAAAACAATAAACACTTCCATTTGGGCCTTCGAGGGCCGGCTTCGCAAAAAGGGCTTTAGCCCGCTATTGACCGCTTGGTTCAGCTGCACATGCAAGCAACAAACCACCGCACGGTTGCAAAACAAGGCAACGGTCAGCAATGCTGACCAAATTATAACGATCCCGCCCCCAACTCGGGGCGGCGATGCTCCTTCCCTGCATTTCATTAGCATAAGCGAGCAATAAATAATCAGCCATTTCATCACAGATGTTGGCTCTCACGGCCACACGCCCCGTGCTCTCAGGGCACATTCTCGGTGAACCGGTCGATGTCACGTCAATTAAAGCCATAGAATTCCGGACTCACCACCGCCACATGGACGGCCAAACCTATGAGCAATTTGTCTTCCTGGCCTGGGTCACGACAATTTAAGCCATTGACCGCCGAAGACCCTAATCTATGCCAACGGTAAGTGCCACGTGCCTTTAGGTCTCTTTAACCGAACGACATAGAACGGGTACGGTTCCATCTAACCCTTGCTCACATCGCAATGACAATTTAAGCCATTTGCGCGGGTCAAACTTCCGCCGAGTCCCATTTCCATCACAAGTCACATAACCCGGTTATGTTCAAGTTGGCTCTCAAGCCACCAAGTTGGCAAGATCTCGTATCCGCCCAGTTTTCTGGGTGCACCTTTGGGTTAGTCCCCAAGGCTCCCTGCTGCAATCTACCGCGTAGAAAACCCGAAAAGCAACCAATAGCACGGAGTCTTCTCCGGCATTATGCAATGCAACATCACCGATCCAGACCAACATGTCCGGGTAGGCTTCACACATCATGCCTATGTCCGTTCTCGCTTACGGACTCTAAACAACGGGGACTTCACATATCTACCCGAAGGAAGGCCTCCAACTCTCCGCAAACTCGCGAGAGCGGGCTTCCTATGCAAAGAAAGAGAGCTACTCATGCTCAAGATGAGGATCGTTACCCTTGAGTTCCTCTTTGGCGCCATGGAAAAGTAATCGGATGAAAACCACCACACTAGCGTTGCCTCCGTGGATCCGGAGTTGGCTCGCGATTTGGAGCTTCGAAGCTCCTCCAATGGCCGGATCTAGGTCCTTCTTCCTCCCTTGGCTCTCCTCTCTCTCTAAGCTTTTAGAAAGATGATAAGTTAAGAAAAGTGAGGGTTTTCCCAGTCCATTCACGGGTATATCCCTTCAGGAACAACCCCCAACCGTTGGATCTTCATTTAAAGAAATGAACGGCTTCGATTCGGGACTGAAATGCCCAATCTGGACCGAACACGGCCTGGCACACGCCCGTGTCCAGGGCCATGTGCCTCATTCGCCGTCAAAATCGAATCACCTGGAACCTCACACGGGTATCGAACACGCCCGTGTTCGAGCTGACACGCCCGTGTTCCACCTGACACGGCCGTGTGGCCGGCCGTGTACCCCATCATTTTTTCCCCAAAATCAACCCGAGCACTGCACGGCTTCTAGGACACGCCCGTGTCCCTACCCGTGTCACCTCAACACGCCTGGACCCCAAGCCTTGTACATGGTCTCGACACTCGACACTTTGTCGAGTGAAGATCGTCGACCTGATGACACGGCCTTGGACACGCCCGTATCCTAGGCCGTGTGACTTGTCTCGACGCATCGTCGAGCAAATCTCGTCGACTCCCCGGGACGATCGTCGAGACAGGTCGACACGCCCTGCGACACGCCTGTGTCGCAGGCCGTGTGCCTTGTCTCGACACTTTGTCGAATGCAGAGTGTCGACTTCGCGGCAGAGTGTCGACACGGGTCGACACACCCTGCGACACGCCCGTGTCGCAGGCCGTGTGCCCAGTCTCGACACAATGTCGAGACCAAAGTGTCGACACCCCGTCTCAATGTCGACACAGGCTTGACACGCCCTGGGACATGCCCGTGTCCCAGGTCATGTGCCTGTAGCCAGAACCCAAACTAGCCCAAAACATCCCCCTTCGCTCCTTTGAGTTTCGGGGCGTTACAACTCTCCCCCTCTTAAAAGAATTTCGCCCACGAAATTACATAACGGAAAGACATGTACAAAACCAAATTTTGTACCTGAGCGTAACAACTCCGGATACTCGTCAAGCATAGTCTGCTCTCGCTCCCAAGAGAGCTCCTCATGACCGCAATTGTCCCACCGGACCTTGACCATCCTGATCTCTTTATTGCGTAGCCGCTTGACCTCCGAGTCCTCGATCCGCACGGGCTTGACCTTTGTCGTTAGCCCACTATCCACTGGCGCTTGATCAACCGTGATCACTTGCGTAGGCTCTTGCACCGCCTTTCGAAGTACCGAAATGTGGAATACATTATGTAAACCACTAAGCTCCACTGAGAGCTTCAACCGATAGGCCGCTTCACCAACTCGCTCCAGAACCTCAAACGGTCCAAGGTATCTCGGGCTTTGCTTTTTCAATCGCCGCACCCGCGAGACACCCTTGAACGGCTTGATCTTTAAGTATACATAATCGCCCACAGCGAACTCCACGTTCCTGTGCTTGGCCTTATAGTACTTTGCTTGCCGGTCCTGAGCGATAAGCAACCTCTCCCGAATGGTTCTCACCAAAGAAGTAGCGCCCTCCACTTCCGATCGCTTATACATCTTTGATTCTCCCGTTTCTAACCAAGACAACGGCGTGCGGCATTTTCTACCATATAGGGCCTCAAAAGGCTCCATCTGAATACTCGCTTGGTAGCTATTGTTGTATGTGAACTCCACCAAATAAAGGTGGTCTTCCCATTGCTTTCCGAAATCCAAGACACACATACGGAGCATGTCTTCCATAGTTCTATTGACCCTCTCGGTCTGCCCATCCGTTTGCGGATGGAAGGCTGTGCTGAACTTCAGCTTCATTCCCAACATTTGCTGCACAAGCCTCCAATCATTGGACGTGAACCGCCCACCTCGGTCACTCACGATGCTGCGGGGCACACCATGAAGCCGCACTATGTTATCCACATAAAGCTTCGCCAACTTCTCCACCGGATCACCCTTCCTATGTGGAATAAAATGCGACACCTTCGTTAATCGATCAACAACCACCCAAATGGCGTCGTTCCCCTTTTGCGACCTTGGCAAACCGTGCACAAAGTCCATAGAGATGTCGTCAAATTTCCACTCCGGAATAGGCAAGGACTTAAGAAATCCTCCCGGCTTTTGGCACTCCGCCTTAACCAAGGCGCAAGTTTGGCACTTCGCTACGTATAGCGCCACATCCTTTTTCAAACCCGGCCACCAAAACAGTTTCTTCACATCACGGTACATCTTCGTGCTCCCCGGGTGAATCGAGTACTTGGTATGGTATGCCTCGTACAACAACTCCACCCGCAAATTGCCCACACTTGGGACGCACAAACGACCGTCTTTACAAAGCAATCCGTCCTCCACGACGAATTGGGAATTTGACCCATCCAGAGCCTCTACCACGAACTGCTTCATATGAGCATCAATATCCTAAGCCCGCCGAATACGATTAGCCAGGTCATATTGGACTTCAGTCCAATTCAGAACTGGTTCAGCACTTGATTGCTTGTCCACGCAAACGATCTCCAACGCCTCCAACTCTCGCACCAACCGCTCATCATGCACCAATATCCAATTGGCTTGAGCTGGGGCTCGGCGACTCACCGCGTCAGCAACCGCATTCCCTTTATCAGGCGCGTAGTGGATCTTGAATGTATAGTCTCCCAAGAACCCCATCCACCTGTGCTGCCGCAAATTTAGATCCTTCTGACCAATCAGATACTTCACGGTCTTTGGATCGGCGTAGATATCCATCGTCATACCGTACAAATAATGCCTCCACATCTTCAAGTCTAAAACTCACGGCCACTAACAACAAGTCATGGACCGGATAGTTCCACTCATGCACTTGTGGCTGTCCCGCGCCATACGCTATTACACTTTCGTGTTGCAGTAGTACGCAACCCAAACCGCTGCCCGAAGCATCGCTATAAATCTCATAGCCTTCGCTCCCACATGGTGAACTCAGCACAGGCGCCGTGGTCAACCGACACTTCAACTCCTCAAAAGCTCGCACGCACTCCGGTGTCCAAACGAACTTATGCTCCTTCCTCGTCAATGTAGTGAGAGGTAACGCTATCCGCGAGAAGTTCTCTACGAAGCGCCTATAATAGCCGACAAGCCCCAGAAAACTCCGGACTTCCGCTACAGTAGCAAGCTCAGGCCACCCCCATATCGCAACAATCTTCGTCGGATCCACAGCAATACCCTCTCCACTTACTATATGCCCGAGGAACGCCACTGAGGATAGCCAAAACTCGCACTTCGAGAACTTGGCATACAACTGATTTCTCCTTAGCGTCTCCAACACCAAATGAAGATGCTTGAAGTGATCTTCCTTACTCTACGAGTACACCAGAATATCGTCGATGAAGACGATCACAAAATGGTACAAGTACTCTCGGAAGGTCCTGTTCATCGAATCCATGAACACTGACGGCGCATTAGTCAGCCTAAACGGCATGACAGTAATCTCATAGCGTCCGTATCCTGCACTGAACGTTATCTTAGGGATATCACTCTCCCTTAACTACTTTAAAGTATGCCGTTGGCCCGAACAACTGATCACAAAGATCATCGATCCTTGGGATTGGGTACTTGTTCTTTTCCGTCAACTTGTTGAGCTCCCGATAATTAATACATAGCCTCAAGCTTCCGCCCTTCTTCTTAATAAAGATGGTCGGTGCGCTCCTAGGCGAAGGACTTGGACACAAATACCCTTACTCCAATACATTTAGAAGTTGCACCTTCAGTTCCGCCATTTTCTTAGGCGCTAGCCGATAAGGAGATCGTGACACAGGCTTTGCACCCGGTACTAGCTCAAACATGAAATCTATCTCCCGTCGAGGCGGGGCTCCAAGAAGATCTCAGGGAACACTAGTGTACAGACCAGCTTTACACCAGCACGAACCGCCTTCACCACCTGAAGAGCAGACGCCAACGTCTTGCTCGACCTCTCCGAGCCCGTAAAGGTCGTCTCACGACTAGCTCCCAGCTTGGCTTCCTTACTACTGCAATCGATATAGGCTTGCTGCTCTGAGAGCCAGTCCATGCCAAATATTACGTCGAACTCCCCTAACGGTAGTAACGACGCTTGCAGATCAAACTCCTGATTCACAATCCAAAACTAAGCGCAACAAATTCTATCCGCGCACAATGAGCACCATTGGACTATAACGCATCCAATTTGTCTCTTAGCATCGAAGGAGGTACTCCGACGCACAATATAATTCCTAACCAAGGAATGCGAAGCTCCCTAAACGAACGGTGCTCTCGCAGATAAAGTAAAGTCGCAGCAAAGCTTAGCACAAATAGTTCTAAGCTAACATGCACAAGGGAGACAAGTATTTAAGGCAAAACTATCTTTAAACCATACCCGTCATCACGACGACGTGCTTTCTCCAGGGCTTTAGGCACTCACGAGCATAATGCCCCGGCTCCCCACATTTGAAACATGTGCCTGGGGTCTGACCCGTAGTCGCCCAGAAGCACCAGAAAGAGCTTGACCCGAAGTCCTATGCTTCTTATACCATTTTTGATATCCAGACTTGAGGTGTTTGGCACTTGGAATGTCGTTTCCTTTGCACTAACATCCTTGACTGCTCCTGACATAGCTTTCTTACCCTTCCGAGCACCATTCCAACAGTCTCGGGCAAAGTGCCCTTTCTTTCCACAAGTATGACAAGTGTAAGTAGCTTTACTAGTCGATTTCATAGCCCCTTTCTCCAGCATTCTGCCGGATGCAGCTCTTATGGGGTTTGTATAGTTCGATACCATGGTCGCTGGCATCGGGAGGGTCTTCCTCAAATCTGCCTCCAATGATACAGCTGATTCCACCAAGGCTCGGAATCCCAATAACTTTGGTCCTAGTAGTAGAACTCGTAACTCGGTGTGCAGGCCATTATAAAATCTATCGACTGTAGTTTGCTCTTTATCCAACTCGAAGCATGGGTAGCGACTTATCAGAAGAAATGCTTGCAAATATTCCTCAACTGTGTGCGCTCCCTGCACTAAATGCATATTCAGTTGCTGCCCCAATGGTCTACCAAAGGTCATCCGCTGCATCGCGCCCACCGACGTTGAAGCCACAACAGGGGCGCAGGGTTGTACATTTCCCCCAAGCTGTGCACCCGTCACAGCGAACACCGCTTCTACGATCCTTCTAACGGTTTCATACAAAGGAGGAGGCTCAAAAACCTCACCGGGTGCACTATGCTCCTCAGAAACCGGACATTCTGGCTGTCCAGGACCGCTTCCGGTCACCTATAGTGGTACAAAACACTGTTAAGCGACCAAATAAAATTGCGAACAGCAATTATAGGAACACGCAGGTTCCTCAAACACGTGTATTTTCATTCCTAAGTGGACATTCATGGGATCTTTTACTGTTATAACGATGACGCACACAACGTGCTCACCACCCCTTAAAAAGAATTCGCCCACGAATTCAGCTTAAGTCCGACCAAAACCAGTAGTCTGATACCAATTTGTAACACCCCCTATCCGTCACATAGCATATAGCAGTAGGTCCGGCCGGGGCCCGACGTCGTATGCCACAGACAGACCGGGTGGTTACTTATGGAAACCATCCAACCAATCTCAACGTCCTACACAGAGCATTCTAGCGGAAGCAGTTTATAAAATTTGTAACAAAGAACCCAGCATTCAAGCACGAATGTCCACTAATACAAATTAGGAATGTTATACAAAATACACAAAATAAGCCTTAAGGCCTTACAAACTGTTTCACTTCCAATTACATGTTTTACAAACCACGACACACAGGCCGGTCACACATGAATAAAATAGTAAACACTTCCATTTGGGCCTTCGAGGGCCGGCTTCGCAAAAAGGGCTTTAGCCCGCTATTGACCGCTTGGTCCAGCTGCACCTGCAAGCAACAAACCAACGCACGGTGGCAAAACAAGGCAACGGTCAGCAATGCTGACCAAATTATAACGATCCCGCCCCCAACTCGGGGCGGCGATGCTCCTTTCCTGCATTTCATTAGCATAAGCGAGCAATAAATAATCAGCCATTTCATCACAGACGTTGGCTCTCACGGCCACACGCCCCGTGCTCTCAGGGCACATTCTCGGTGAACCGGTCGATGTCACGTCAATTAAAGCCATAGACATTCCGTACTCACCACCGCCACATGGACGGCCAAACCTATGAGCAATTTGTCTTCCTGGCCTGGGTCACGACAATTTAAGCCATTGACCGCCGAAGACCCTAATCTATGCCAACGGTAAGTGCCACGTGCCTTTAGGTCTCTTTAACCGAACGATATAGAACGGGTACGGTTCCATCTAACCCGTGCTCACATCGCAACGACAATTTAAGCCATTTGCGCGGGTCAAACTTTCGCCGAGTCCCATTTCCATCACAAGTCACATAACCCGATTATGTTCAAGTTGGCTCTGAAGCCACCAAGTTGGCAAGATCTCGTATCCGCCCAGTTTTTCGGGTGCACCTTTGGGTTAGTCCCCAAGGCACCCTGCTGCAATCTACCGCGTAGAAAACCCGAAAAACAACCAATAGCACGGAGTCTTATCCGGCATTATGCAATGGAACATCACCGATCCAGACCAACATGTCTGGGTAGGCTTCACACATCATGCCTATGTCCGTTCTCGCTTACGGACTCGAAACAACGGGGACTTCACATATCTACCCGAAGGAACGCCTCCAACTCTCCGCAAACTCGCGAGAGAGGGCTTCCTATGCAAAGAAAGAGAGCTACTCATGCTCAAGATGAGGAACGTTACCCTTGCGTTCCTCTTTGGCGCCATGGAAAAGTAATCAGATGAAAACCACCGCACTAGCGTTGCCTCCGTGGATCCGGAGTCGGCTCGCGATTTGGAGCTTCGAAGCTACTCCAATGGCCGGATCTAGGTCCTTCTTCCTCCCTTGGCTCTCCTCTCTCTCTAAGCTTTTAGAAAGATGATAAGTTAAGAAAAGTGAGGGTTTTCCAAGTCCATTCACGGGTATATCCCTTCAGGAACAACCCCCAGCCGTTGGATCTTCAGTTAAAGAAATGAACGGCTTCGATTCGGGAATGAAATGCCCAATCTGGACCGAACGAGCTGACACGCCTGTGTTCCACCTGACACGGCCGTGTGGCCGGCCGTGTACCCCATCATTTTTTCCCCAAAATCAACCCGAGCACTGCACAGGTTCTAGGACATGCCAGTATCCCTACCCGTGTCACCTCAACACGCCTGGACCCCAAGCCGTGTACACGGTCTCGACACTCGACACTTCATCGAGTGAAGATCGTCGACCTGATGACACGGCCTTGGACACGCCCGTGTCCTAGGCCGTGTGCCTTATCTCGACGCATCGTCGAGCAAATCTCATCGACTCCCCGGGACGATCGTCGAGACAGGTCGACACGCCCTGCGACACGCCCGCGTCGCAGGTCGTGTGCCTTGTCTCGACACTTCGTCGAACGCAGAGTGTCGACTTCGCGGCCAAGTGTCGACACGGGTCGACACGCCCTGCGACACGCCCGTGTCGCAGGCCGTGTGCCCAGTCTCGACACAATGTCGAGACCAAAGTGTCGACACCCCGTCTCAATGTCGACACAGGCTTGACACGCCCAGGGACACGCCCGTGTCCCAGGCCGTGTGCCTGCAGCCAGAACCCAAACTGGCCCAAAACTTCCCCCTTCGCTCCTTTGAGTTTCAGGGCGTTACACGGCCACATACTCCAACCATCACCGCTGGCGCAGATTCAATTCCTTATGGGAGAAGACATACTTTAAACTCTTGTGATCAGTAAAAATCTTGCATTGCGCGCCATACAACAAATGCCTCCACAGTTTCAGCGCATATATCACAGCTGCAAACTCCAGGTCATGCGTAGGGTACTTCCTCCCATGAGTCTTTAGCTGCCTCGACCCGTACGCAATCACATTCCCGCGCTGCATCAAAACGCAGCATAGTCCGACATGCGACGTATCCACATATATATCATACTCACTACCTTCAGTAGGCAAAGACAAAATTGGAGCTGAACATAACCTTATTTTTAGTTCCTCAAAAGCCTCCTCACACTTGCCATCCCATATGAAGGCTACATTCTTCTGCATCAACATGGTCAACGACGCAGACAAGATAGAGAATCCCTTTACAAATCTTCTATAATAGCCAGCCAAGCCCAAGAAGCTTCTAATCTCTCTGGGAGTAACAGGTTTCGCCCATTCCATTACATCATCGATCTTTTCTGGGTCCACCGATATTCCCTCCTTATTAACCACGTGGCCCAAAAAAGAAACTTGAGGCAACCAATATTCACATTTGCTCAGCTTGGCGTATAGCTTGTGGTCTCTCAGAGTCGCCAAGACTAGTCGCAAATTTCGATCATGCTCCTCCGCATCCTTAGAGTACACCAAAACATCGTCTATAAAGTCAATCACAAACTTATCTAGAAAATCCTTGAAAACTCTGTTCATCAAATCAATAAAAGCTGAGGGCACATTAGTCAAACCAAATGACATAACAAAAAACTCAAAATGCCCATGACGAGAACGGAACGCCGTCCGCGGAACATCTGACTCCCGAATCCTCAACTGGTGATAGCCCGAACGAAGATCAATCTTGGAAAACATGGCACTACCACGCAGTTGCTCAAATAAATCGTCAATCCGAGGCAGAGGGTACCTGTTCTTAATATTAACCTTGTTCAGCTCTCTATAATCGATGCATAGCCTCATCGACCCATCTTTCTTTTTAATGAACAGCACTGGTGCACCCCAAGGCGAAGAACTCGGCCTTATGAAACCTTTTGCCGACATCACATCCAGCTGGATTCGCAACTCTTCCAGCTCTCGCGGGGCCATCTGGTACGGCGCCTTTGCAATAGGACGCGTGCTTGGCTCCAAATCTATAACAAACTCGACGTCTCGATCAGGTGGAAGACCGGGAAGATCGTCGGGAAACACATCAGAGAAGTCACACACCACAGGAATCTCCTCCAAACGCGGCGCTCTAACAACTGCCCCTACCAGAGAGACCACACAGGCAAAATAGCCAGAATCAAGCAACTTCCGAGCAGGCACCACAAAAATGACTGGAGACTCCTGGAGAGCATACCCATAAATGCTCCCTGGCTGACCATTGTCTTTGACGAAGTCCAAGTGCTTACCCTTGCACTGGATAACTGCATCGAACCTTGACAACTAGTCCATGCCAAAGATAACATCGAAGCCCTCCAGGTCAATCACCTTCAGATCTGCCTTGCTAGAAAATCCCCCAACAACATCGGACAATCAAGGACACCCAGGGTTGTAACCACAGAGTCACCAGAGGTGAACTTAATGCAAAAGGCACCGCCAACACGATCTAGGCCCAAACTGAAACGCTCCACGAATGCTCTAGCCACAAATTAGTGGGTAGCGCCGGAATCGAAGAGAACGCGCACCCAACAGTTCTTTACCTTAAATCATCCTACTAATACCGCACGCATCTAAGGCAACAAACGCTAAAACGAAAACTACAACCAAAAAGGGAACATGACAAAATGGCTGGGGAGGAATCGAACCTGAGATAACCTGGGTCGAAGTCTGCACTTTGTCTGCCGAATACACATTCAGCTTCCCCTTTCCTTTATCCATTTGCTGAGGCGGTGGCAAAGCATGGAGGGGAACTGGCTGCAGAATAGGCTAGGTCTGAGGGCACCTTTCCTTGAGATGACCCTTCTGGCCGCACTGAAAACAGACCTTATCTTTTAACCAGCAACGAGCAGCGTCATGCCCCTTCCTTCCACATAAGGCACACACCAAGTCTCCTCTGGGAGCACCCTGAATCGCATGCACCTGATCCTTGTTCTGCGTACCCAACCTTTTGAAACACCTCTCCAAGGTGTGGCCTGGCCGGCCACAGAAGCTACAAAGCTCTTTGTTCTTCTTTCTCGAGACAGCCTCAGGCTCCTGAGGGCTCTTCCCTCCATCGGACTTCTGCTTATCCTTCCTCATCAGCTGTCCTTTATTCTTGGCACTCTCAATGGCCTCGACCTTCGAGGCAGCTTCAACCACGCTGGCAAAACAGACTGCTCCGTAGGCATTTGATAACTGTTAAATATCGCTTCTTAGTCCACCCAGAAACCGTTTAACTCGATCTGCTTCAACACTCACCAAACCAGAAGCAAAACGACTCAACTTGTTAAACTCAATCTCATACTCACTAACCATGAGTTCCCTCTGCTTCAAATGGAGGAACTCATTCATTAGCCGGTCCCGCTCGACTAAAGGCAGAAACTTACTTAACAGCATCACCTTAAATGACTCCTAAGTGAATCCTGCCACCACTGCTACAAGAGATTGAATCTGAGCCTGCATATCCACTACCTGTCTCGATAAGGCCTCATTACTCTGCCGCAGGCTTTCTATCAATGCCTCGCTCTGCGATCCCGACGACCCACCCTCTGATTGGGGAGTCGATCTCGTCACAGGAAGTCTCGCCATCGTAATATCGCACAAGCTTAGACAAAACCCAGCCGAACAGCTAGAACAAAACTACCCGGTACAGACAAACACACTTAAATATGAACTTCAACTGCAAAACTTGCTCTGGGATTTGTTTTTACCATGATGATGTTATGCTTAATCTAAGATGGTTCACCACCATCATACTAACTCATGTGCCTAAACCATGAATGCATGTATTTGTATTCTTTTTTACTCAAAACCATGCGTGTACATATGTCATCATGCAAATCTTTAGCTTGGCACGTTGTGCTTATGAAATGTTATGCTATTTATGATGTGCTATGCATTCTAAAAAGGCCTTAATGCATGTCATGGGCGGCGTACACATGAAAATGTTATGCATCCCATACTACATAACATTCTCATACAACGAAAAAAATAAAATGTGCTAGCCGTATTCATGTGGTGAGGTTATGCATCCCATACTACATAACCCTCACATGTTGTCTCCTATGGTGGATCCATATACAAACACATATTATGCATCTCATACTACATAATATGCCCCGTATACTTCTTCATGCTAATGAGTGTAGTGTTTGTGCTTTAGCCAAGAAGTGCTGATGACATATCGATGTGTGTATGGTATGACGCTAACCACTAATGCAAATAAGGGAAAGGTTGCCCGACCATTTACCAAGCAACCTCCCTCTGATACCAACTGTCACAACCCGCATTTTCTCAACAATAAAATCGTATCAGAGCAAGAGAAAACACGTGTCGTGATGCCACGTCGTGCAGGGGATAAGTGCAAACGTTCAGGCAAAACAGCAGACTTAAGATTTTAAGGAAAATCATAGATTAAAGTGAAGGCAAACCAGTTATATTTAATGACTATATCCCTCGACACGGTGGATTAGCTAGTGCACAATTAAAAGTATATTTATACGCAGCAGAAAATACTTTGGTTAAATTAAGTTGACATCCTAAATGAGCATAAGTGTCCCCGAGGGACGACTCATGGTATGCACGACTCTAAGGTGAATATAGTATATATAAAAGATAGACTTTTACGCTAAAGGAAAAATAGTGTCTTAATTTTATAAATATGACATGCAAGAGATACATATAGTAATGCCTTAGGGTTTAAAATAACTAACATGCAACCTAGCATAAAATCCTTCCCAGAAGACAAGTAAACATCCATAAAAAGACAGAAATAGCAGTTTAAGTTCATACCCAGCATCACAAGAAGCCACCAGTGGGCGTCAACAACCTGACACGAACCCACCGGTGAGTATGCATGTCTATACAGAAAAGTAAAAAACTACCTAACAAAAATCGAGGATCAGCTATCTCAGCTACCCAAGAGGCCACAAACAAGCCCCCCCAAAAGAACTAGCCGCTGAACTGGCTACAACCTGGACCTGAGGCATTCAAGAAAAGAACACCTCAGCAAGAAAATAATCAAAAAGGTAAATAGAGCATTAGATTTATGAGCAAATAAGAAGGGTTTACCAACCCGACAACAAACTGCCATAAGCAAAAGAAAGGGCATGACAGTAAGAAAAGAGCACTGTCTAAAGCACAGCAAAGCACACCAAGTGCGATCAATAAAAGCAATAAGCCCTACAAAAAAGTATGCTACAGCAACAAGACATATACACATATGCCAAAAGAAATAGCCATAAATAGGAAAGGAACTAACAGTCCTAACACGTGGGTTAATGGCAGTGGTCAAAACATGGATCTGAATACATAACCAAAACAGATCCAAAAAGGGCTAAGGGGTCACACAGTGGCAGCTTTAGGGTCCCACACACGCCAACCTAAACTGGGGCAAAAGGCGGTGGCCACAGCTCTCCACACAAAACCACCCCTCCTGAGGCAGCAAAACTCCCCCACCTGCCACAACCCAAGAGTCGGCATGCAAAAACTAGCCGAAGCACCCAATACCGCCCCTAGGGAAAAGGGAAAAGTCACACTAACAATCCTAAAGAAACACACGAACCCAAGACAGAAACATCGAGCCCACTTGATGCGGCGTTGAGTAAGCTCCACTCACTTGACGCAAAAAATACTTAGCCACAAAACCTACGCTGGATGACGGCGTTGAGTGAACTCGGCTCACTCAACGCTGTCAGCGCTTTCTACTTAGGGTAAACGTAAATTTTAGTTAAAACCGCAGCCTAAACTCTCTCAACGCGCGGAAACAGAGAGTTGGAAATTTAATCCCAACCCTCCCTTCCATCCTAACTACTAGGGGCTACCGCAACTAAACTTAAACTACAACTAAACGCAACCTTACCCTAACTCTAGCTACCCACTGGACACCAAACTGAGACAAAATTAGAGAAAGCTTGATTTAAATCTAGAAAATAATGAAGCAGCCCATGGCTGGAATGAAGGAAAAAGTCAACCTGCTGCTCTAACTTCTATGGACGAAAATAAAGAGAACAGAGTTATTGCACAGGAAATGAAAATAGAGTAAGGGTTAGAAATAATTTGGCAAGGGAAAGGGAGCCACTTGCCTCTACCTCCAGGGAAAACAACAGCTATCTCCAAAGCTTGGCACCGGCAGCAAGATCGACCACCTAAAAGACCAAAACTGAAGTTCTGAGGAAGAAGAAAAGAAATCAAAAATTCCTAACTCCTGGAATCAACCCTAAATCAAGAAAAACTTACATGGATGGAAGGATCTAGACGAGAGCAAGCCAAATCCGCTAACGCATGAGAAACATCGAGCTCTAACCCTCCCACAATTGCCGGCCAAAACCTAACACCATTTCCTCCCAAAAACCTCCACTGGAAGCTTTTCCAGAATTGGGAACGAAGAAATGAGGAGGAAAAATGAATCACGGCATAAAATGAAGCACTCAGGAAAAAAGTACGTAACACGCCCCAGAGACGCCCGTGACATGCCCGTGTCCGGTCCGACACGCCCGTGTCACGTGGCGTGTACTCATACATCTACCCACCTACCCACTCGACGATCATCTATCTCAGCTCGACGAAATACGGGACACGCCCTGTGACACGCCCGTGTCACAGGCTGTGTACCAACTCAAACACCGCTCGACGATCGTGGAGCGCCCATTGTCGATCAGAGAGACACGCCCCGTGTCACGCCCGTATCCGATACGACATGACCGTGACACTGCCATGTACTCACTAAAACACCGCCCGACGACCATCAAGCGCAGCTCGACGAACCGAAGGGTGACACGCACGTGTCACAGGTCGTGTTCCTACCAAAAACACCCGTCGACCGCAATATCATCGACCACACAGCCGAGATCTCTACCCAAGCACGACACGCCCTGGGTCACGCCCGTGACCTAGGCCGTGTCACCTATACATACACAAAAAAAGAACTAACTTCTTAGCTAAAAAAAAGACAAGGCACCAGCCTAACAAGCTCGGCCACACCAGGCCATACACAACACAGCAAACATTACAGCTAACAAAACAAACGTCGAAACAACGCGAAAGAAAACGATACCGGACTTCTACCAAAACTCGCACCGTAGCTAAACACCCAAGCTACGAAAATAACGGTGAGGTCGAAAACAACATCCGACGATCGCACACTCGGGCTAACACCTCCCGATGCAAAAACACAAGCATTCCCTAAGAGGCCCAACCGAGTAACCAAAACAGACTCCGGCTAGCTGGGGAATCTGGCTAACAAGCTACAACTAGTGTACACAAGGAACCTAAAGAGCTAAGACCATGCTCTATAGCGGAGAAAGGATAGAAATGCATCATCGTAACGCCAAACCTAGATCAAACAAAACACAGAAAAATCGGGGGCGTTACACACTGCTAGATAGGCGAAGGGGGAAAGTGGATGTACCCAGACCTTGGGGAACCACTATAAAATCTGTGTGCACTCTGTGATTGAATTTTTCTGTGATTGCTGTGCTGTGTAGTTGTAGAATTTGCAATTTCTGGTTAAATAATATAACAGATTTTCTGCCTTAAAAGCAAAAGAAAAAGTACACCTATTCACCCCCCTCTAGGTGATTAGGCACTAATTCTTTCAAGTGGAATCAGAGCGACGTTCCTCAAAGAAGGACTTAACAGTCTGAGTAAGATCCTTAAGGCAGATACAAGATCAAGAAAATGGGTTCAGGAGAAAATCATAAGGAACTAGGTTCTATGAAATTACCCATATGCAGAAAGGAGATATTTGACATCTGGAAAGAAATGGTCAGGCTGTTTATGGAGGCTTCTGATCCAAGGATCTACATTACAGTGAAGGAAGGTCCTTATATTCCTATGAAGATCTCAGTACTTGATGCGAACCAAAGATTTCCCAAAGATTTTTCAGAGATGACTAAGGATGAGATCATCCTGGAAACAATGGATAAAAGAACCCAGAATATCGTAGTAAGTGTCATAGATGATTCAACCTTTCAAAATTTGATTCACTGCAACACCTCTAAGGAAATGTGGGATACTTTAATAGTATACATGGAGGGTTCTGAAGAAGTAAGATAAGATAGAAAATCTATGCTGAACCAGGAATATGAGAGTTTCAGAAAAGGAAAGTCTGACAGTATAAATGAATGTTATAAAAAATTCTATAGAATAGTTAATGAGCTGATGTCCTATGGAAGAATCTTCAGTACCTATGAACTGAATGATAAGTTCCTAAGATCCTTGACAAAGGATTGGGACACTAAGATTTGTTCCATTAGGGAAGTTGCCAAACTTGCAGATATCTCTCCTCCAACATTATTTGGAAAGTTGCTGTCATATGAGATACAACTGATGGCTAGGAAAGAGGAAGAGAAAAGTGCAAAAGGAGAGCATAGAGAAAAGTCTGTGGCCTTCAAGGTTGAAGCCACTAAGAAAAATAGGAGGATGTCTCCATTACCTCATAAGATAGTTGCTGAAACTGCTTCAGATAATTCAGACAACCAGAATTCAGACAGCAGTGACTCAGATGAAGATTTTGCAGCATTTACAAGACAGTTTCAGAGATTCCTGAAGAAGAAGTAGTGGAAGTATAAGCCTTTCACATCTCATCCTAAGGATGAGTATTATCAAAAGAGGAAGTCATCCAGGAAGGACAGGAGCAGGTCTAAGCCAAGAAAATCTACAACATCAAAGATAGTTTGCTACTGCTGTAATAGGCCTGGACATATTGTGTCTGAGTGTCCAGATAATTGAAAAGAGACTGCTGATAAAAAGAAGAGTCAACACCAGAGCAAGAAGGAGAAATCCTTTGTTGCTAAGAAGGAGAAGACCTTGACAGACCAATCATCTTCAGAGTCAGAATCTGAAGCTGAGGCCTACATTGGTCTATATGCAGCAGATGAATAAGAAGAGTTTCTCTAGGTGCTGAACTATATATATGAACAAGAAGACCATCAGTGTAAGGGACTGATGGATGTGTCGGAAGAAGACAAGTGCCATAATCAGCCTAGTCCTAGTAAGGATACAATATCTTTTTAGAAATTCAGATTGCAGTACTGAGTCAGAGTCAGCAACTTCTGCATCAATTGATGTGGATGGGTCTGAGTCAGAAGGTGATATTCATCATCTGATAGATGAATATGGATACTTGTTGCAGGCACTAAAGAAAAGCAAAAACCTGGCCAAAAATCTAGCTAAGGAAATTGCAGATCTCAAGATGGCTGCATTTGATTCAGAGAAGTTGCTGGATCAAAAACTGAATGAGACTGCCAGATTGAAAAACATAACTGTTATTCAAATGGGTACAATCACATTCAAGAATGATCAGATTAGAAATCTGGAGGTTAGACTTCAGAAAGAGAAAGAGATTGTGGCTAGTTTTTCTAAGCTGAAATCTGTATTACCCTTAATAGATGACTTTGTGTCATAAAAGGGTAAAGCTAGATTAGGGTTTAAGAAAACAGCATGGGCTGCCAAGTCCAATAAGAAAGACAAAGCTCCAGCACAAAACAAGAGACCTGCTGTAAACAATTCAGCAAAGGTTGTACCTAAACAAAGGTATAACAAGTTTGAGTGCTGGTGCTGTGGCAAGGTAGGTCACTTTGCCTTAGATTGTTGGCACAATTCCAGTGTCAAGGAGAATAGCAATCTGCCTGTTAGAAGAGATGCAGACAGATTTGTCAAATTTAAGACTAACATGAACCAAGGACCCAAAACTTATTTGGGTTCTAAGGTTAAGTAGTTTTTATTACAGGTGAGTCCAAGTGGCAATGCCCCTATATGGTACTTGGACAGTGGATGTTCCAGGCACATGACTGGAACAAGGGGATTGCTGAAGTACTACACATCTATCATGGATGGCCGTAAAGTAACCTTTGGTGGTTCTGAAAAAGGAATCATCAAAGGATTTGGTAACATTTCTAATAACCAGATTACTATCTCTCAAGTGGCCTATGTGAAGGGTTTAAAACAAAACCTTATAGGCATAAGTCAGTTGAGTGATTTAGGATATGACATTTCATTTATTAAGAATGGATGGCATATCAAAAGGTCAAGTGATCAAAAGGTCATATTGACAGGATATAGAAAAAGAAATGTGTACTATCTTAACTTTGAGTGTGAGAACAATATTTCTCCTATTTGTCTTGTAGCTGATGAGAGAGCCTCTCATTATGTTAAATGGCACAAGAGGCTGGCCCAACTTAACTACAAGACTATTGGTCAACTCTTTAGCAAAGAGTTAGTGAGGAATGGTTCTCAAGTTAAGTGTATAAAGGATGGGATATGCTCAGCTTGTCAAAAATGCAAGCAGACCAAATCCACCTTTCATAGCCATGAAAATAAGGATTCAGTGAGGTGTCTTTACCTCTTGCATATAGATCTATTTGGTCTTATTCCAGTTCATAGTCTAGGTAGGAAGGTCTACACTTTTGTGGTGGTAGATGACAATTCTAGATATTCCTGGGTGTTCTTTCTAAGACAAAAATCTGAAACCCCAAGTGTCTTATATAGTTTTGTTAAACAAATTCAGAATGAGTTGGACAGTACAGTGGTCAAAATCAGAAGTGACCATGACACTGAATTTCAGTCTGAAAGTATGACAAGACTGTGTGAAGAATTTGGAATTTTTCAAGAATTTTCCTCACCTAGAACACCACAGCAAAATGGTATTGCTGAAAGGACGAATAGAACACTGATTGAGGCTGGTAGAACTCTATTGAGTGACACTTCTCTCCCAGAATATTTCTGGGCTGAGGTAGTAAACACTGCATGTCATGTGATCAATAGGGCTTCTATCACCAAATGCCACAACAAGACTCCCTATGAGATTATGAAGAGCGAAAAGCCAAACTTATCCTATTTTAGGATCTTTGGTTTCAAGTGTTATGTCTTTAGCAATGGCAAGTCTTATCTAACTAAGTTTGCTGCCAAATCCCAAGATGGGATATTTGTTGGGTACAGCAACAAGAGTAAGACTTATAGGATCTACAATTTGATTACTTAAGTTGTAGAAGAGTCTGTACATGTAGTCATTGATGAAACAAGACTGATTAACAGTGAGTTGCCAAGTAGTGCTTGCAGTTCTATAGGTATAAATGAGAAAATGGACAAGCTTACCATTACAGAAGACTCAACTACAAATCAGGAAGTGGAAAATGGTGGCTGCTGTCCAGGGGGAGTACAAGACTCTCCAGATGCTGAAGAAAACCAAGAGATGCAGCATAATGAAGAGACTGGAGGTGTTCAACCTGAAGATAGACTACCTCCAGCTATTAGACACTTAAAGGATCATCCAGCAAATAAGATAATTGGTGATCCAAGACAAGGAGTGCAAACAAGAAGCAGGAATCTGAGCACAGTTCTTTGCTCCAGCTTCCTATCTCAAGTGGAACCAAAGAAATTTGAAGAAGCTGTCCTAGACCCACATTGGATTGATGTCATGCAAGAGGAGCTGAATCAGTTCAGAAGGTGCAAGGTCTGGAAGTTAGTTCCTAAACAAAAAGACCACAACATCATTGGAACAAAGTGGATCTTTAGGAACAAATTGGATGAGAATGGGATCATTGTGAAGAATAAACAAGACTTGTTGCAAAAGGATATAGATAGGTAGAAGGTATTGACTTTGATCAAACCTTTGCCCCATTAGCAAGACTGGAAGCAATTAGGATGTTCCTTACTTATGCAATATATCAAGGTTTCAAGGTATTCCAAATGGATGTAAAATCAGCATTCCTGAATGGAAATCTAAAAGAAGAAGTCTATGTAGAACAACCCTCAGGTTTTGTTGATCCTCTCAAACTTGATTATGTTTATAGACTTAGGAAAGCTTTGTATGGGTTGAAACAAGCCCCAAGGGCTTGGTATGAAACCCTGTCTAGTTTCCTCATTGAGAACAAATTCTCAAGGGGAAAATAGACAAGACTCTATTTCTAAGGGAATCCAAAGGAAAGATAATCCTAGTCCAAATATATGTTGATGACATAATATTTGGGTCTACTGAAAGTAACCTTTGTAGAAAGTTTGCAAAACTTATGCAAGGGAAATTTGAAATGAGCAGTATGTGAGAACTTAAGTTTTTCTTGGGTCTCCAAGTAAGATAGACTGAAGATGGCTTGTCCATAACTCATTCTAAGTTCACCCTGGAGTTAATTAAAAAGTATGGTATAGAATCATCCACTACCATGAGAACTCCTATGGGGTCAAGTGTGTCTCTTAGCAAAGATGATGCAGGGAAAACTGTAGATGAAACTTTGTATAGAGGGATAGTTGGCTCCCTCCTATATCTGACTGCTAGTAGACCAGATATCATGTATGCTACATGTGTCTGTGCTAGGTACCAATCATGCCCTAAAGAATCTCATCTTACTGCAGTGAAAAGAATTTTGAGATATCTTAAGGGCACACCTAATATAGGCCTTTGGTACCCTAGGAATGGAGATTTTCTACTGACAGGCTACTCAGATGCAGATTTTGCAGGTTGCAAGGAAGATAGAAAAAGTACTACAGGCAACTGTCATATTCTAGGTGGAAGACTAGTGTCTTGGAGCAGTAAGAAACAGACCAGTGTGGCAATCTCCACAGCTGAGTCAGAATATGTTGCTGCAGGAAGCTGCTGTGCACAACTGTTATGGATTCAACACCAGCTAGAAGACTATGATATTCAAGTAAGTAGAACACCTTTGCTTTGTGATTCTACAAGTGCTATTTTTATTGCTAATAGTCCTGTTTCACATAGTAGGACTAAGCATATAGAAATTAGATACCATTTTCTTAGAGAACATGTAGAGTAAGAGGACATCTCACTAGAATTTGTCAAAAAGGATCATCAAATTGCAGATATGTTTACTAAGCCTCTAGATGAAACTAAATTCAATAAGTTTAAAATTGAATTAGGAATGTTGAACATTGATTAGTTTAACAATATTGGCTAAGTAAAATGGTGTCGACACAAGGAGTTGTCTGTGTCGACACATAGTAGTGGTGTCGACATTCCATGGAAATGATGTCGACACATCTAGAAAATTGGTGTCGACACTTCAGAGAAGTAGTGTCGACACATCCAGAGTAGTTGTCGACACATCCAGAAGTGGTGTCGACACTTAGGTTCAATACAGATTTCGTCGAGTGGAGTATCGACTAATCGTCGAGCGCAGATGTATAAGTGTCGATAAATAGAAGTCAACACTTATGTCGAGACTTAAGTAGTCTGTGTCGACACTTTTCAACAGTGTCGACACATTCAGTGCTTGTTGATGTGTCTTTTCACCTTCATTTTTAGAAAGGTATAAATAGGTCAACACCATTGTCTGTCGACACGCTTTCTATAGTTTGAAGACCAAAACTTTGTGTCGACAAATTCTCTCTTCTAAATTCAGGATTTCTCTCAACCCTAATGGCACCAAAGCTTGAAGACAATGTCAAAGAAGGATATAAGCTGGTGCGCAATGCATTTGATGGAGCGGAATCTAAAATTAAAGGTGTAGTAACCCTAATTGCTGAGAATGGGTAGGAGTTTATATTTTCTGAACCAACTAAGATCTGGAAGAAAGAAACACTAGAATTCTTTGGTGCTGCTGCCCTAGATCAATCTGGACTCAGGATTAGATCCATAGTCCATGGAGTAAAAGTGAAAATCACCCAGAAGATTTTAAGGAAAGTTCTTCGCATGCCAAGAACACAAGAAAAAGTAGATGTACCTGCATCTAAACTAAGGAAAGCACTTCAATGGTGTGGATTGGATTCCACCATGAAGATTGGCTCAGCTTTGAACAGGAAAGCCATGAATATGCAAGGAAAGTTCTTGTCTCAAGTAGTTGGCAAAGTTATACTCTGCAAGCCAGGGGGCATGACAAGATATCATCCCATATGTTCAGCTTAATGACCAAGATCATCTACACACTAAATACTGATTGTTCAGCATTGATTTTTGAAAAGATTAAGGAAAGTATTAAGAAGACTAATCTGGGTAGAATTATGAGTTTGTACTTAGCTGGAACTATTCCAGAAGTAATGGAACAAGCAGGTGGTTCTAAAATTAACCACATGAGGAGGATGGACATAAAGATTATCTCAAGATGGGATATGGTCCTAACTAAGGACATGCCTGATGAGGAAAGGTAAGAGGTTCCTGAGAAATCTATAGCCCAAGATGTTCCTGCACGAGATATTGCAGATAGTGCTAGGGTGCAGGGGGAGCCTCATATTGAGGAAGAGCCAACCCACCTGGAGAGTGAGATGACTACACTGACTATTCTTGTGGTAATCAGTGAAGTAAATCAATCAATTTTCAATATTGAGGATGAAATTCCAACTGAATCTTTGATTGATGTTGACCAGCCAACACAACTAAACAATAAGGCACAAGATGTTATCTTGGAAGATACATCTGCTGCTGCTAATGCTCCAGAGATTACAGTACCTCAAGATCCTACTCAACAAGAATTTACCTTAGAAGAGCTGTTTCCTGATTTAGTGCAAGCTAATATTGAGGGGGAGCATGCTAGTTTTGAGGCGGAGAAAACTGCTTTTGAGGGAGAGCAAGTTGATCTTGAGGGGGAGCAAGTAGGATCTCAGGGGGAGAAAGCAAGAGTTGAGGAGGAGCAAGTAACTCATGGGGAGTTACCTAAGACTACACAGGACTTGCCTCCTAGTCCTAAAGATAGAGTTGATATTGCTAGTACCTCAGCATCTGAGGATGAAGAAGCTTCAAGAGCTAAGAAGAGGAAGCTATAGGTCTTTAAAAGGAGAAGCCAAAGCTACAAGAAGGCACTACAAACTGTTGCTCCACAACATACCCCAACAGCTGATTACAGCTCATTGTTAGTGGCCTTGCAGATCAAGTTAGATGAACAAAGGCAGGCTATGGAAAAATATATGGATGAAAGCCATAAAGATCTGCAATTCTCTTTGGCTCAGGATATAAAGTCAATAAGATTTGAAGTGAATCAAAATAAGAAAGAAATGACTGATTGTTTTCACGAGGGTGGAAATGCTATAGTTTTCCTTGCAACACATCAAGAGAAAATCAAGACTCAAGTGGATGATATAGCAGTGAAGCAGGGCTATATCTTAAAAAATCAAATTAGAATGAATAATAATCTGACAGAATCACATAATGTGATTGTTACAGAACTGAAAAATGTTGTATCAGCCCATCCTGCTGATAAGTCTAAAGCCAAGACAGAGTTTGATAAGGACTTACAGGAGGGCATAGCTGCCGTCAAAACAGCAATTGAGCAATCTCAAAAGACCATTTCTGGACTGCTGCTGAAGTTAAAAGCATTCTATAAGGATGGTGTTAATTTTCTAGATGAACAAATAAGATTTCAAAAGGATGACCTTAGGGATCATGTGGCTAGAGAAGTCATAAAGGGGGAGAGAGTATTAGTCAAAGCTGGATCTGATCATGCTAAATGGATATCCAATAACATCAGAGCCACACTTGGATATCCACCCCTTTGTGACGATGATAATGTGGCTGAGTCTGGTATACAACCTGCTTACTTAGAAGGGGTCCAAGTTGAAGTTGTTCAAGTTATCTATCCTCCAGCTGATTTTGAGATGATTCATTAAGAAGTACAGTCTATGTACAGTCCTCCTGAGGGTAATAAAAATATTATCCTTGAGAAAGTAGACAAGCCAGTGTCAGAGGAAGTTTTGAAGGAGCAAGAAGCTCTATTATCTAGGAAACGATTCAGAGAACAGGAAGAGTTGAAGCCTGATTTTGAGCAGTGGAGTCCTACTTCTAGGAACATTATACTGACTACTTGGAAAGCTGTAAAGGATAAAACCCATGATAGGGGTAAATGGTACTCTGTACAAGAATGACAAAAGCATGAAGTCAGGCAAGAAGCAATTGTTCAATATAGAAGAAAGGCAAAACTTAGGAAGCTACCTCCTAATGCTCAGAAGACTAGCAAATATTTCACAAGGACTTTTCATTACTTTGAAAGGCAAAGAATAAGGGCTGAAGAGCAAGAGAAGAAAGATCTTAAGGGCAAGAAGCCAGCTGATGACACTGATGCTCCAGTTCAAGCCAAGATCAAATCAGGCCAAGGAATTGTCATCATGGAGCCAGAGCAGCCTTAGAATAGACTTACTTGATTTTATAACATTGTAAACCTTAGTGTTTAAAATCTTTGTAAACTTCTATTAAAGAACCTTTTGAAAGTTGAACAAAACATGATTAATGCTCATTCTAGTTGCATTGATATCTTGTGATAATTTGTTATATATGTTTTGTTTTAAGTAGTTACCCTGTCATATAATATTTTTATACATCATAATGTGTATTTGTTATGTATGGTGTATATCATTGACTAAGGGTTATGACTTCTCCAAATAGGGGGAGATTGTTGGGTACATTGGAAAATGTGTAACAGATTTGAAGAAGCCTCACCCTACTAAATGATATGCATCAAGGTGTATTTGATGTGTTTTGAGTTTATATGTGCAGGTTAAGTAAATGCAGGAATGCAGAAAATTTTCTAAGTCCATGTGTCGACACCTAGAGAAGCTGTGTCGACACTTATGAAGGCTTATGTCGACACTTGGAGTTGATTGTGTCGACACTTGGAAAGGCTGTGTCGACACCAGAAGGAGATGTGTCGATAAACAGAGGCAGTGTCGACACACTGTGAAGCATTAACGACATCAAATGTGTCGACACCAAGAGGCAGTGTCGACACACAAGAATACTTAGTCGACATCAACGGTGTCGACACCAAGAGGCAGTGTCAACACATAGGAATACTTTGTCGACATCAAATGTGTCGACACATAGAGGCAGTGTCGACACACAGAAGTATTTATCAACATCAACTGTGTCGACACACAGGACTTGTGTCGACACACAACAAAGCTTCAACAAAGTTAAAGTAAAGAAGTACTTGTGTTAACACAAAGGAGATGTGTCGACACACAGCAAGTTTAAACAAAGTTAAAGAAAAGAAGGCTTGTGTCGACACACAGAATCAGTGTCGACACATTCTATAGAAGCTGTGTTGAGAAGCAGTTACAACAATAAAGGAGATGTGTCGACACCACCAAGGCGTGTGTCGACACTTAGTCCACTTGTGTCGACACTTAGTCTACTTGTGTCGACACATGATGAAGTTCAGTCTCGATACTTTCAGACAGAGACAGTATTTCAAGAAGTGACTGGATGACTTGACAGCTGCCATTTCTAACCGGTCTACTGCAACTTTCAAAGCTGTCAGAAGTTTGTTAGCAACCAGATCAGCCGGTTACCATGGAGGAAGACTATATAAAGGCTTTCTCCTTCAACAGAAGACGTGGTCATTACAATTAAGATTTAAGATCTTATACAGATATCTAACAACACAAAAAGAAGAAGACCTTCGTCAGAAGATCTAAGAAGTTGGAGAGAGAGAGCTCCATCTAAGAAGTGCAGTTGCTGAACCAGGCTGGCAAGAAAGATTCAGATTGAGATCTGAATCTCAAGTCAGAAGCTGATTGAAGATCAACTTCTCAAGAGTTCAACCCTACTAAGTTCAGATTCAAGAAGCTTTGAAGAAAGCTAAGAGAGGTTGTGCTCTGCCATCAGTTTCTTCCAAGAACTGATCAAGAAACCATCTATCCCTTCTCTCTCTACCTGTGTGGTGGTAAAACACTTTGTTAAACACTATTTTCTGTAGGATCTGTTCTAGATCTGAGCTATAAGCATGTGTTATAAAGGCTGAGTGTAGGAGAGTAAATTCTCTGAATGGTAGGCCTTGTTCAAGGCTGAGGTAGGGTTGTGAGCCTGAGGTGTAGGAGTTTGTGATCTCTGAGTGTAGGCCTTGTTGAAGGCTGAGGTAGGGCAGTTGGCCTGAGTTATAGGAGTGTGGATACACTCTGAGTTGTAGGAACCTGGTTTGGGTTCTGAGATGTAAGATCTGAGGATCTGAGGTGAAGTGCAGAAGTTAGGCAGAATCTAGCACAATGCTAGATAGGCGAAGGGGGAAAGTGGATGTACCCAAACCTTGGGGAACCACTATAAAATCTGCGTGCACTCTGTGATTGAATGTTTTTGTGATTGATGTGCTGTGTAGTTGTAGAATTTGCAATTTCTGGTTAAATAACAGAACAGATTTTCTGCCTTAAAAGCAAAAGAAAAAGTACACTTATTCACCCCCCCCCCTCTAGGTGGTTTGGCACTAATTCTTTCAATATGCTTTTAAATAAAACTACGTTGAGAAAACAACTCCGGATAGTGTTTTTGCATCACATCCACCGACTCCCATGTATAATCCTCCTTCCCATGATTGGACCATAGCACCTTCACCAAGGGAACACTTTTGCGGCGTAACTTTCTTGTCTAGCTATCTACAATCTGCACCGGCTCTAGTCGCACAGACCTATCAGACGCAACAGCACCATCAGTTGTGGGGATGTATTGATCGGTGATGTGCCCGCGAACAGACTCTTACTGTGGTTGGTTCGGTGAGTCGATCGCCGCGGGCTTGCTCGTGTAGGCAAGTGCACCTATCGCAAGTAGTACTCGATATTCGGGGAAATACCGAGGTCGTATTGTTCTCGGGGTCGCGTTGACTATTCTTACTCCTCCGGGAGGACTATTATTTTACTGAAAGAAAGATGGATTTTTTTCTTTTACTTAATAAAAGACGGAAAAGCAAAGGAGCGAAAAAACGATTTAGAAAATATTCGATGAAGGGTTAACGCTCGGCATCGAATCGGATTAAGACTAAAACAATTTTTAATAATAAAAAGACTTAGTTTTCAAATTAATAATAAGGCAACTTGGCCGTGGAGGTTCCACAAATGTGAGCGCACTTATCTCTAGGAATATTGCTCACCTGAACGTTAAGACTATTCGACCGAACGTTAGTCCGACGAAGGATTCCTCTTAACGCCCGCTTTACGCTAAGAACCCCGCTATTGGGTGGGGGACCCAATCCGGTAGAATTACGCTTGTCCTATTTCGAGGGTATGCACGCAACTCTATTTACCCAGGGGTGATCGGTCCATATGCACGGCCTCTCGGCTAGCTAGCATATGGACTACGGAAATAGGGCCCACACATCGATATGTGGTCCTACGCGTCATAAACCCGGGGTAAACCCTAAGTGCTTAAATTAAAATGAAAATAAAGAACTTTAATTATTATAAATCATTTTAAATGTCCCAATGCTCTTCGATGCCGAGGCTAATAGCGATTAGCCACACATCGGTATGGGGACGGCTTATAATTTAGTGAGGCGCGAGTTCGAAATTAAATGCTAAACGTTTATAAGAAATGGACAAAAGAAAAATAACAACATTTAGAAAGCTAAAAAGTTAACTAAACGAGAACTCACGCACACTCCAAATTATAAATAAAAAAAAGAACTAAGTTACACATGAAAGAAAATTTGCATAATTCAAATTTGCGAGTCCCACTCAAACGAGTGGGGGCGGTAAATAAAGGCTGAAAATTGCAAGTCCTACTCAAACGAGTAGGACTGAAATGAAAGCGAGTCCTACTCAAATGAGTAGGAGAAAATAAATGCGATTACAGGGCTAAAAATTCCGGCCATTTAACTCAAGTGAGTAGGCGGAAAAAATAAAGAAAGAAAAATTGCAAGTCCTACTCAAACGAGTAGAACTGAAATAAGGTCCGGCCATTTAAACTCAAGTGAGTAGGCGGAAAAATAAAGAAAGAAAAATTACAAGTCCTACTCGAACGAGTAGGACTGAAAATGAAAACGATGCGCCATTTAACTCTTAACGAGTAGGCGGAAATAAATGCACACGAACACACACACTCCATATGAAATTCAAGAAAGCAATAAAATTATACACCTACACTCACACACTCTACATAATTTGAATCAAAGCATAAAAGTTAATACACCTACACTCACACACACTTCATGAAAATTTAAGAAGAACAAAAGAAAGTTTATTCTCATACACTCACACACACTAATAACAAAGAAAAATCAAAGCTACCTAAAAATTAAAACTTTAACTATTTCAAGCATAGGTTTTGCCAAAAACAAATAAAAAGAAGAAATTATAATTTTAGAAGACAAAAGTTTTTCAAAACAAATTAAAAACCAAAGTTTTTGGAAAATAAAAATTTCAACATTTTCATTCCTAGGATTTCATAAAAGAGCTAAAAAAGTTGAAATAAAAGAGAAAGAAGAAAAAAAGTTTTCATCCTAAAATAAAGCTAAGTAAAAAAACAAAAGAAACTTTAGTAACTCTTTTACACTCTCATAAGAGTGAAGATGTTGAAGAAATTAAAAGAAGACAAGAAAAAAAAAGAAAAACCTAATTCATCATTTCATGAATTTCAAACAAAACCTAACTTGAAAAATCAAAGGCATGTAAAGAGGAAAACCTAACATTCCTAAGCATGAAAACAAGTTAAAAACATGAATATTAAGCATGTTACACTCATACACACACACACACACTTTTCATAAATGAAGAACAAGTGAAGAACAAAGATAAAACCAAGGATAAAAAGGGAAAGAGGTGAGCCATCCAAATGAATTTTTCATGCTAATAAAGAGAGAAAATTTAACATTTTTATTAAAATTTTCAAGCTATTACAAAGCTAAAAGGTAAAGCAAAACAAAACATGAAATAAGAAGGGAGAAATCTCCTTACATAGCACTAGAATCCACGGATTAAGCCCACAAAAAGACACTAACTTGGCCCAAAAATCTGAACCCTTGGACCTTACAGAACTGGGCTATTTATAGGAAAAAATTTCTAAGTACACGCCCTCGGTCACGGGCGTGTAGGGGGGGCGTGACAGTACTATTCATGAAGGCGGCTGGCGATTGGACAGCAAAGTTGACTTCGGGCTGAGTTCGCAGCAGTCACGCCCCAGGTCACGGGCGTGACTCTGTGCGTGTCGGGGAGGTAGAACCGGGCGCGAGTTGCGTTAAATGTCTTCGGCAGCATCTTGTCGGGCCAGCTGGAAAGGTCACGCCCCATGTCACGGGCGTGACTATGGGCGTGACAGTTGGGGTCGACACTCGACGAATGTCGAGCCGAAATCGTTGAGCTGAAATTGGGTCACGCCCCAGGTCACGGGCGTGACACTGGGCGTGACAGTTGGTGTCGACACTCGACGATCGTCGAGCGGAATTCGTCGAGAGGAGAGGACACGGGCTTGGGTCACGCCCCGTGTCGGGTGACACGGGCGTGTCGCCAGGCGTGTCAAGCTTTAACTTCAGAAATTTTGTAATTTCACGGGAAATGCACAGTCACGGCTCAGTCACGGGCGTGACCAATGTGTCACGGGCGTGTACTTCCCAAATTTTGGCAGATTTTGGAATTTTTCTGCAAAATCAAATAAAACAAGTTAGAAGAAAATTTACAAGAATAAGAGCATTTTATTGAACAAAAATAAGTAAAAATGACGAAAATAAATGAAAATGACTAAATTAATGTGCATAAAAAAAACGCATATTTACAATTCATCAAATACCCCCATACTTAGGCTTTTGCTATTCCAGAGCAAAAGTTTGAGGTGAATCTATAAGGAATAAAAAAAACTCTAAGTTTTGGCTATCGCTTAATCAATTATAAGAGAGATCGAAATAAATATACGGGGTGTAAGAGTTAAGTCCTAAAATTATGTAGATGATTTAAATAGCGCAAAAGTTTTGGCCAAAAGACTTCTTGATGTAATCAAATAGAAGGCAACATTTGAAATGGTTAGATTAACGAAAATAGTTTGGAATTATAAGAACTCTAGCTTATATGAGTGCTACCGGAAATAATACAATTTACTAATTATGCTCTGAAAAAGATTTTTGAATTAATTCTAGAATCGTGTAATTGGCTAAGGGGTAGTGTGGTTTATGAAGAGGGTTTTGATATTTGAGGTGAGGTAATTTTTTCTCGAACCTCCATGTTTTTTTTTTCTTTTGGATTATTAGGAAAACGAAATCTTATTTTCCTAATATGATTTTTGTTTTTCAACTTCATAAGAAAAATTAACCCAATGTATATTTGTAGGAGTAATGAATTTTATCCTCTTACTCCCTATATAATCTTTTAAAATTATTGGGTGCCTATGTTTACGGAACGAAATCTTGTTCCCATTGACATAAGATCTTTTAAGGATAAAATTTTTCATGCCAAGTAGGTCATGAAAAGTAAGGGGAGAAAGGAAAACTAGATTGTAATCCTAAAAATTTTTGAGAGCAACCTTAATAATTTGTACGTTCCAATTTTTTTCAGAAAGCTAAAAGTAAGTATAATTGAATTCTATAGTCGTTATTTCCTAACATAATATACGTGCTCCTATTAATGAAAAATTAGAAGTAGTGCCTAAAACGAGTTCGCTAGTTTTAACAAAGCATAAAGAATTCTTTAAAACTTAACCCCGGCTATTTAAATGTTTCAATCAATAATTAACAAACGGGTAGCAAACAGAGAATTAATAGTATTCACATATAAATAAACTCAGAACAGAATTTTTGGATAGCAGAAAAGTAAAGTATGGAATATTTGATTTATTCGTTGCAAAACATTTTTTTTTTTTTTGATTTTTATAGTTTTTGTTATCATTCATTTTTTTTATCCTTTTTTTTTGTATTTTTGTTTTTCTCAAATTTTTTTTTTTGAAATTTTTTTTTTTTTTTGAACTATTATCTTTTTTTTGTATTTTTTTTAAGAGAATTTTCATAATATGTACAAAAATAAAAAAAGAAAAGGTTTGTACAAGAATGAGGAAGGGGGAGAGAGAAAAAATACAAAAAATATATACAAAGTGAAACTAAATAAAATAATTTTTTTGTTTTGTTTTTTTTTTGAGTTTTTGGAAAAGAGAATGAGAACAAAACAAGAAACAAATTTTTTGGATTTTTGTTTTTTCATTTAAATTTTTTTTTGTTTTGTTTTTTTTTAAAAAAAATTTTTTTTGTTCTGTTTTTTTTTAAAAAAATTTTTTTTGTTTCATTTTAAGATGTTTTTTAATTTTTTTGTTTTTGTTTTGTTGTTATATGTATTTTTTTGTATTTTTCTTTTTTTGAAATGCAGAAAAATTGAAGTGCAGAAAGTAAAGCACGAAAATACCCCCATACTTAAGTCCAACATTGTCCTCAATGTTGTATCGTAAGTATGCGGAACAGAATGGAAAAACAATATGTACAAAGAAAAGAAAGGGAAGGGGGTAGAAGCTTCCCTGAAACGCGGAGGGGGAGGCCGATCAGAAACCCTGCGTTTATTAAAAAAAACAGCAAAGGTAATGAGGAAAGGGCGAGAAAGATAAGCGAGGGGTGCCTCCCAGGAGCGCTTTGTTTATAGTCGTGTAGCTTGACTTATTTTGGCGGATTTATAAATCTAGGAGGGTTATGGTTTCGTAATGCTCGATCACTGGGTCGCCCGCGATGTATAACTTAAGCCGATGACCGTTTACTTTAAACGAACCTCTTTTCCGGGTGGGAGACGAGTACGGTCCCATATGGAAAGACTTCTTCAACTAAGAAGGGACCGGACCATCTAGATTTTAGTTTACCTGGAAAAAGCTTAAGGCGTGAATTATAAAGAAGGACAAGATCGCCCGGAGAAAATATTTTTGGGGACTTTAAATGTCGATCGTGATATAACTTAGAGCGCTCCTTATAGAATTTATTGCTCTCGTAAGCGTTCGCACACCATTCATCGAGCTCGTTTAGTTGCAGTTTTCTATTCTGAGCGGCTAAGTTGGAGTCGAGGTTTAAGAGTTTTAAAGCCCAAAGTGCGCGATGTTCTAATTCTACGGGTAAATGGCACGCTTTGCCGTAGACTAACCGGAACGGCGTACATCCAATAGCGGTTTTGTATGCCGTCCGATACGCCCACAACGCATCGTCGAGTTTAACGGACCAATCTTTCCTATTTAGCGAAACGGTTTTTTCTAAAATTCGCTTAATCTCTCGATTTACTACCTCGACTTGGCCACTTGTTTGCGGGTGGTAGGGGGTGGCAAGCTTGTGCGTGACTCCGTATTTAGCTAACGTCTTAGCCATAAGAGCGTTACAGAAATGCGTTCCCCTATCACTAACAATTGCGCGAGGCGTGCCGAAGCGAGAAAATAATTTTTTAAGAAATGTAACGACGACTCGCGCATCGTTGGTGGGGAGAGCTTGCGCTTCCGCCCACCTCGATACGTAGTCGACCGCCACTAAAATATACATATTTTTGAAAGACGGAGGTAGGGGGCCAACAAAATCTATGCCCCACAAATCGAAGACTTCGCACTCTAAAAACATGTTTTGGGGCATCTCGTCGCGACGAGAGATGTTACCCGACCGCTGACAGCTATCGCATGCGCGCACAAAATTATGCGCGTCTTTGAAGAGAGTGGGCCAAAAGTAGCCCGCCTCTAGCGCCTTCCGAGCGGTCCGGTTGGCTTGATAATGCCCACCGGCTGGACCCTCGTGGCAGTGCTTAAGAATTTGTAAGCACTCCACACCCGCAACGCATCTTCGGACCGCTTGGTCCGCGCAGATACGAAAAAGAAATGGGTCCTCCCAAAGAAATTTTTCAAGTCAGAAAAGAATTTCTTCTTTTGGTGACCGGAAAATTCTTTTGGAAGGACCCGCGCTACTAAAAAATTTGCAAAATCTGCGAACCAAGGCGAAGATGACGAAGATTTATTAATTGCAAGAAGGCGTTCCTCGGGGAATCTGTCATTTATTTCAGATTCGACGAGCGCTTCCGCACCCGGATTTTCTAAACGGGAGAGGTGGTCTGCCGCTAGATTTTCCGCTCCCCGCTTATCTCGGATCTCCAAATCAAACTCTTGTAGGAGGAGAATCCATCGAAGAAGGCGGGGCTTCGCATCATTTTTAGCTAATAAATACTTAAGCGCGGAGTGATCGGTAAAAACGATAACTTTAGATAGCGTTATATACGAGCGAAACTTATCGAAAGCGAAAACGACGGCTAAGAGTTCCTTTTCCGTTGTCGTGTAATTTACTTGTGCGGAAGTGAGCGTCTTGCTAGCGTAATAAATAGGATGAAAATGTTTTTCTACGCGTTGGCCAAGAACGGCACCTAAGGCAATATCACTAGCGTCGCACATTATTTCGAACGGAAGGGACCAATTAGGGGCCACTAATATTGGTGAAGAGATAAGTTTTTGTTTTATCAAATTAAAGGCGGACTCGCATTCGCTACTAAAGATGAAGCGTGATTCCTTTTCCAAGAGGTGAGTTAGCGGCTTTGTTATTTTTGAAAAATCTTGAATAAAGCGTCGATAAAAGCCCGCATGGCCTAAGAAACTCCTAATAGATTTTACGTTTGTTGGATGCGGAAGTTTTTCTATAATTTCTATTTTGGCCTTATCCACCTCTATCCCCTTAGACGAAATCATATGGCCGAGGACCAAACCTCCTCGAACCATAAAGTTGCATTTTTCCCAATTTAAAACAAGGCTTGTGTCCTCGCACCGTTGAAGGACACGATCTAAATTGTTAAGGCAATCGGGAAAAGAGCGTCCGAAAACAGAAAAGTCATCCATAAAGACTTCCATAATGTCTTCTACTAGCTCGCCAAAGATCGCTAGCATACATCTTTGGAATGTAGCTGGCGCGTTGCAGAGTCCAAATGGCATTCTTCGATAGGCGAAGGTGCCAAACGGGCAAGTAAAAGTTGTTTTCTCTTGATCATCGGGGGAAATGGGGATTTGGAAAAACCCCGATAAACCATCAAGAAAACAATAATACGGATGACCGGATAAACGCTCTAAAATCTGGTCTAGAAATGGCAGAGGGAAATGGTCCTTGCGGGTGGCGTCGTTAAGTTTCCTATAGTCGATGCACACTCGCCAACCCGTAACAGTACGAGTTGGGACAAGCTCGTTATGCTCATTCGCCACTACGGTAAGACCGCCCTTCTTGGGCACGACATGCACGGGACTAACCCATGCACTGTCCGAAATAGGGTAGATAATCCCCGCATCTAATAACTTAATGATTTCGGCTTTAACGACGTCTTTCATGTTTGGGTTAAGACGACGCTGCGGCTGAATCGTTTTGCGGCAATTATCGTTTAGGAAAATCTTATGGGTGCAAAAGGAGGGGCTAATCCCCTTTAGGTCAGAGATTTGCCACGCAATTGCGTGGCGATGTTTAAATAAAACTTCCAATAAATCGGAAGTCTCCGAATCACTCAAGTCCGAAGAAATGATAACGGGGAGCGTATCACCTTTTCCCAAAAAAGCGTACTTGAGCGAGGCGGGTAAGGGTTTGAGGTCTAGGATGGGCGGTTCTTCTAGGGAGGTTTTAATGCCTATGTCTTTCTTACCAATTGGTTCGAAAGGCAAGTCTATAGACGTATCCTCATCGCAGTTAAAATTTTCGAGCGCATAAATATCGTCATTTAAAAATACGGACTCGAAAATGGGAGAAGAACGATCTCCGAAAAAGGTATCTAAAGAATAGCAGAAATCGTCGCTCGATGACAAATTGTCCATCGAGGGATTAATAGAGAAAGTAACTTGGTCATCGCCTACTCGGAGGAGAAGGCTACCATTACTAACATCTATTAGTGCGCGGGAGGTGGCGAGAAAAGGGCGACCGAGTATTATTGGTACCTCGGCGTCCTCCTCGATATCTAAGATGACGAAGTCTACCGGGAAGGTAAACTTGTCGACTCGGACAAGGACGTCCTCCACTACCCCGATAGGGAACTTAACCGAGCGATCCGCTAATTGGATGCGCATATTCGTAGGACTAGGAGTACCCAAACCTAAACGCGAAAAGAGCGAGAACGGCATCAGATTAATGCTAGCCCCTAAATCAGCTAAGGCGTACTTTACTAATATATCGCCAAAAAGGCACGGGATGGAAAACCGTCCCGGGTCGTTTTGTTTTGCGGGCAATTTATTAGTAAGGGCCGCCGAGCAGACAGCGTTGAGAGATACATGCGAAATATCCTCTAATTTGCGTTTATTAGAAAGTAGTTCTTTTAAAAATTTCGCATATTTGGGCATTTGCGAGATAGCCTCGCAAAAAGGAACATTAATGTGAATTTGTTTTAATAATAAAATAAATTTTTCATATTGCGCGTCCTTACGCTCGTTTTCTAACTTATGCGGATACGGAAGAGCCTTGTTTAAAATAATTTTTTTTTTTATAATAGGTAAAGGCGGCGTGAGCGAAGAAAGGGGAAGAGGGGTCGGAGGTGAAATATGTACCTGAGGGTCGGTCTGTTTTGGATCGACCACCTCCTTTCCGCTACGGAGGGTTATAGCGTTGGCGTTCTCCCGCGGATTGGGCTCCGTGTTTCCCGGCAGTGCCCCGAGCGCGCGCTCGGACATCATCCTCGCCAGCTGTCCCACCTGTTGTTCAAGTGTTTTTAGCGATCCGGTGATGTTCCGGATATTTGACTCGTTGGACGCAATGTACTTCGAAAAATTTTCCTCCATCGGGGAGGGTTTCGGAAGAGGAGGGGAGGAAGAAATCCGGGCGCATAAGAAATAGGGGGACGCTGAGCATTATTCGGGTTGCTCCACGAGAAGTTGGGGTGATTCCTCCAACCCGGATTATAGTTATTACTATAAGGGTTGTTGTTGGGGTTGAAGGGAGGACGACCCGAATTTCCCATGAAGTCCACGAACTCTTCAGCTACGCAGACGTTAGGGGGAATAAAACAAGGCGGAGTGGAGGAGGCAGCAGACATCTCCGCCACCTGCTTTGTTAACCTTTCAACTTGAAGGGTCAAGAGAGCAGTGGCATCCACTTCAAAAAGACCAGCCGCCGGCTTTGGCCGTCCCCGCGGGACGTTCCATTGATAGGCGTTCATAGCCATCTCTTCGAATAAATCCTGGGCGGCCTCGGGGGTTTTGTTGTTAAGCGTACCCCCGGCAGCCACCCCCTACCTTGATGTGCCCGCGAACAGACTCTTCGAATAAAGCCTGGGCGGCCTCGGGGGTTTTGTTGTTAAGCGTACCCCCGGCAGCCGCGTCAATCATTTGACGCGTCTGAAAATTCAGCCCATTATAAAAAATTTGAACTTGCAACCACGTTGGCAGCGCGTGGTGCGGGCAACGGCGGAGGAATTCCTTAAATCGTTCCCAAGTCTCGTATAGAGACTCAGGATCGTTCTGCACAAATGAAGAAATGTCCGCCCGCAACTTTGCAGTTTTTGCGGGCGGAAAGTACTTCGTTAGGAACCGTTCCGTCAACTCAGCCCACGTGGTGATACATCCTCGCGGGAGGGCATTCAACCACGCCTTGGCTTTGGACTTAAGGGAAAAAGGAAATAAGCGCAAACGAATGGCGTCATCAGTGACGCCATTAATCTTGAAGGTGTCGCATATCTCCAAGAAATTGGACAAGTGGACATTCGGGTCCTCATCCGGCAGTCCATCGAACTGCACGGCGTTTTGGACCATTTGAATGACACTTGACTTTATTTCAAAATTATTATTGGCCACCGCAGGGCGAACAATACTCGACCCAGAATCATCCAGGTTAGGCCGGCCATAACTACAACAGTGGGTTCTCCGATAGATTCCTCGGGATCTAAAGAAGGATTTCGGCGATGAGATCGGATACGCGCAAGAGAGCGTTCGATCTCAGGGTCGAAGTCTAAATCTTCAGACTCTGAGGGTTGTCCTCGGGTCATACACCCAAACAAAAATAAAACAAAAATAAACCCTTTTTTTTGTTTTTAAAATAAAGTTTTTAGTTTAGTTTTTTTTTATAGAAAATAAGTAAAATTAATAGACTCTGGAATTCGAAATAGCAACTCGAAAAGAGAATCCCCGGCAACGGCGCCAAAAACTTGATGTGCCCTCGAACAGACTCTTACTGTGGTTGGTTCGGTGAGTCAATCGCCGCGGGCTTGCTCGGGTAGGCAAGTGCACCTATCGCAAGTAGTACTCGATATTCGGGGAAATACCGAGGTCGTATTGTTCTCGGGGTCGCGTTGACTATTCTTACTCCTCCGGGAGGACTATTATTTTACTGAAAGAAAGATGGATTTTTTTCTTTTACTTAATAAAAGACGGAAAAGCAAAGGAGCGAAAAAACGATTTAGAAAATATTCGATGAAGGGTTAACGCTCGTCATCGAATCGGATTAAGACTAAAATAATTTTTAATAATAAAAAGACTTAGTTTTCAAATTAATAATAAGGCAACTTGGCCGTGGAGGTTCCACAAATGTGAGCGCACTTATCTCTAGGAATATTGCTCACCTGAACGTTAAGACTATTCGACCGAACGTTAGTCCGACGAAGGATTCCTCTTAACGCCCGCTTTATGCTAAGAACCCCGCTATTGGGTGGGGGACCCAATCCGGTAGAATTACGCTTGTCCTCTTTCGAGGGTATGCACGCAACTCTATTTACCCAGGGGTGATCGGTCCATATGCACGGCCTCTCGGCTAGCTAGCATATGGACTACGGAAATAGGGCCCACACATCGATATGTGGTCCTACGCGTCGTAAACCCGGGGTAAACCCTAAGTGCTTAAATTAAAATGAAAATAAAGAACTTTAATTATTATAAATCATTTTAAATGTCCCAATGCTCTTCGATGCCGAGGCTAATAGCGATTAGCCACACATCGGTATGGGGACGGCTTATAATTTAGTGAGGCGCGAGTTCGAAATTAAATGCTAAATGTTTATAAGAAAGGGACAAAAGAAAAATAACAACATTTAGAAAGCTAAAAAGTTAACTAAACGAGAACTCACGCACACTCCAAATTATAAATAAAAAAAAGAACTAAGTTACACATGAAAGAAAATTTGCATAATTCAAATTTGCGAGTCCCACTCAAACGAGTGGGGGCGGTAAATAAAGGCTGAAAATTGCAAGTCCTACTCAAACGAGTAGGACTGAAATGAAAGCGAGTCCTACTCAAATGAGTAGGAGAAAATAAATGCGATTACAGGGCTAAAAAGTCCGGCCATTTAACTCAAGTGAGTAGGCGGAAAAAATAAAGAAAGAAAAATTGCAAGTCCTACTCAAACGAGTAGAACTGAAATAAGGTCCGGCCATTTAAACTCAAGTGAGTAGGCGGAAAAATAAAGAAAGAAAAATTACAAGTCCTACTCGAACGAGTAGGACTGAAAATGAAAACGATGCGCCATTTAACTCTTAACGAGTAGGCGGAAATAAATGCACACGAACACACACACTCCATATGAAATTCAAGAAAGCAATAAAATTATACACCTACACTCACACACTCTACATAATTTGAATCAAAGCATAAAAGTTAATACACCTACACTCACACACACTTCATGAAAATTTAAGAAGAACAAAAGAAAGTTTATTCTCATACACTCACACACACTAATAACAAAGAAAAATCAAAGCTACCTAAAAATTAAAACTTTAACTATTTCAAGCATAGGTTTTGCCAAAAACAAATAAAAAGAAGAAATTATAATTTTAGAAGACAAAAGTTTTTCAAAACAAATTAAAAACCAAAGTTTTTGGAAAATAAAAATTTCAACATTTTCATTCCTAGGATTTCATAAAAGAGCTAAAAAAGTTGAAATAAAAGAGAAAGAAGAAAAAAAGTTTTCATCCTAAAATAAAGCTAAGTAAAAAAACAAAAGAAACTTTAGTAACTCTTTTACACTCTCATAAGAGTGAAGATGTTGAAGAAATTAAAAGAAGACAAGAAAAAAAAAGAAAAACCTAATTCATCATTTCATGAATTTCAAACAAAACCTAACTTGAAAAATCAAAGGCATGTAAAGAGGAAAACCTATCATTCCTAAGCATGAAAACAAGTTAAAAACATGAATATTAAGCATGTTACACTCATACACACACACACACTTTTCATAAATGAAGAACAAGTGAAGAACAAAGATAAAACCAAGGATAAAAAGGGAAAGAGGTGAGCCATCCAAATGAAGTTTTCATGCTAATAAAGAGAGAAAATTTAACATTTTTATTAAAATTTTCAAGCTATTACAAAGCTAAAAGGTAAAGCAAAACAAAACATGAAATAAGAAGGGAGAAATCTCCTTACATAGCACTAGAATCCACGGATTAAGCCCACAAAAAGACACTAACTTGGCCCAAAAATCTGAACCCGTGGACCTTACAGAACTGGGCTATTTATAGGAAAAAATTTCTAAGTACACGCCCTCGGTCACGGGCGTGTAGGGGGGGCGTGACAGTACTATTCATGAAGGCGGCTGGCGATTGGACAGCAAAGTTGACTTCGGGCTGAGTTCGCAGCAGTCACGCCCCAGGTCACGGGCGTGACTCTGGGCGTGTCGGGGAGGTAGAACCGGGCGCGGGTTGCGTCAAATGTCTTCGGCAGCATCTTGTCGGGCCAGCTGGAAAGGTCACGCCCCATGTCACGGGCGTGACTATGGGCGTGACAGTTGGGGTCGACACTCGACGAATGTCGATCCGAAATCGTTGAGCTGAAATTGGGTCACGCCCCAGGTCACGGGCGTGACACTGGGCGTGAGAGTTGGTGTCGACACTCGACGATCGTCGAGCGGAATTCATCGAGAGGAGAGGACACGGGCTTGGGTCACGCCCCGTGTCAGGTGACACGGGCGTGTCGCCAGGCGTGTCAAGCTTTAACTTCAGAAATTTTGTAATTTCACGGGAAATGCACAGTCACGGCTCAGTCACGGGCGTGACCAATCTGTCACGGGCGTGTACTTCCCAAATTTTGGCAGATTTTGGAATTTTTCTGCAAAATCAAATAAAACAAGTTAGAAGAAAATTTACAAGAATAAGAGTATTTTATTGAACAAAAATAAGTAAAAACGACGAAAATAAATAAAAATGACTAAATTAATGTGCATAAAAAAAACGCATATTTACAATTCATCAATCGGTCTGCAACAGCACCTTACGAAGCGACGACACATGGAACACGTCATGGATGTTCTCTAACTCGGGCGGTAACTCCAACCGATAGGCCAGTAGGCTAATCCTTTCCAATATAGTATAAGGCCCAACATACCTTGGGCTGAGCTTTTTCATACCACGCACACGTGACACTCCATTCATCGGTCGGATTTTCAGGAACACCTTATCACCCACTTCAAATTCCACCATCTGGTGCTTTGCATTGTAATACTTTGCCTGCCGACTTTGAGCTTCCAACATGCGATCCCGAATCAGTCTAACCGCCTCATTGGTATCCTCAATATATTCAACACCCAAAGCCTTCGGGTCTTCATCTTGCACCCAAGACAAGTGGGTTCTACAACTCCTTCCATAAAGAGCTTCATGAGGAGCCATGCCGATACTAGTCTGGTGGTTGTTGTTGTAGGAGAATTCTACCAACGGTAAGAGTCTTTCCCACAGCTCTCCTCTATCCAACACACATAATCTCAATAAATCTTCCAATGTTCGGATGGTCCTTTCAGATTGACCATCCGTCTGTGGATGAAATGCGATGCTGAAGGTAAGGCGCGAGCCCAAATATGCAAGTACCGCTTTCCACTCATTGGAGGTAAACCGGCCATTACGATCAGACACGATCGTATTAGGCATGCCATGATACCGTACGAATTGCTCCACAAAGAGGCGTACTAAGACGTCCACATGAGCTTCTTTCTTCATTGGGATAAACTGGGCTACTTTCGTCAGACGATTAACTATCACCCACACTGAATCATTCCCGGAGCATGAGCGAGGAAACCCATGGATGAAGTCCATGGAGATATCCTCAAACTTCCATTCGGGGATGGGCAACGATTGTAACAAACCACCGGTGCTCTTGCATTCTGCCTTCACTCTCTGACAAGCTTCACAGTGTGTAACAAAATAACGGACATCCTGCTTCATTCCCGGCCAACACATGGTCTTCTGCAAGCTGGCGTACATCTTGTCAATACCCGGGTGCACCGAATACTGAGAGCAATGTGCCTCTCTCACGATATCCTCCCGGATTCTACCGCCCTTGGGAATGTATAGCCTACCATGAAAATAAATGAGGCTGTCTTTTATCGTATACTCATCCGTAGTCCCATCTTTGATTGACTTGATTGTCGGGGCCCGAGCCTGATTGTCTCTGAGATATCTGCAAAGAGAAAATACCAAACTAACAATTCATCAAGGCAAGTATACCTATCGAAATGCAGCTAGGGGACACAAGTGTCGTATTGAAATCCGGGAACAGTTGAGTAAGCTTACTCACACGAAATCTATTATTTTATCGACGACAAAATAAGGTTTAGCTAAATGTACTAAAGGAAGAGAACTACTTGCATGAAAAGATAAAGAGAGCTAAAAGAGCGATTAACTTAAGCTTAGTAACGATGAAGGGAAAATGCACTCGATCAGAAATCACCTCGGCAAGAGTGGTTAGAAAAATACGATAAATAAACCTAAGCTAAATAGGGTAAATGTCTTTGACCGTGGAGGTTCCATGAATATTGACACGCTTCTCTCGAAGGTCGTGCCTAACTGAGTTTAGGAAGGTCCGACCGACTTTCGCCTAAATCGGAGGCCTAAAACTCGCTTTACGCGGTGAACCCCTCTAATGGATTTTACTCCAATCCGGGAGATTTGAACGTCTGCCTCTCTCGAGGGGTGCGAACAACTCCCTTTACTCTTGAGTGCTCATTTCAAACCTTCGGCCTCTCGGCTAGCCCAGAATGAAAGCAAAGGTGGAGAGTATATATCGATGATATACCTCCAACCCGTGATAAATCAAGAGTAATTCAAAGCTAAACCCTAAACAGAAAAGGTACGATTCAAAGCATCATAACCTAATCACTCGAACCTCGGATCAATTAGATCGAGTACATGGAGGATTAGTTAATCATGGTGAGGTGGAAGAGGGAGATGAGTAGAAGAAAAATACAGAAAACAGAGCAGGAACGAAAAAGAAAATAACACTTTTTATTAAGAGAAACAGTGATCTTACAGCTTGAAAACCAGAGATTACAAGAACATGAAAAGGAAACTACACTATCATTAGCATCATACTACAGAAAGAAGCTAGGAGCTAATACAGGGAAAGCATAAAGCTAGAGCTACGAACTAGAAATGAAAATACATGCTTAAAAAGTTCAGAAAAACAAAGGACAGAACCTCCCCTCTCAAAGCGAAAAGTTGTCCTAAAACCCCTGGAGTTGGGCTCTATTTATAGAATTTTTCGGGTCGGGTCACGCCCCCCTGTCACGCCCTGGTCGGGCGTGACCCAGGGGCGTGAAACATTCTGCGCGACTTTTTCGGGCAGGAATTGAATTCTGACGGGGTTGTTGCGGTACACGCCCACCGGTCACGCCCTGGTAGGGCGTGACCCTCGGGCGTGTTCTTTGCGGCGTGACTTTGGGAGCTGAAATTGAATGCTGGAGGTGACGGGCGGAATTGCTGAAGTACACGCCCATATGTCACGCCCGGGTCAGGCGTGACCCTAGGGCGTGACACTTTCGGTGCGGCGGTGGAGCGGGAAAGACGAGCGCGCTGCGGCGATTCCTCGGAACCTGGAAACACGCCTCTAGTACACGCCCGTGTCGGGTGTGACACGGGCGTGACCGAGGGCGTGTACACTAAGTTTCCACGGAATGCAGTTTCGGACCAATTGCTTCATTCCTCTGGGTTACACGACCTAGGTACACGCCCTGGTAGGGCGTGACCTTGGGGCGTGTCACAGCAAAATTCGGCTGAAAGCCGTGAAAACCTGCAAAAAGCAGAAAAAATGCATTAGCGACAAAAATATATACAAAGGGGAATCAAAACAAGTACTTTAGAAGACATGATTGGCTTTAAAACCCCGAAAATATCCTAATAAAATTGACTGCAAACGTATTATCAAATTTCCCCAAGCTTAAGTTTTGCTTGTCCCCAAGCAAAGATATAAAGACAAGCTAATCATAAAAAGTGACTAATTCAAAAAGTTTTAATCATACTCACACAAGTACTATGCGAAATTCTAGGTAGGGAGAATGTAAAACGTAAATCTAAAACAATTATTTAGGTATGGTTTAACTTTTATAAACTTTACTTAATAAAACTAAATCATCCAGAATTTTGACGAAATTCTTTAAATAGATTTAAGTAAGGCAATGAAAATGAAAAGAGCGTATTGAGTTATTACTGCATCCAAGCAACGCATTATAATTATATCAATTAAATAACAAAAATCTAAGTTTAAATCCAAAACTAAAACTGATTTACTTTTCTTCTTTTCTTAGTTGTTAAATAAAATTAAAAAAAAGGAGTGAATCAAAAGGACTTAATAGGACCGAAACGTTTGTTTTAGGAATATGAATAGGAGTGGAATTCAAATATAAACATGGAGGCTTAAAAATCACACTAAACCAAAACAACGAGTTTCAAAAAAAATAAATTTATTTTAAACAAAATATGTATAAATAAATTTATTTTTTTTCTCTTTATGATTATTTATCTCATTTTTTCTCATCATTTTTTTTTATTATTATTTTCATTCATTTTTGTTTTTTTTTAAATTTATTGCTTTTGAGTACACCTTTTTCAACAATATCTTCACATATAAGACAAAATTTCCTATCAAACAAAATTAGCGTGATTAGATAGGTAGGAATTTGGGCTTTGGTGAAAATGAAAATGCGTGTGGAGTTTATCAAATGAATTTGGAAAAAGGGCTCAAAAGCGGCTAACTAGTGGTAAAAGAGTTTAGGTTGGCAAGAAAGCTCAAACGTAAACAAAAATGCCCTAAATCATTTTCACGCGTTTTTTTTTAAATTTATTTAAAACATAGAGTCGATAAATTTCAAAAAGCAAGTTCGAGATAATAAAAGAAGATTGATGAAATTATCTTGAAAATAAAAATAATATGTCACTTGGATCGTTCATATCTACTACGTTATTCAAAATATGTTCGTACAAAAATCATCTAAAGACGAAAAGGAAAATAGTGGATGATAAATTTTTAGAGAAAGTAAAGAAAATAAAGAACGGAACACCATAATAGAAATGCATGGTTTAGAGAAATATTTTACCTTAACATGCTACCGTGAATTAGAAACACAGCATGGCCAACATTTTACTTGTGAAATATGATTAAAAAGAATGATTAGAAAAATTATAATTAACTACGTTGTTTATAAAGAAGTTTGAGAAAAACAAAACATAAACATGGGCTACTTATTGAGATACCAAAATGCAGCTATATATATATAATAAATTTTTTTGAAATTTTTTGAAATTTTTTTGAAATTTTTTGAAATCTTTATATATTTTTTTTTTGGGATATTTACAAAACAAAAAGAAAACAGAAAGAAGGAGGAAGTCCTCCCTCAAGCTTAAAATCTACATTGTCCGCAATGGAGAAGGAGGTCGGAGAACGAGAGAAAAGTAAAGTACAGAAATAAAAGACAGAATTGAAAAGCAGGTACTTCCCCGGTTTTATTTTGCAGGGCAAGTTGAGTGATACCGCTCCTCCATGCCTGTGCTGTGGATCTTCATGAAACGTCGTCCGGCGGACTTTGGCATGGAAGCAGAACCGTTGGAGCAGGCGATCGCAGAAGTTTCAGCTTGCCGGAGCCAGTCGGGGCAAAAAATGTAAAAGAAAGAAAACATAAAAAGATAACTTGGGTTGCCTCCCAAGAGCGCCCTTTGTTTAAAGCGTCGTTTGAGCTCGACGCATCAAAATAAGATTGTCCCAAATATTGTTTTAAAAATAAGTTCGAATAAATGTCAAAGTTTGTGAGTAAAATAATGTTCAGATTAATCAAATGTCAGGACCGGAAAGATAGAGTTAACAGGGTTGAGACTGACATCATCACAGAAATACAGTTTAAGACGTTGACCATTCACTTTAAAAGTACCCTTATCAGGGTGAGAAATTAAAACAGTACCATAAGAAAAGACTTCTAAAACAGTAAAAGGCCCAGACCAACGTGATTTTAATTTACCCGGGAATAAACGTAAACGAGAGTTATAAAGAAGCACTTGGTCGCCTGGCTTAAAGATTTTTGGGTGCCTAAGATGTCGATCGTGTAAACGCTTCGTCCGCTCTTTATAAAGTCTGTTATTTTCATACGCGTAAGAGCACCACTCGTCGAGTTCGTTAAGTTGAAATTTTCGAAAATCGCCGACAGAGTGGGGATCGAAGTTTAAAAATCGCAAGGCCCAAAAGGCGCGGTGTTCTAACTCTACGGGTAAATGACACGATTTTCCATAAACCAACCGATATGGCGTACAGCCGAGGGCGGTTTTGTACGCTGTTCGGTAGGCCCATAGAGCATCGTCTAATTTGGCGGACCAGTCTTTTCTAGATGTTGAAACAGTCTTTTCTAAAATTCTTTTTATTTCTCTATTCACTACTTCGACTTGTCCGTTAGTTTGGGGGTGGTAGGCAGTGGAAAGCTTATGAGTAACGCCATATTTAGTTGGGATTTTTGAAAATTGTGCGTTACAGAAATGGGAACCCATATCACTAACGATAGCGCGCGGTGTACCGAATCGAGAAAATAATTTTTTGAGGAAATTAACTACGACTCGGGCGTCATTCGTAGGAAGAGCTTGGGCTTCGGCCCAACGTGAAACATAATCAACGGCAACTAGAATATACTTATTCCCGAAGCTAGAAGGAAAAGGGCCAACAAAATCAATCCCCCAGAGGTCGAAAACTTCGCACTCTAGAAAATAATTTTGTGGCATTTCATTTTTATTCGAAATATTCCCCGACCGTTGGCAACTATCACACCTACTCACAAAGGCATGCGCGTCTTTAAACAGGCTGGGCCAGTAAAAACCTGCGCTTAACACTTTGTGAGCGGTGCGAGCAGCTTGATAGTGCCCACCTGTCGGTCCTTCATGCAAATGTTTAATAATATCTAATCCTTCATCAAAGGAAACACACCTCCTGATCACTTGGTCTGCACAGACTTTAAAAAGATGCGGGTCCTCCCAAAAGTAGTTCTTCAATTCAGAAAAGAATTTCTTCTTTTGCTGAGACGAGAACTCTTTTGGGAGCACACGAGCCACTAGATAGTTGGCGATGCGGGCAAACCAAGGAGAAGTAGATGTGTTAATTATGAACAGCTTCTCATCAGGAAAATAGTAATGAAAAGAATTTTCGTCTAATTGCTCGATAAACGGGTTGTCTAGGCGCGAAAGGTGGTCGGCGGCCAAGTTCTCGGCACCTCGCTTATCACGGATCTCTAAGTCAAACTCCTGGAGGAGTAAGACCCAGCGAATCAAGCGAGGCTTGGCATCCATTTTAGAGAGAAGATATTTGAGGGCCGAGTGGTCCGTAAAAACAATAATTTTCGAAAGAGTAATATAAGGGCGAAATTTGTCAAATGCGAATACTACAGCTAAGAGCTCCTTCTCGGTTGTGGTGTAATTTTCCTGTGCAGATGTGAGAGTTTTACTAGCGTAATAAATGGGGTGGAAGTTTTTGGAAATACGTTGACCTAGTACGGCTCCCACCGCATAACTACTCGCATCACACATTATTTCAAAAGGAAGATCCCAAACCGGAGCTATCATGATTGGCGCATTAACTAATTTTTCTTTTATTAAATTGAAGGCAGCTAGACAGAGGTCATCAAAGATGAATGGGGCGTCTTTTTCTAAGAGATGGGTAAGGGGCTTGGTGATTTTGGAAAAGTCCTTTATGAAGCGGCGGTAGAAACCCGCATGACCCAGGAAACTTCTTATGGCTTTTATGTTCGTAGGTGGCGGCAGTTTCTCGATAACTTCTATTTTCGCAACGTCTACTTCAATACCCCTTTCAGAAATTTTATGTCCCAAAACTAACCCTTCCCTTACCATAAAATGACATTTTTCCCAATTTAAGGCGAGGTTAGTTTCTTCGCATCGCTCTAGGACTTTTTCGAGGTTCTCTAAGCAACTATCGAAGGAATTCCCGAAGACGGAGAAATCATCCATGAAGACTTCCATAATGCTTTCTATGTACTTGTCAAAGATGGCGAGCATACATCGTTGGAATGTAGCCGGCGCATTGCACAATCCAAACGGCATTCTTCGGTAGGCGAAGGTGCCGAAGGGACAAGTAAACGTAGTTTTCTCCTGGTCCTCGGGGGAGATGGGGATTTGAAGATACCCCGAGAGGCCATCGAGAAAACAATAAAAGCTATGTCCGGAAAGTCGTTCTAAAATTTGATCAATGAACGGCAAGGGGAAGTGATCCTTGCGGGTGGCGTCATTCAACTTACGGTAATCTATACACATTCGCCATCCGGTCACCGTCCGAGTCAGGATTAATTCATTATTTTCATTACTTACGACCGTTATCCCTCCCTTCTTTGGAACTACCTGTACTGGGCTAACCCACTTACTGTCGGATATAGGATAGATAATTCCTGCGCCTAACAATTTCATAACCTCGCCCTTAACTACGTCTTTCATGTTTGGGTTTATACGGCGCTGAGGTTGTATAGAGTTACGAGAATTATCTTCCATTAAGATTTTATGAGTGCAGAAAGATGGGCTTATGCCCTTGATATCAGATATCTGCCAAGCAATAGCTTGGCGATGCTTTTGTAAAATTGAAAGAAGTTTATTCGTTTGTGCATCCGTGAGGTAGGCCGAAATTATGACAGGCAGCTTAGAGTCCTTTTCTAAGAAAGCGTATTGAAGGTGCTCTGGTAGTTCTTTTAGTTCCAAGGTAGGGGGGTCATCATACGAGGTCTTGGAAATTTATTCTTTTTCAAAAACTATGTCCTCGTACACTTTTTATATGTAAAATTAAAAGGGGTGTTGCTAGCGGCCATGGAGGCTTCGTGCAGCGATTCAGTTGGAAAAGTAGAAGAGGAACAGAAACCAAAAAATTCTTTTTCAAAATCAGAGGGGCGAGTGGAGGATTCTTCACTTAGGTGTAGAGATTCAGTTGGAAGAGTAGGAGAGGAACAAAAATTAGAAAATTCTTTGTCAAAATCAGAGGTGGGAGAGAAGGATTCTTCACTTATGGTATCCATGAAAAAACAGGAGTCATCATTAGCTAGCGTGTTCTTCATTGAGGGGGTGATAGAGAAAGTTACCTCATCATCGCCCACTCGAAGGAAGAGCTTACCATTGCTTACATCAATGATAGCTCGGGAGGTGGCAAGGAAGGGTCGGCCAAGGATCAGGGGAACCTCGACGTCTTCTTCGATGTCTAAAATGACAAAGTCCACCGGGAAGATGAACTTGTCAACTTTGACTAGGACGTCCTCCACTATTCCTAACGGGTATTTGACTGATCTGTCGGCGAGCTGGATACTCATGCGTGTGGGGTTGAGACTACCAATTCCTAACTTTTTAAACAACGAGAGGGGCATAAGATTAATACTCGCACCTAAGTCGGCTAAAGCGTGTTTGACAAAGAGATCACCAAAGACACACGGGATAGAGAAACTACCCGGGTCACTGATTTTTTTCGGTAATCCGTTTGTCAAAACCGCCGAGCACGCGGCATTTAACGTGACATGAGAAAGGTTCTCTAACTTCTTCTTGTTAGTTAGGAGGTCCTTAAGGTATTTTGCGTACTTCGGCATCTGGGATATGGCTTCGTGAAAAGGCAGATTTACGTGGATTTGCTTAAACATTTCCAAAAAATGGGTGTATTGATCATCCTGTCATTGTTTATTAAGTTCGGAAGGGTATGGCGGGGATGGATTATTTTTAAAGGTGGGTGGTGGAGTGAGTTCTTTTTCTACGATAGGGGTGATAATTTCTTCGGCAGAGGGTGGAATTTTTAAAACGGGAACGGAGCTTTGATTTTTAAAAACGGGAGCGGAGCTTGCCTCGGGTTCTTCACTTACCATACCAGGAACTTTCTTCCCACTCCGAAGAGTTATAGCTTTCGCTTGCTCTCTCGGGTTGGGCTCGGTATTGGAAGGAAGAGACCCTACGGGTCGCTCAGAAATCATTTTAGCGAGCTGTCCTACCTGATTTTCCAAGTTTTTAACACTTCCGGTTAAGGTCCTAATCGTAGCGTCATTAGCATTCATGTATTTTGAAAACACTTCCTCCAAATTTGGAGGTTTTGGAAAACTTTGAGGAGGTGGTGGTGGAGCAGAAAAATCACTTTGCGGTGGCGGGCGCACAGCATTCGATGGATTGCTCCACGAAAAATTCGGATGATTTCTTAACGCAGGATTATAACTATTCGGAAAATTAAAACCAGGAGGATGATAATTCGCAGCAGAAAAATTATTAAAAGCAGTTCTAGGCATATTATTTACATAATCCAAATGTTCGGCGGGAGGAGTTGCAGATTCCCATACCTTAGGGGCGGAGGCAGCAGTCATCTCCATAATTTTTTTGCTTAATATTTCAACTTGCAGTGCGAGTTGTGAGACGTTGTCCACTTCAAAGAGACCTGCAGGTTTGTTTGGGCGGGACCTAGGCACATTCCACTGGTAAGTGTTCATGGCCATGTCTTCAAACAGCTCAAGAGCTGCTTCCGGGGTCTTATGGTTTAAAGTACCGCCAGAAGCTGCGTCTATCATTTGCTTCGTGCTTTGATTTAGCCCATTATAAAACGTCTGCACCTGCAACCATACAGGCAGAGCGTGATGTGGGCATCGTCTTAATAATTCTTTAAATCTTTCCCAGGTTTCGTAAAGGGTCTCAGAGTCTATCTGTCTAAAGGCAGAAATGTCATTCCTAAGTTTAGCAGTTTTAGAAGGCGGAAAATACTTGGCCAAAAATTTTTCAGTTAATTGCGTCCAAGTAGTTATGCTATTTTTAGGAAGGGTGTTCAGCCACTGCTTAGCCTTAATTCTAAGAGAGAAAGGAAATAATCTTAGCCTAATAGCATCATTTGTGACACCATTTATCTTGAAGGTGTCACAAATCTCAAGAAAGCTGGCTATGTGTGCGTTCGGGTCTTCATCTTGAAGCCCGTCAAATTGCACATACTGCTGCACCATTTGAATTATGCTATGCTTCAGTTCAAAATTATTATTATTTATTGCAGGGCGAACTATACTCGTTTCTGTACCCTCGAGATTTGGTCGTGCATAATAGGACATAGGCCTTTGCACGACTTCCTCCACGTTGGGTTCTGCCATTGTTAAGGTAGAAAATGACTCGGAATCCTCAACCGGCACTTGGGTAGTAGGGCCTTGAAATCGCGATCTTCTCCGAAGAGTACGCTCAATTTCGTGGTCCAGGTCCAAAGTAACCGACGGACTACCGCGGGTCATACACTAGAAGAAAAGAGGAGAAGCAAGACTAAAAAGTAAAAGAGCTAATGAAGTTGGAAAAAATTTTTTGAAATAGATTTTTTTATATTTTAACTCCCGAACTTCCCAAGGGCTACCCGGTGAAGGGTTCGCAAGGTACTAGACAGGATAGTGGCATTTAGAGCCACTTTGCCCTTTTCGAGAGAGTTAGGTGGTGTAGAAAATTTTGTGGTGTGGGTTTCTATTACGAATGCGGTAATTAAAATCCAGCCACTTATCTCTGTGCGAGTAGGCGGAAATGAAAAGCTATACTCACACACTCGTCAGAAAATTAAAACATACCCACTCTACAGAAAGTAAACACACTCTACTGAAATAAAGCCTGCCAATGAACTCAAGTGAGTAGGCGGAAAGTAAAATACGCACACTTGCTTGAATGAAATCCAGCCAATTAACTCAAGTGAGTAGACGGAAAAATTAAAAAGACGCACACTTGCTTGAAATGAATCCAGCCAATTAACTCAAGTGAGTAGGCGGAAAAATTAAAAATACACACACTTAACAAAATCCAGCCATTTGACTCAAGTGAGTAGGCGGAAAAAATATAAGAAGGAGGCTGAGAAAGAGAAGTGATAAAATTAATATATTCGCGTTTTCAATTTATCAACAAGCATTGCTTCCCCGGCAACGGCGCCAAAAACTTGATTGTCTCTGACATATCTGCAAAGAGAAAATACCAAACTAACAATTCATCAAGGCAAGTATACCTATCGAAATGCAGCTAGGGGACACAAGTGTCGTATTGAAATCCGGGAACAGTTGAGTAAGCTTACTCACACGAAATCTATTATTTTATCGACGGCAAAATAAGGTTTAGCTAAATGTACTAAAGGAAGAGAACTACTTGCATGAAAAGATAAAGAGAGCTAAAATAGCGATTAACTTAAGCTTAGTAACGATGAAGGGAAAATGCACTCGATCAGAAATCACCTCGGCAAGAGTGGTTAGAAAAATACGATAAATAAACCTAAGCTAAATAGGGTAAATGTCTTTGACCGTGGAGGTTCCATGAATATTGACACGCTTCTCTCGAAGGCCGTGCCTAACTGAGTTTAGGAAGGTCCGACCGACTTTCGCCTAAATCGGAGGCCTAAAACTCGCTTTACGCGGTGAACCCCTCTAATGGATTTTACTCCAATCCGGGAGATTTGAACGTCTGCCTCTCTCGAGGGGTGTGAACAACTCCCTTTACTCTTGAGTGCTCATTTCAAACCTTCGGCCTCTCGGCTAGCCCAGAATGAAAGCAAAGGTGGAGAGTATATATCGATGATATACCTCCAACCCGTGATAAATCAAGAGTAATTCAAAGCCAAACCCTAAACAGAAAAGGTAAGATTCAAAGCATCATAACCTAATCACTCGAACCTCGGATCAATTAGATCGAGTACATGGAGGATTAGTTAATCATGGTGAGGTGGAAGAGGGAGATGAGTAGAAGAAAAATACTGAAAACAGAGCAGGAACGAAAAAGAAAATAACACTTTTTATTAAGAGAAACAGTGATCTTACAGCTTGAAAACCAGAGATTACAAGAACGTGAAAAGGAAACTACACTATCATTAGCATCATACTACAGAAAGAAGCTAGGAGCTAATACAGGGAAAGCATAAAGCTAGAGCTACGAACTAGAAATGAAAATACATGCTTAAAAAGTTCAGAAAAACAAAGGACAGAACCTCCCCTCTCAAAGCGAAAAGTTGTCCTAAAACCCCTGGAGTTGGGCTCTATTTATAGAATTTTTCGGGTCAGGTCACGCCCCCCTGTCACGCCCTGGTCGGGCGTGACCCTGGGGCGTGACACATTCGGCGCGACTTTTTCGGGCAGGAATTGAATTCTGACGGGGTTGTTGCGGTATACGCCCACCGGTCACGCCCTAGTAGGGCGTGACCCTGGGGCGTGTTCTTTGCGGCGTGACTTTGGGAGCTGAAATTGAATGCTGGAGGTGATGGGCGGAATTGCTGAAGTACACGGCCATATGTCACGCCCGGGTCAGGCGTGACCCTGGGGCGTGACACTTTCGGTGCGGCGGTGGAGCGGGAAAGACGAGCGCGCTGCGGCGATTCCTCGGAACCAGGAAACACGCCTCTAGTACACGCCCGTGTCGGGTGTGACACGGGCGTGACCGAGGGCGTGTACACTAAGTTTCCACGGAATGCAGTTTCGGACCAATTGCTTCATTCCTCTGGGTTACACGCCCTAGGTACACGCCCTGGTAGGGCGTGACCTTGGGGCGTGTTACAGCAAAATTCGGCTGAAAGCCATGAAAACCTGCAAAAAGCAGAAAAAATGCATTAGCGACAAAAATATATACAAAGGGGAATCAAAACAAGTACTTTACAAGACATGATTGGCTTTAAAACCCCGAAAATATCCTAATAAAATTGACTGCAAACGTATTATCAGGGCCGCATCCACTCCTTGCTCCACTCGGATTCGGTCCCAGATATCACAAACTATGCTCATGCTTGCCAAGTACTCTGTATACTCTGCCGAAGGAGCCTTAATCATCGAAGTAATATCCATCTCCTCAATCATCTGAGCCAACTTCATACTCATCAATCGAGCCTCTGGTGTTGATGCGCGAAAACGGCACCGGGGCAGCTACCACGGAGGGGGTGTCCGATCTCACAAGCTAGGAGAGGAAGAGGATGAAGGTTGCGAGGATAGAGGAGAAGAGGGAAGCTTCTAAGTGCTCGAGAGTGGAGCAAGCAGCTTGTTCAAGGGGTTGCAGGGATAGAGGAGAGGTTGCTGAGAGCAGAGGAGAGGCTGCTGAGAGTAGAGGAGAGGCTTGATCAACAGAGAAGGTTGATCAAGAGAAGAGGAGGTTGATTAGGAGTTGTCGAGCAGACGGTTAATATGACGGTCAAGCTTACAGGTTGGAGGCGAGAAGAGCTGATCTGAGTTAGGCTAGAAGGAGAGAGAAGGGGCTGCTAGCAGCGGCAACAGCAGACTTCGCCCGCCGCGGCTTGAATGCCACTCTTGCGATGGGCTTTCCTTTTATTAATAGCGAGAGTTACAACTTGCTAGTACACCTTTACAATAAAGCAATAAAGGGGTACAAAGGGAAGCTGGCGGCTAAGGAGGAGAATGCCAGAGGAGGCCGCTCGGACTGAAGAGCGGAGCTGGGAGGCCGCGCAGTTAAGCAAAGGAAGCAGACCGCGCAGACTGGGGATCCATGTCGGCAGGCTGCGCGACTAAAGCACAAAGAGGGATGCGGACTGAACATTAGAGTCCGCAGGAGGGGGGATGGCTGGCTAACTTCGGGCGCGAGAGTGATCCTCCGAGCGTAGCAGTCCTCCACAAATGAGAGGCATGGGGGGCTATTTATAGGACCGATGAGGTAACGGCTTGCGGTGACGTTACCCCCGGTGAGACGGTAACTTGAGCGAGATGGAGATGGAGTCCGCCGAGTCCGCAGCAGGCCGCGCGGACTGGGACTTGGAGACTGAAGCCGGGGCTACTGACGGCAGAACGAGAGATTCAGTGGCGGAATATGATGCGGGTCCGCGGAGTCCGTCACTGCTAAGCTGGGACTGCCCGCCCACTGCTGGGGTGGCGGACGCTGGAAGCTATGTGGCAGACTGCGAGGAGAATCCGCGGAGTCCGCCACTACTGAAATGAGAGCTGCAAGGGGATGCGTGCTGGAGAGTGCCCGCGGAGTTCGGCGAGTCTGCACGAGGGTATACAGACTGGAACTGCTTTCTGGAAGATTTGCTGAGCGGTGGACTGGAAGGAGTCCGCAACTGCTGACTGAGTCCGCACGAAGACTGCGGACTGAGGAGGAGTTGACCCAGCTACTGCTAAGAAACTAGTGCAGGCTAAGGAATGGGCGGACTGCATAGAGAGTCCGCCAAGTCTGCGGCTGCTGCAAGGCTGACTCCGCATATGCTGGAGATGGCGAGCCTGGCTGTTGAGGCTGTTGGGGTTCAGCGATGAAGGCGGACTGGAAGTTTAGATTGCACTTCGAGTCCGCCCAGCTCGCGAGGGACTTGGAGTTTGCTGCTGGTCTTGTCGGGTAGCCGGAGTTGGAGTCCGCGCCTTGCAGGCGGACTGGAGGAGTCGGCTGCCTATGTGGTTGGTGGAAAGGACAGAGCGACCTGTTACCGGCATGGGCGGATAGGAAGTTGAGTCCGGCAGAGAGAGACCTGCGGACACAACCTCGCGGTTAAGCTGAAAGGGGGGCGGCCTATAGAGGCGGACTGCAGAAGCAGACCGAGGACCCTGCCGACCAAGGGAAAGCGCGCGGTCTGGGGGTCAGACCGCTAAGACCGCCCAGGCCGCGCAGCCTGAGCGGACAAGGAATTATGTCCGCCCAAACTAGGGCATCACGTCCTCCAGGAGGAACCCGGGGTAGGCCGTGACGAGCGAGCTGGCTCCCTTGGGAAGGATCGCCGATTTCGGGGTTAACATAATCCCCGCACTTTTTTAAGTTCCGAATAGAACTTCGAAAAAGTTGGAGACCCACGAAAATCGTGATCCACCCCAAAAGAAAGAGAAGGGGCAAGGAGGGATAGAACCTGAAGTCTCTCCTTAGGAGTTTGGTGCTGCCTGTCTATTTTCCTGTAAGAGGAAAGTTAGGGTAGGCATGTATGGGTGGTACATCGAGTGTGTACCTGAGTTCGCCTTTGCAAAACGAAGAAGGTGTGTCTTCCACTAAGTTCTCCAAAATGAAAGTGAGAGGAAAACATAGAAACATAATAACTTGCAAGTACCTGATGGAGGCTTGCAAGCACCTGCTATCCTCTGCAAAAAAGGGAATGATGAAGGGTATACAAGAAGAAAAAATGAGTTGCAAGTACCTGGAAGGGACTTGCAAGTCTTTGCTGGTTTCTGCAAAAGAAGAGTTTAAAGGTATGCATAGTATATGAAATTAACTTGCAAGTACCTGTGAAGAAACTCACAAGTATTTGCTAATCTCTGCAAAAAGAAGAGTTAGAAGCAAACAATATATACGAAAAGAGCTGGCAAGTACCTGGCAGAAGGCTTGCAAGTGTTTGCTAATCTCTGCAAGAAGAAGAGTAAGAAGCAAACATATATATGAAAAAAGCTTGCAAGTACCTGAGAGAAGGCTTGCAAGTGTTTGTTAATCTCTGCAAGGAAAGAATTAGAAGCAAACAATATATATGAAAAGAGCTTGCAAGTACCTGGGAGATGGGTTGCAAGTGTTTGCTAATCTCTACAAGGAAAGAGTTAGAAGCAAACATATATAAAAATATCTTGCAAGTACCTGTGAAGAGAAGGCTTGCAAGTGTTTAACTGTTGATGGGATAAGGCCGATATGACCATATAGCGGGGAAAATGCCTGATGAACTCCTTATCATGAAGCCCAGATCAATAAATCAAGTGCTAACTGTTCATATGGCTGCATGGACATGATCAGATTAGCAGAGAAAGAACTTGACGAATTCTGTCAATCTTAACTAGATTGCAATAGCGTGACTTGATGATCGAGGAGAATAAGATTCTTTGATCAATGCTTGATACCATTAGATTTGATAAGAGTAGTGAATAGTTCTGCGAATCTTCATCTGATAGCGCCTAAGCAGGAAGTGAATAGAAGATAAAAGTAATAGAGCTTGTACAAGTAAAGAGCTTGTAAGTCATCATCCGATGGAGCTTGAGCAAGCGATGCATATAAGATAAGCATAAGCAAAATGATCGCTAGAAATCCTTTTGGTAGGTCGGATTAACCTGTTCACCTGTGAAAGAAGGCAATTGACAAAAAAGGAGCACTAGCTAAACTCCCTTGACAGAGCAAAAAAGGGAGACATGCGCAAAAAATCCTAAGAAGGAAGCGACAGATGCACTGCTCTCTTGCCTCGGGTACAATCATCACTGATCAATGAGACTAGTTGAGCCAAGAGGCTTATTGCTTGTCTGTGGATTGATCAGTGGAGTTGTGGGGACCCGCGAAGGCACGGTTCGAGAGTACCATAGAGTGTTCGGCCATCACAGTGGTGTGATGATCGAAGAGACAAGGCTACGCTTGATCGCCATTGCTTGTCAAGCAAAGATCATCATAACTGTAATGTATCCTTTGCGAAGCACAGCAGAGCTAACACATGGGGCTCCCCTAGCACACACTCTGTGTCAGATGCCGGCTAGGATCCTAAGTCTGAAGCCCAACATCGTATATTGATTGACTCCCACTACACATATGGGTATACTCCCGCCATATGTTATCAAAGCTGTGGTGCCAGAGAACAATCTACGGAGGGAGCATTCCAGACTTGGCGATATGTCATTGGTGTAGTGATCTCTTTGGCAAAGAGAAAAAATAAAGGAGGAAGCATCACAAGAGGGGAAATGTGTCAGTATAGGATCCCAGATAAAAGCTTTGTTGAAAAGCAAGTAAAAAACACTGAGAAGTGTTTTGTAAAATGAAAATGTTTGAAAGAAGAAGAGTAAGGGTTGAGATAACCCATCAGAGTTGTGAGGAACTTTGTTGGACTGTGAAGCCCTTTGCTTGCTTAGAATAACCTTCCAAGCACACCCTCGTCATCATCATCGAAGCATTCGACAGCTTGGTTAACAACAAGGAGAGGAGGCTCTTCGACTTGGTTCACTCCTCTTGAGGAGCAAGGAACGTCTGCAACTTCTTTGCCCTTAGTGGTTGCTAGATCAAGGCGATCTTCTTTGGAAAGTAAGTCACGCATCTTGCCCTGCCGGAGCATCCTTTGCATAAGCTGGCGGAGTGCTCGGCAGTTTTTAGTCAGGTGACCTGACTCTTTGTGGAACTCGCAATAAGGCTCTGAGTCTCTGGACTTTTGATCGGATGGCCGATAGGGCTTCTTATAGCTTGCCCTATCTTTCATGATCTGGATTACTTCTTGCATGGCCTCGTCAAGATCAGACTCATGCAAGTCATTGTCTTACTGCTGATGAATTGCTGCTGCTTGAGAAGGAGCTAGTGGCGGCAATGGGCCTTGAGCATGATCATGGCTCGGGAAGGAATATCGATGACGTTGAAACCTTCTCTCCTTTCTTGAGTGAGATGGGAAATGATGGTGAGGAGACCTCGGATGCTGCTTGCGAAAAGGATCTTTCTCTGATAAGAGCTTGGAGACGAAGCATAGATTACTTTTTTCTCCTCGAATGTACGAGTTGGCCAAGGCAATCAACTCTTGGTAGGTTCTTGGAGCACGGACATTGGCTTCAAATTTGAGTGGCCCTTCACGAAGACCGTGAATAAGAGCTACTCTGTACATTTCTTGATCAGCAATTTCGATGTCCAAAATCTCTCTTTGGAATCGATCAACAAACTGAGACCAAGTTTCATCGCCACGCTGCTTGATCTCAACGAGGGCTTCAGGACCGCCCTTTCTCTTGGTGGAGGTAGAGAATCTGAGAAGGAACTCCCTTCGTAGATCAACGAAGGAAGTGATTGAGTGAGGAGGGAGGCCATAGAGCAAGTCCCTCACTTGCCCATCAAAGGTTGTCACAAGGAGCTTGCACTAAGTTGCATCTGATAGAGTTTTGAGAGCAACGGCTGACTCAAAAGCTTGAAGGTGTTTCACTTGATCAGTCTCTCCAGTGTAGATTGGCAGTCGAGGCTCTCTGAAGTTTGCTGGAGTAGGCTCATGGCTAACATTCTCTGTGAATGGCGAAGGTTCTTCTTGATCTCCTACATCATAAGGAAAGAAGGGGCATAAGCTGCAGCTGCAAAAGAAGTAGGAGGATAAAAAGGAAAAGCTGCTGCAGGAGGAGCAAAGGCAGAAGCTCCAGGGTTGGGATGACTTCCCTGAAAATTTAGAAACCTAGCAGGACTTCCCCAGGCTGCTTCCCGGAAGAAGTTTTGGCGGGCAGCAAATTCTTCATATTGAGGTCACAGAGGAGCTGCAGGACCTTGCGGGAAGGTTGCTGTGTAAGGAGGAGGATAGATTGGCGGGCAAGCTTGAGGATAAGCTTGCTGATGTTCCAATATTGGTGCTGGGTTGATTGGAGTTGCTGAAGCAACTGGAGGTGTTGCTGGATGAGCATCTAATCACTGCGTGATTGCAGCAAGAATTTTGTTGATTGCTTGGAACTGTTGAGCATTCTCACGACGCGACTGCTCAAAGGCTTCCCAGAGAGGATCTTCACTGGGACTTGGAGCAAGTTTCTCGGCTGAGTGATGATCTGACATGGTTAACTGTCACTGTTCACCATCTGACCGGATCTGAAGGTCGCGTGTTAATTGTTGATGCGCGAAACCGGCACCGGGGCAGCTAACACGGAGGGAGTGTCCGATCTCACAAGCTAGGAGAGGAAGAGGATGAAGGTTGCGTGGATAGAGGAGAAGAGGGAAGCTTCTGAGTGCTCGAGAGTGGAGCAAGAAACTTGTTCAAGGGGTTGCGGGGATAGAGGAGAGGCTGCTGAAATCAGAGGAGAGGCTGCTGAGAGCAGACGAGAGGCTTGATCAATAGAGAAGGTTGATCAAGAGAAGAGGATGTTGATCAGGAGCTATCAAGCAGATGGTTAATATGACGGTCGAGCTTGCAGGTTGGAGCTGAGAAGAGCTGAGCTGAGTTAGGCTAGAAGGAGAGAGAAGGGGCCGCTAGCAGCGGCAACAACAGACTTCGCCTGTCGCGGCTTGAATGTCACTCTTGCGACGTGCTTTCCTTTTATTAATAGCGAGAGTTATAACTTGCTAGTACACCTTTACAACAAAGACTTAAGGGGTACAAAGGGAAGCTGGAGGCTAAGGAGGAGAATGCTAGAGGAGGCCGCGCAGACTGAAGAGCGGAGTTGGGAGGCCGCGTGGTTAAGCAAAGGAAGCAGACCGCGCGGACTGGGGATCCAGGTCGACAGGCCGTGCGACTAAAGCGCAAACAGGGATGCAGACTGCAAATCGGAGTATGCAGGAGGGAGGCTGGCTGGCTGACTTCGGGCACGAGAGCGATCCTCCGAGCGTAGCAGTCCTCCACAAATGAGAGGCATAGGGGCTATTTATATGCTCGACGAGATAACGGCTTGCGGTGATGTTACCCCCGGTGAAACGGTAACTTGAGCGAGATGGAGACAGAGTCCGCCGAGTCCGCAGTAAGCCGCACGGATTGGGACTTGGAGTCTGAAGCCGGGGCTGCTGACAGTAGAACGGGAGATTCAGTTGCGAACTCCGATGCTGGTCCACGTAGTCCGTCACTGCTAAGCTGGGACTACCCGCCCACTGCTGGGGTGGCGGACGCTGGAAGCTATGTGGCGGACTGCGAGGAGAATCTGCGGAGTCCGGCACTGTTGAACTGAGAGATGCAAGGGGATGCGAGCTGGAGAGTGCCTGTGGAGTTTGGCGAGTCCACACGAGGGTATGCGGACTGAAACTGCTTTCTGGAAGATTTGCTGAGCGGTGGACTGGAAGGAGTCCGCAACCACTGACTGAGTCCGTACGAAGGCTGCGGAATGAGGAGGAGTTGACCCCGCTGCTGCTGAGAAACTGGTGTAGGCTAAGGAATGGGCGGACTGCATAGAGAGTCCGCCAAGTCCGCGGCTGCTGCAAGGCTGAGTCCGCATATGCTGGAGATGGAGAGCCTGGCTGTTGAGGCTTTTGGGGTTCAGTGATGAAGGCGGACTGGAAGTTTAGATTGCACTTCGAGTCCGCCCAGCTCGCGAGGTACTTGGAGTTTGCTACTGGTCTTGTCGGGTAGCCGAAGTTGGAGTCCGCGCCTTGCAGGCGGACTGGAGGAGTCGGCTTCCTATGTGGCTGGTGGCAAGGACTGAGCGACCTATTACCGGCATGGGCGGATAGGAAGTTGAGTCCGGCAGAGAGAGACCTGCGGACACAACCTCGCGGTTAAGCTGAAAGGGGGGCGGCCTGCAGAGGCGGACTGCGGAAGCAGTCCGCGGACCCTGCCGACCAAGGGAAAGCGCGCGGTCTGGGGGTCAGACCGCTGAGACCGCGCAGGACAAGCAGCCTGAGCAGACAGGGAATTCTGTCCGCCCAACCTAAGGCATCATGTCCTCCAGGAGGAACCTGGGGCAGGTCGTGACGAGTGAGCTGGCACCCTTTGGAAGGATCGCCGATTTTGGTGTTAACATCTGGGCTCGAGCCTGGTACCTTCCTACTCAATGCATCAGCCACCGAGTTCGCCTTTCCGGGGTGGTAGTTCATGGTGAACTCATAGTCACATAAAAATTCTAACCACCGCCGTTGTCTCAAGTTCAACTCCTTCTGAGTGTGAACGTACTTCAAGTTTTTGTGATCTGAAAAGATCTCGCAGTGGACGCCGTATAGATAATGCCTCCAAACCATCAAGGCAAACACCACTGCACCAAGCTCCAAATCGTGAACCGGGTAATTTATTTCATGCTTCTTCAGTTGTCTCGAAGCATAAGCAATCACCTGTCCATGATGCATCAACACCGCTCCCATCCCTTGATATGATGCGTCAGTGTAGACTTGAAATCCTTCCTTCCCAGACGAAAGTGTAAGGATGGGGGCAGAGGTAAGTCTATCCTTCAGCTCCTTGAACGTCGCTTCACATTGGGGTGTCCACTCAAATGGCACACCTTTCTTTGTCAAAGAAGTGAGAGGAAGAGCAATCTTTTAAAATCCTTTTACGAACTTGCGGTAGTACTCGACAAGTCCAAGGAAACTCCTCACATCGGCCGCCGACTTCAAGGGCGACCACTCCTTCGCGGCACGCACCTTGGCCGGATCCACCGCAAGTCCTGCTCCACTGATCACATACGCCAAGAAAGCAACCTCTTTAAGCCAGAATTCGCACTTGCTGAACTTGGCTAACAAGGCGTGCTCTTTTAATTTCTTCAATACCAAGGTCAAGTGCTCAGCATGCTCCTCCTCCATCTTTGAATAGACCAAGATATCGTCGAAGAAAACAATGACGAAGACATCCAAATAAGGTTCAAACACCTTGTTCATCAGGCTCATGAAAGCCGAAGGGTCATTTGTGAGCTCAAATGACATTACAGTGAACTCGTATAGTCCATATCTTGAACTAAAGGCCGTTTTCTGGATGTCACCTTCTTGTATTCTCAACTGATAATACCCTGAGCACAAGTCCAGCTTAGAAAACCAATACGCTCCCACTAGTTGATCGAACAACTCGTCGATCCGAGGTAGCGGATAAGTGTTCTGCACCGTCAGTCGATTGAGTTCCCGATAGTCTATGCACAAACTCAGGGTTCCATCCTTCTTCTTCACGAACAATACAGGGGCTCACCAGGGTTACGAACTGGGGCGAACGAATCCTGACTCCTCCAGTTCTTGCAGTTGAGCTCTAAACTCCGCGAGTTCCTTCGGGGCCATTCGGTAAGGGGCCTTGGATATCGACTTGGCGCACGGTACTAGATTAATCTGGAAGTCAACCTCTCTATGCGGGGGTAACCCTAGAAGTTTCTCAGGAAATACCTCGGGAAAATCCCGCACTACCCGTACTTCTTTTATATCCAACGCTAACTCCTTCATCTCGAACCAGATCATGAAGACTTCATCCCCCTTCATATGGGATTTTACTGTCTGAACTGAGGATAACAACATACGAGGTGCAAAGCTAATACCTTGGAAGATGACGTCGGAGTCTCCATGTCTCAAGTAGATTCGTTTCTCCGCACAATCAATCCTTGCAAAGTGTCAGTCCAACCACGCCATGCCCAAAATGATGTCAAACTTCGGCGTTCTCAAGACCGTGGCAGGCGTATCAAAGGCCTTTCCTTCAATAAATATCTCAAACTCGCACTTAGCGGTTGCAATCATCTCTGATCCGTCCGTTAGGCGCACTCATCGGTCTATACCAGTAAAGTATTGTACGCCCTCCATGTCCTTAATGAAATCCTCAAACACAAAGGAGTGTGAGGCACTGGTATCGAACATCTCATAGGCCGTCTTCCTGCCAACTATCACGGTGCCTAAGTACCAATAACCAAAACTTATTGCTAGGTGTCTAGTATGTCTCAAGCAACTTTAAGGTTGACAATGAAAACATGATAATCAATTAAATCATACCTGCAATCACATCTTGGGGATTCTGATCTTGCGCCATGTCCAGCGCGTACACTTGATCCCGAGCAGGGCCGGGGCTTCCTCTTTGCGGTCCTCGGCCTCGACCACGCATATAACCAAGCCCCTACGGAGCTGCCGGAGGGAGAGCAGGAGGGACATTCCCATAAAACCGCCGACAGAAACATCGAATGTGGCCCGGCTTGTTGCATTCAAAACACACCAGCCCACCCCGCCCTTCATGTTGCTGAAACTGTTGAGGCTGAGGTGGTGGAGGCAACGCAGGCGGCTGCGGAACCGGGTGCTCCACTCTAAAGTCTTGGTGGAAATGTCCTCCACCTCTTTGATGTCCTCTTCCTCCTCTGAAGTCCCGCCTCCTCCTATTGCTTGGACCAGCTTCCATCACGTCCTCCGCAGGACTCTTGCCACATCCCAAGTTGTCCGCCTCCAATCTCTTTGTCATATCGATATTCTCCGCCAAACGAGCATCCGCTATAAACAAAAGGGCCTGCCTTAGGGGATCTCGCAGCCCTTTGTAGAAATGCTTGGCGTATCCTCTATCATCCATGTCATATGAGTCTGCGAACCTTGCGAGATGCTGGAACTCACGCTGGTATTCTGTAACCAATTTTGATCCCTGCTTCAGTAGTAGAAACCTCTGGTCGTGCTCGTCTCGAGCCAATGTTGGAATGAAGTGCTCCAAGAAGACACCAGAGAACGCGCTCCAACTTATCTCGGTATACCCTCGTCCTTGGAACGTGGAGCCCATGAGTGACTTCCACCACCTCTTAGCATGTAGATTCAATACGGACACCGCCAACGATACAGCCATGTTGCCGGGCAACGGATCCCCGCCAATATCTCTTGGACCGTGTCAAACCATTCTTCCGTGCGTACGGCCGACTCCGTCCTGAGGTAGGTGGGAGGGGAGAGAGCCCGAAAGGTGTTAAGCTAGTTAGAGCCCGGAGCCTGTTGTTGAACCGGAGGCTGCTGCGCCCTAAAGGCATCCAGGATGGTGGTGAGCGTCTGCCCCAACTCGGATTGTTGAAACTGAGTGGGTATGGAAGGGGCAGGAGTGCCCCCCATCGGCTCAACATGCACTGGAACCTATACGTAAAACACAAACGTATGGTCAGGCTGGCTAATCTTGCGGTCAAAGTTGGACAACTTAATGTGAATTACATATGGGCACACCAATGCTTCCGCTAAGTCAGTTTGTCCGCAAACTGACTATTTGAACGGGGGTGGGACCATTGTTGAATGACTTCTTTAGTTGAGGATCGTGGCAAACTGATACCATTTCTAAGACCCCCCCTCCCGGATCCCAAAACACGGCACGAACGGGGGTCTTATGCCCGAAACAACCGCCTTGCGGAAGCATTAGCGTACGACTAACCTGTACCACAGGATCCCTATTTCGCCGGCTACAACCAATATCAATATATACATGCCAACCCAACCATAATATAAGCAAGAAGAAGTCAAATCCACACTAAACATATGAGTCCACATACATCAAATAAGAGAAGCTAAAACACGCTTCTACAATATCAGAGTACAGCTATAAAATTTGCCCAAACGGGCTACAACAGAATCTCACAACACTCACATCCGTAATCGACGGTAGTGACGACACCTTCACTTCAGGCCCTGTCTTCTTGGCATGGTTGTCCTTCTACAAAGTCTGCGGCTGCTCTACCTGCGGGGTGACCTCCTAAAAAGGAAGACGTACCAACCGTTAGTCGAAAGACTAAGTGGCTTCACATCCGCTCCCATGGCGGCTCCTCGGCACCGGGCGGAGAAAGAAACAAGGGTACAAGTATAATACAAGTAGTAAAGCAGGTACAAGAAGGTGGTAATAGTACATGAATAACAACATTATAAACTAGCAGTTCTACTAGAATAACAATACTAGTAAATCATCAAGTACAAGTAACTACAGCAGGAAAGTAACTTAACTTATAAGAATGCTCATACAAACTTATAAGTTAAGGATCGGGTTACATTAAAGTAACTCATCATATAAGTGTGCCCATACAAACTTATATGATGAGGGTCTTGTTTGTGCAATGCTATATAATGGTATGTATGCCATGCAATGACTCACCAATGATCACACACATGCAATTGCTATATCGACACAGACTATAGTTCCCACTATTCGAGCAGTTAGCTAACCTCTCAGGCAACAGCCGCCGTGGCCAGACGGTGACAGTAGAGCGGGCATATCTACTACTATGCGGGTATCCACACTACTTCACTTAGGCCTCCGTACGCCTCAACGCTAAGAACACAACAGCGGAGCCCATGCGTACTATGGCCCAGCGGGGTCTCGGGTAGATGTGCACCGAAAACACAGCCCGAACTGCCCTGGTGTGACCCGGAAGGGGCCTCAGAAGAAGGCAAGAGGACACAACCCAACCGTTCACTTGGCACGGAAGGTGCCTCGGGATGTTAACACTGAGGACACAGCCCAACCGCCCAAAGTCTAACCATCAACTGCAGTCGGTGTGACGATCGGCGAGCCCGTAGACCTGCCACACTATCCTTAACCCAGGATTACCACACTGCGTGTCGACTCACACCACATGCAAATTCCACAATACCGTGACATGGAAGGGGCCTCGGAAGTAAGCACGAGGGCACATCCCAACCATCCATCTATACCACATCTCAACACAAACTAACTAATGACGGTCAACACTGCACTTACATCCATTCACAATACTACTTGTAGGGAGACTACGCTCTAAGTATTGGAACACTACATTTCATTCTAACCATCATACATACTCATTCTCGTGGCTTATTGTTGGGTACATTGGTCAAATGTACCTGATTTGAAGAAGCCTCACCCAACTCAATGATATACATCATAATGTATTTGATGTATGTTGAGTTTACTTGTGCAGGTTAAGAAATCATTGGACTGAAGCAAAAAGTTTCTAAGTCCATGTGTCGACACCCAGAGGGAAAGTGTCGACACTTAAGAAAGCTTGTGTCGACACCCAGACAAGCAGTGTCGACACTTGGAGTCATTGTGTCGACACCTGGGATGCAGAGTCGACACCAGACAGAAAGTGTCGACACTTGGAGCTGTGTCGACACTCAGTGAAGAAAAGTGCAGACAGCAAGTGTCGACACAAGGAGTTGTGTCGACACCCAGTGAAGTTGAGTCTACACCAGAAAGTGTCGACACTTGGAGCTGTGTCGACACTCAGCAAATGTCTGCAGAGACTAAGTATAAGTGTCGACACTCAACACAATGTGTCGACACTAAGCAGAAGAGTCAGCATTTGAAGTCAGTGTCGACACCCAGCACAATGTGTCGACACACACCAGAAGAGTCAACATATGAAATAAGTGTCGACACCCAGCACAATGTGTCGACACTCAGCTAAAGACTCTACACTTGAAGAAACTGTCGACACAAGGAGCTGTGTCGACATTTAGCAAAGATCAGAAAGATCAACAAATTTATTCTAAGTACAAGTGTCGACACTAAGGGAATGTGTCGACACTTAGCTGAAGTCTCAACAAGAAGAAGGTGTGTCGACACAAGGAGCTGTGTCGACACTCAACAAGAATCAACATAGAAGACTATGTGTCGACACCAAGAAGTAGTGTCGACACTTGACAGATTCAACACAAGAAGTTGTGTCGACACAAAGGAGATGTGTCGACACTTAGAAGAATTCAGCAAAAGCTAGAAGAACAAGTACTTGTGTCGACACTCAATTTCAGTGTCGACACATGCAGAAGAATCTGTGTCGAGACATACAAGGAAATGTGTCGACACCTTGTAGACTTGTGTCGACACTTACACAACATGTGTCAACACTTGGACTATAAGTGTCGACACTTAAAGACAGAAAGTCTCGACACTTACAGATAGTTAGAGATTTTGAAGAAATGACTGGATGATTTGACAGATGCCGTTCCAGCCGGTCTACAGCACCTGTCAGAGATATCAAAAGTCAGTTATAGACCGGACCAGCCGGTTACCATGAAGAAGACCTATAAATAGGCACCTACAGTTTACAGAAACTGTTGTTGAAAGTTGTTCAGAATTGAAGAGTTGTTCAGTGATTCAGATTGTTGTTCAAGTGGATCACATTGTTGAAGAACAAGTTATCAAATCAAGAAGATCTTGCAGTCCAAGTGCAGATCTAAGAAGTTGGAGAGAGAGGGCTCCATCCAAGAAATCAGCCTCTGGAACTAGGCTGAGAAGAAGGATTCAGATACATTCTGGATCTTAAGTGGCAGAGTTCAAGGAACAACTGCAGGAGGATTCAGTCTTATTCAGTTCTACTCAAGAAGCTTTGAAGAAAGCTAAGTCAGAGTGAATCCAGCTGAGTTCTTCCAAGAACTCATCAAGAAAATCTCAACTCCCCTCTTTTATTTCTGAGTTGTAGAGTTATTATTTGTAATACATTTAAACTTGTAGGATCCTTTGGATCTGAGTGATTTGTAAGCCTGTATTTATAAAGGCTGAGGGTAGGGCTTGTTAGCCTGAGTGTAGGAGATAGAGATCTCTGAGTGTAGGCCTTGTTGGCTGAGTGTAGGCCTTGGTTGGCTGAGTGTAGGCCTTGATTGGCTGAGTGTAGGCTTTGGGATAAAGCTGAGTTGTAAGGCTTTGGGCCTGAGGTGTAGGAACCAATTTGGGTTCTGAGACAGTGGAGGAGTTTGGCCGAATCTAGTACACTGCTAGATAGGCGAAGGGGGAAAGTGGATGTACACAAAGATTGGGGACCACTATAAAACCTTGTGTATGCTGTGCTGTGATTGTGCTGTGACTGTGTATGCTGTGATTATTGCTGTGAAAAAGTAAACTAGATTTTGTGATAGAACTGTTTGCTGCCATTAAAGTGTAAAAAGGATTAGGTCACCTATTCACCCCCCCCCCCCTCTAGGTGTTTAGGTACCACATCTTTCAAGTGGTATCAGAGCCAGGTTCCTCAAAACAAGGACTAACAGTCTGAGGAGATCCTGTTTGGCAGATTCAGTGTAAGGGAAAACACATATTCAAGAAATTCAAGAAAATCAAGAAACATGGGTTCATATGAGAATCACAAGGAATTGGGTTCCATGAAATTACCCATATGCAGGAAGGAGATCTTTGGGATCTGGAAAGAAAGGGTAAGGCTATTTATGGAGGCCTCAGACCCTAGAATCTACATCACAGTAAAGGAAGGGCCTTATGTGCCTATGAAGATTTCAGTTCTAGATGCAAATCAGAGAACTTCAAAGGATTTCTCTGAGATGACTAAGGATGAAATTGTCCTGGCCACCATGGACAAGAGGGCACAAAACATAATAGTGAGTGCCATTGATGATGCAACTTTTCAGAACCTTATACACTGCAAGACAGCCAAAGAGATGTGGGACACTCTTATAGTGTATATGGAAGGATCTGAAGAAGTTAGGCAAGATAGAAAGTCCTTGCTAAATCAGAAGTATGAAAGCTTTAGGCAAGGAAAGGGTGATAGCATCACTGAGTGCTATAAGAAATTTTACATAATAGTTAATGAACTCATGTCTTATGGAAGAGAGTTCAGTAACTATGAACTAAATGACAAGTTCTTAAGGTCCCTAACCAAAGATTGGGACACCAAGATCTGTGCCATAAGATAAATGGCTAAGTTGGGGGAAATTCCTCCTCCTACACTATTTGGCAAGTTATTGTCATATGAGATGCAGTTGACAGTGAGGAAAGAGGAGGAGAAATCAACAAGGATTGAACACAAGGAAAGATCAGTTGCTTTCAAGACAGAAGTTCCCAAAAAGTGTAGGAATAAGTCATCAACTCCACCTCCAGAGGTAGTTGATTCAGAGTCTGATGAGTCAGTCAGCACAAAGAGTGAGAGCAGTGAAAGTGATGAAGACTTTGCTGCCTTCACTAGGCACTTTCAGAAATTCTTGAAGAAGAAACAGTGGAGGTCAAGACCTTCTTCTTCAAAGGGAAAGGAAGTCTTTTATCAGGAGAAAAAGCCTTCAAAGAAAGACAGGAAGAGGACAAAGTCAAGCAAGGCAACTGGATCTAAGATAGTATGCTACTGCTGCAATAGACAGGGACATGTTATTGCAGATTGTCCAGAGAAGAGAAAGGAATCTGGTGACAGGAAAAAGGCTCACTTCAAAGGCAAGAAAGAGAAGTCTTTTGTTGCCAAGAAGGAGAAGACTCTATCAGATATCTCCTCTTCAGAAACTGAGTCTGAGGCTGAAGCCTACATAGGGCTGTTTGCTGAAGAAGAAGAGGAAGAATTCATGCAGATCATGGAGTCTATTTATGAACAAGAAGACAGTCAATGCCAAGGACTAATGGCTTTGACAGAGAGTGCCAAAATCCTGGAGCAGCCAGGACCCAGTCGGGTACAAGGTTCAAGTTTAAATTCAGTTTCTTGTTCTAGTTCAGAATCAGATTCATCTTAATCAAGTGATGAAAGTGTATCTGAGTCTGAGGATGATATTCATCAACTTATAGATGAATATAAGGTGCTGTTGCAAGCTTACAAGAAAAGCAAATCCCTAGCCAAAAGTCAGGCAAAGGAAATTGCTGAACTTAAAGCTGGTGCAACAGATTTTGAGAAGCAGTTTGATCAAAAGTTGAATGAGATAGCTAGGCTGAAACACATAACAGTGATTTAGATGGGTACTATATCATTTAAGAATGATCAAATTAAGAGTTTGGAGATCAATCTTCAGAAGGAGAAGGACTTAGTTGCTAGGTTTTCTAAACCTAAGTTAGTGTTACCTTTAATTAATGAATTTGTTCATCAAAAAGGCAAGGCTGGACTGGGCTTTATTAGACCTGAAAGGACTGAGCAGTCCAAGTCTAAGTCCAAGGGCAAAGCCCCAGCATTAAACAAGACTGCTGTAGATAATACAGCAAAGGCTGTACCTAAGCAAAGGTACAACACGTTTGAATGTTGGTGCTGTGGCAAAATTGGCCACTTTGCAGTGGACTGTTGGCACAATGCCAGTGCCAAGGTGAGTAGCAAGCTACCTGGTGGAAAGCCAGTAGGTAGTTTTGTCAGATTGCAGACTAACATGTACCAAGGACCCAAGACTTCTTTGGGTTCTAAGGTTCATTAATCTGTTTTGCAGGTAAGTCCAAGTGGCCACACCCCAACATGGTACTTGGACAGTGGATGTTCCAGACACATGACTGGAACAAGAAGATTACTAAAGGACTACATTCCAGTAAAAGATGGTCCAAAAGTAACCTTTGGTGGTTCTGAAAAAGGAATCATCAAAGGGTTTGGTAACATTTCTACAAACTTGGTTACCATTACTCAAGTGGCTTATGTTAAAGGGTTGAAACACAACCTAATAAGTATAAGTCAATTAAGTGATGTAGGGTATGACATCTCATTTGCTAAAAATGGTTGTCATATCAAGAGGTCAAGTGATCAAGAGATCATTTTGACAGGATATAGGAAGAGGAATGTCTACTGCCTAGACATTATGGTTGAGAACAATGGTTCTCCAGTTTGTCTTGTAGCTGATGAGACAGTCTCTCATTATGTAAAATGGCACAAGAGGCTTGCCCATCTTAACTACAAGACTATTAGCAAACTCTTTAGCAAAGAGTTAGTGAGGAATGGTCCTCAAGTTAAGTGTGTTAAAGATGGCAATTGCTCAGCTTGTCAAAAGGGCAAGCAGACTAAATCCACCTTTAAAAGCATAGAAAATAAAGATGCTGTGAGGTGTTTGTACCTCTTGCATTTGGATCTCTTTGGTCCAATGCCAGTTCACAGCTTAGGTAGGAAGGTCTATACCCTTGTAGTTGTAGATGACTACTCAAGGTTTTCCTGGGTGTTCTTCTTAAGACAGAAATCTGAAACACGTAGTGTCTTCTACAGCTTTGTCAAGCAAATTCAGAATGAACTAAATAGTACTGTGGTCAAAATTAGAAGTGACCATGGTACTGAGTTTCAGTCTGAAAGCATGACAAAACTATGTGAAGACTTTGGGTTATTTCAAGAATTCTCTTCACCTAGAACACCTCAGCAAAATGGCATTGCTGAGAGGAAGAATAGGACCTTGATAGAGGCTGGTAGAACCCTACTAAGTGATACATCACTACCTGAGTATTTCTGCGCTGAAGCAGTTAACACTGCATGCCATGTTATAAATAGGGCTACCATCACTAAAGGGCTAAACAAGACCCCATATGAAGTTGTGAAAGGCAGGAAACCAAACCTATCCTACTTCAGGAATCTTTGGTTGCAAATGCTTCATACTTAACAATGGGAAGTCTTACTTAACTAAGTTTGCTGCCAAGTCCCAAGAGGGAATTTTTGTTGGGTACAGCAATAATAGTAAGGCTTATAGAGTCTACAACTTGACTACACAAGTTGTAGAAGAATCAGTGCATGTAGTTTTTGATGAGACTAAACTTATTAATAATGAGTTGTCTAGCAATGTATGCAGCCCCACAGGTTTGACAAAGAAAATGGACAAGCTTACTATAGAAGAAGTGCCTGCTGCAAGACAGCAAGGAGAGGAGAGTAGCTGCTGTCCAGGGGGAGAACTACATGTGCCAATTGCTGAAGAAATCCAAGGAATACAGCATGATGCAGATGCTGAAGTGGTTCAACCTGAAGTGAGGATGCCTCCAGCCCACAGGCATCTTAGAGATCATCCAGTAGAGCTGATTATTGGAGATCCAAGACAAGGAGTTCAAACAAGGAGCAGAAATCAGAATGCTGCAATCTATTCCAGCTTTCTGTCACAAGTTGAACCTAAGAAGTTTGAAGAAGCAATACATGATCCACAATGGACTGATGCAATGCAAGAAGAGCTTAATCAGTTCAAGAGGTGCAAGGTTTGGGAATTGGTTCCTAAACCTAAAGACCACAATGTAATAGGAACTAAGTGGATCTACAGGAATAAGATGGATGAACAAGGTGTCATCATTAAGAATAAGGCTAGACTGGTTGCTAAAGGATATAGGCAAGAAGAAGGTATTGACTTTGATCAAACCTTTGCTCCAGTAGCCAGACTGGAAGCCATAAGAATGTTCTTGGCCTATGCAACCTATCAAGGATTCAAGGTATACAAAATGGATGTCAAGTCAGCATTCCTAAATGGTAATTTAAAAGAAGAAGTCCATGTGGAGCAGCCTTCAGGTTTTGTTGATCCAACTCTACCTCATTATGTCTATAGACTTAGGAAAGCTTTATATGGGTTAAAGCAAGCCCCTAGGGCTTGGTATGAAACCCTATCTAGTTTCCTCATTGAGAACAAGTTCTCAAGGGGGAAAATAGATAAGACTGTATTCCTTAGGGAATCTAGAGGCAAAGTCATACTAGTCCAAATATATGTAGATGACATTATATTTGGGTCTACTAAAAGCAGCCTTTGCAAAAAGTTTGCAAAAATTATGCAAGGTCAGTTTGAGATGAGTAGTATGGGAGAGCTGAAGTTTTTCTTGGGACTCCAAGTTAAACAGACTGAAAGTGGTTTGTCCATTTGTCAGTCCAAGTTCACCCTAGAACTCATAAGGAAGTATGGTATGGATTCATCCAGCACCATGAAGACTCCTATGGGGTCAAGTATGTCTCTTAGCAAGGATGATGCAGGGAAACCTTTAGATGAAACCTTGTATAGAGGAATAGTTGGCTCTCTATTATACTTGACTGCTAGTAGACCTGACATCATGTATGCTACATGTGTTTGTGCCAGGTATCAAGCCTGCCCTAAAGAGTCTCATTTGACTGCAGTCAAAAGAATATTGAGATATCTAAAGGGCACTCCCTATCTAGGCCTCTGGTACCCTAGGAATGGAGATTTTGATCTAACAGGTTATTCAGATGCAGACTTTGCAGGATGAAAAAGAGGATAGAAAGAGCACTACTGGAACCTGTCAATTCCTAGGTGGGAGACTAATTTTATGGAGTAGCAAGAAGCAAACCAATGTGGCTATCTCCACAGCTGAGTCAGAGTATGTGGCTGCAGGAAGTTGCTGTGCTCAACTTCTGTGGATTCAACATCAGCTAGAGGACTATGGATTTCAGGTAAGTAGAACTCCACTTTTCTGTGATTCTACAAGTGCTATTTCAATAGCTAATAACCCTGTATCCCATAGTAGGACAAAACATATTGAGATTAAATATCATTTTCTTAGGGAGCATGTAGAAAGAGAAGATATTTTATTAGAATATGTTAAAACAGATGAACAAGTAGCTGATATGTTTACTAAGCCACTAGAAGAAGCTAAGTTCAATAGATTCAAAATTGAACTAGAAATGATAAACTTAGAGTAAGTTTACAGATTTGAAAATGACTAAGTAAAAAGGTGTCGACACATAGACAAGTCTATGTCGACACAGAATAGTGGTGTCGACACTTCAGGAAAAAGGTGTCGACACATCTAGGAAGTTGGTGTCGACACTTCAGAATGTTAGTGTCGACACATGTCAAGTAGGTGTCGACACATCCAATATGGTGTCGACACTTAAGTTTTACTCAGAAGTTTTCTAAATAAAGTCTCGACAATGTGTCGAGTTATGTTGTGTCGACACATAACCATGTGTCGACACATAAAATCTGTTGACTAACCTTGTGTCGACACATATGTGTCGAGACATTATAAGTCAGTGTCGACACTTGTTGCCAGTGTCGACACATTTTAAGTTAGCTGTCCCGCCTGTTCATCTTCAAAATCAGAAAGGTATAAATAGGGTTCTGTCTTTGATTGTCGACACGCTTTCAAAGTTTCGAGACCAAAACTACTGTGTCGACACCTCTCTTTTCTAAAGACAAATTCTACAAACCCTAATGGCACCTAAGCTTGAGGAGAATGTTAACGAAGGCTATGAGCTTGTGCGCGGTCCGTTCGACGATGCAGATGCAGAAATCAAGGCTGTAGTAACCCTAGTCACCGATTCTGGACTAGAATATCTTTTGTCTGAACCTACAAGGATTTGGAAGAAGGAAGTGCTTGAATTCCTTAATGGAGCTGCAGTCGATGAATCTGGATTCAGAATCAAATCCATAGTTCATGGGACTAAGGTCAAGGTTTCACCAAAGAATCTGAGGAAGGTGCTCCAGCTACCCAAAATTCAAGATGAAGAAGAGGTTACTACTTCAAAGACCAGGGAAGCTTTAACCTGGTGTGGTCTTGATCCTAAGATGAAGATAGGATCTGTATTCAACAGAAAAGGCATGAATAACCAAGGAAAGTTCATGTCTGAAATTGTAGGAAAAGTCTTACTCAGCCAGACTGGAGGGCATGACAGAGTGTCTGCCTACATGTTTGAAATCATGACAAGAATTATCTTCACTATTAAAACTGATTGGTCAATGATAGTGTTTGACAAGATCAAGAAGAGTCTGAAGAAGCCCAACCTGGGCAGAATACTTAGTCTCTACCTAGCTGGTACCATACCAGAAGTCATGAGTTCAGGTGCAGGAAGCAAGATCAACCACATGAGGAAGATGGATCAAAGGATATTTTCCAGATGGGACAGGGTGTTGTCCATGGACATATCAACTCCAGAGAAGACAATTACTGAGAAGGAGATTCCTCCTAAGAAAAAGAGAAAAACTGCTCCATTGATACAAGAGTCCTCCAGCAGTTCAGGGAGTGAAGAACATATTGTTTTCACTCCTGATGACCAAGAGGAAGTGCCAGTGGTGAAGTCTCCTGCTCCTCCAGCTGATGTTGAGATCCAGGGGGAGCTGCCTCCAGCTAGCCCCATCTACAGGGATCAAAGCCAGGGGGAGCATCCAGTTGTAGAAGCAGCATCTACACTGGACAGTGAGCAAGCCACCACCATCATACAAGAGGTACTCACTGACCTAAAAACTTTAGAATATCTTATAGAAGATGCTGATTTGTCTGATGTTCCTCAGCAAACTCAGCTGCCTAGCCAAGAACCAGATGTTGTTATCCAAGCCACATCTGTTGTACTAGAAGTGGTTCCTGATCAAGTAGTTGAAGAACAAAGAACTTCTCCAGCTTCTTCACCCACTGAATTCACCATGGAAGATCTATTTCTCAATCTAGATCAAGTTGATTTTGACATGGACAAAGAAGCTGCTGAAAGAGATACTGCTGCTGCTGAGGGGGAGCAAGTACAAGATCTGGAAGAGCCTATTAGGCTGGAAACTGAGCTAGCACCTGATGTGCAAACTGAGAAGTCTCAAAGCCCTAAGGACAGGGTTGATATTGCCAGCACTTCTGCCTCTGAAGATGAGGAGAGTGCTAGGGCCAAGAAGAAGAAACTCTATGTCTTCAAGAGGAGAAGCCAGAGTTATAAGAAGGCTTTGCAATCCATTGCCCCACAGCCTATAGTTCACAAGCTCCAACTGCTGATTATAGTGCATTAATGGTTGCCCTATAGATAAAATTGGATGAGCAAAGGCAGGCAATAGAGAAGTATGTAGATGAAGGGCAGAAATCACTTCAATTTGATCTGGCACAGGAAATAAAGTCTATAAGTTTTGAGATGAATCTCAACAAGAAGGAGATGACAGACTGCTTCCACAAGGGTGGGAATGCAGTGGTGTTTTTGGCAACACACCAAGAGAAGATCAAGGCACAGGTAGATGATATAGCATTGAAACAAGGATATGTTCTTGAAAATCAATTAAGAATGAATGACAATTTGACTGAATCCCACAATGCTATAGTCACTGCATTGAAGAACAAGGCTGATGAACCTTCTACATCTGCTGCTGCTGCTAAAATCGAATTTGATAAAGTCTTTCAAGAGGAAATTTCTGCTGTAAAGACTGCAATCCAAGCCTCCCAAAAGGTCATATCTGAACAACTTACAAAGCTTAAACCTTACTTTAAAGAAGGAATCAGATACTTGGATGCACAGATCAGATTTCAAAAGGATGATGTCAGAGATCACATGGCCAGAGAAGTCATAAAGGGGGAGAGAGTGTTAGTCAAGGCAAGTTCTGAGCATGCCAAATGGATATCAAATTCAATCAGGGCTACACTTGGATACCCTCCTCTGTGTGATGACCAAGAAGTTACTGAATCAGGCATTAACCCTGCTTATTTTGGAGGTGAGCAACCAGAAGTAGCTCAGGTCATTTATCCACCTCCAGACTTTGAAATGATTCAAGCAGATGTAAGCACAATGTATAGCCCACTTGAGGGCAAGAACAATGTCCACATTGACAAGGTTGTTCAACCTATATCTAAAGCTATGCAAGAGGCTCTACAAAAAGAGGAAGAGACAAGGTTGTCCAAGAAGAGGTTTAGGGAACAAGCAGAACAAAAGCCAGATTTTGAACAGTGGAGCCCTACCTCTAGGAATATAATTTTAACTGCCTGGAAAGCTGCCAAGGACAATGCTCATGAAAGGAACAAGTGGTTCTCTGAAGCAGAATGGAGGAAACATGAAATAAGACAGGAGGCCATTGTTCAATATAGAAGAAAGGCAAAGATGGGAAAGCTACCTCCTACTGCAGTGGAGCCTAGCAAGTACTTCCCCAAGCCATATCACTACTTTGAGAGGCACAAGATCAAGGCAGAAACACTCAAACAGAAAGATCTAAAAGGCAAGAAGCCTGCTGTTGCTGAAACTGCTGAAGCCACTGTGAAAGCTCAAGTTCAAGCTGGCAAAGGCATAGTTATCAAAGAACCAGACCAGAAATAGTTTAAGAAATTACTTGAAGATTATTTTGTAATCTTTTAAATGTAAAACATTTTTTTGTAAACCATTGAAGGTGTATTAGAAAAATGTTAGAACAATATATGATAAATATATTTCATGATTGTTCTGTGAATGTGTCTATTTCTTGTTCTGAAATGATGAATGTGTATACATGTGTGAATTATTACATGTTTATGTTTACCCTGTTGTAAATAATCTGCTTTACATCATTTTGTAATCTTTAATTATGAATGGTGTATATCATTGACTAAGGGTTATGACTTCTCCAAATAGGGGGAGATTGTTGGGTACATTGGTCAAATGTACCTGATTTGAAGAAGTCTCACCCAACTCAATGATATACATCATAATGTATTTGATGTATGTTGAGTTTACTTGTGCAGGTTAAGAAATCATTGGACTGAAGCAAAAAGTTTCTAAGTCCATGTGTCGACACCCAGAGGGAAAGTGTCGACACTTAAGAAAGCTTGTGTTGACACCCAGACAAGCAGTGTCGACACTTGGAGTCATTGTGTCGACACCTGGGATGCAGAGTCGACACCAGACAGAAAGTGTCGACACTTGGAGCTGTGTCGACACTCAGTGAAGAAAAGTGCAGACAGCAAGTGTCAACACAAGGAGCTGTGTCGACACCCAGTGAAGCTGAGTCTACACCAGAAAGTGTCGACACTTGGAGCTGTGTCGACACTCAGCAAAAGTCTACAGAGACTAAGTATAAGTGTCGACACTCAACACAATGTGTCGACACTAATCAGAAGAGTCAGCATTTGAAGTCAGTGTCGACACCCAGCACAATGTGTCGACACACACCAGAAGAGTCAACATATGAAATAAGTGTCGACACCCAGCACAATGTGTCGACACTCAGCTAAAGACTCTACACTTGAAGAAAGTGTCGACACAAGGAGCTGTGTCGACATTTAGCAAAGATCAGAAAGATCAACAAATTTATTCTAAGTACAAGTGTCGACACTAAGGGAATGTGTCGACACTTAGCTGAAGTCTCAACAAGAAGAAGGTGTGTCGACACAAGGAGCTGTGTCGACACTCAACAAAAATCAACATAGAAGACTATGTGTCGACACCAAGAAGTAGTGTCGACACTTGACAGATTCAACACAAGAAGTTGTGTCGACACAAAGGAGATGTGTCGACACTTAGAAGAATTCAGCAAAAGCTAGAAGAACAAGTACTTGTGTCGACACTCAATTTCAGTTTCGACACATGCAGAAGAATCTGTGTCGAGACATACAAGGAAATGTGTCGACACCTTGTATACTTGTGTCGATACTTACACAACATGTGTCGACACTTGGACTATAAGTGTCGACACTTAAAGACAGAAAGTCTCGACACTTACAGACAGTTAGAGATTTTCAAGAAATGACTGGATGATTTGACAGATGCCGTTCCAGCCGGTCTACAGCACCTGTCAGAGATATCAGAAGTCAGTTATAGACCGGACCAGCCGGTTACCATGAAGAAGGCCTATAAATAGGCACCTACAGTTTACAGAAACTGTTGTTGAAAGTGGTTCAGAATTGAAGAGTTGTTCAGTGATTCAGATTGTTGTTCAAGTGGATCACATTGTTGAAGAACAAGTTATCAAATCAAGAAGATCTTGCAGTCCAAGTGCAGATCTAAGAAGTTGGAGAGAGAGGGCTCCATCCAAGAAATCAGCCTCTAGAACTAGGCTGAGAAGAAGGATTCAGATACATTCTGGATCTTAAGTGGCAGAGTTCAAGGAACAACTGCAGGAGGATTCAGTCTTATTCAGTTCTACTCAAGAAGCTTTGAAGAAAGCTAAGTCAGAGTGAATCCAGCTGAGTTCTTCCAAGAACTCATCAAGAAACTCTCAACTCCCCTCTTTTATTTCTGAGTTGTAGAGTTATTATTTGTAATACATTTTAACTTGTAGGATCCTTTGGATCTGAGTGATTTGTAAGCCTGTATTTATAAAGGCTGAGGGTAGGGCTTGTTAGCCTGAGTGTAGGAGATAGAGATCTCTGAGTGTAGGCCTTGTTGGCTGAGTGTAGGCCTTGATTGGCTGAGTGTAGGCCTTGATTGACTGAGTGTAGGCTTTGGGATAAAGCTGAGTTGTAAGGCTTTGGGCCTGAGGTGGAGGAACCAATTTGGGTTCTGAGACAGTGGAGGAGTTTGGCCGAATCTAGTACACTGCTAGATAGGCGAAGGGGGAAAGTGGATGTACCCAAAGATTGGGGAACCACTATAAAACCTTGTGTATGTTGTGCTGTGATTGTGCTGTGACTGTGTATGCTGTGATTATTGTTGTGCAAAAGTAAACTAGATTTTGTGATAGAACTGTTTGCTGCCATTAAAGTGTAAAAAGGATTAGGTCACCTATTCACCCCCCCCCCCCTCTAGGTGTTTAGGTACCATATCTTTCACTTATCCCTCTATTTGTCATTCCAAATGATTTCAACTTATTACAAACATGATGCGCCTTAATAATAATGTACCAATTGTATCCAGTCATTCATTCATCATAATATAAACATGATGCACATTTATAACAATCTATCAATTTTAGCAAGTCATATCATGCATTAAAGCTTGCTCCACAATTCAGTTTTATGAAATATAATTAACAAGATTTATCATTCATAGTACTACGGTGGTCAGCATAAAATAGTTCATCAAATTCTAGAGTTAATCAGCAACATCGATTCCACCGAATACAAATTCATATTTTATAAACCCCAGAATTTAGGTGCAGAATAAATCTGGACAACAACTTCGACCGGAGATTACCGAAGCTAAACGAATCCGGTGAAGACGTGTAACCCCTCGATGGAAAGGTCTTGCCATGGGTTACAACTTTCATATTCAACCCAGAACCCAGATTTGAGTGTATCCTAGTTGAAATCAGCCTTAAAGTCCGCTGCGTATAGAACACAATCTCTGCATGCAGGATTTATCGGATGTCTTGTTCGTTCAGACTTTTCCAAAGCTACAGACTTCGCATGAAGACGTGCAACCACTTGTTGGAAAGGTATTTGCAGGGGCTACAACTTTCATGTTAGGAGGAAGCCCAGGTCTGGAAATATCCTACTTGAAAATGACCAAGAAAATCGCTGCGCGCATAATACAGACTCTGCACACATCTTAAAGAGGAATGAACGGCATCGGTTCATCTTCCCCTTCAAGTCGATCTTCCAAAATAACTCCAGAAATTCCTCCTCCCTTATTCACCCTCAAAGAGGCCATGATTCTTCACGAAACCATCCACCCATCATCACATAGAAGAAAGGGGACGTTTAAGAGATCTAAAACCTAGAACACATGTCCTAGCATGGCCATCCCTAGAAAACTCTCTCTCCATCAAGACTCTCTTGAGCCGATATCTCTACTAAGAAAATAACTACAGATCTAACACCAAGGCAGTGGGTAGGAAACTCACCTCATTTCCGGCATTTCCACCATTTCCTGTCATGGATCTCGAGACTCTTCTCGGCAGCATCCTCTTTTCCACGACGGCGGCGGATCTTCTCCTCTAGAACTAGATCAAGCGACTTCCTTCTCTCAACAGGAGTTTCTCTCAGAAAAACGGCTGGAATGAGGAGTGAAAACAGCTAGGGTTATCACTTCCCCTTTTATATAAAAGTGACATGGGTAGGGACACGCCCGTGTCCTTACCCGTGTCCTGCTTAGGTGAAGCGTTACAATGGTTTTTACATGTCGGTTCAATACTCAACACGACATATAGGTGGGACACGCCCATGTCAGCCCAGTCACGCCCGTGACTTGGGGCGTGTAACCCACTCGAGACTTACTCGAGAGGACTTACTCGAGAGAAAACCAACTACTCGAGTAGACGGATTGGACACACCCATGACAGGGGGCGTGTAACCCTCTCGAGACTTACTCGAGATGACTTACTCGAGAGAAAACCAACTACTCGAGTACCCGAATAGGACATGCCCATGTCACGGGGATGACACGCCTGTGTCACCTCCTCTTATTCGAGTACTTTTCCACCTACTCGAGTATATTTTGACCTACATGAGAACTACTCGAGGATGAGCGGGACACACCCTGTGACACGCCCGTATCACAGGCCATGTGCCCCATACTTGACACTCGACGATCGTCTAGCGCTGTTCATCGACTAGAGGGAACACCCGCCCTCCAACACGCCCGTGTCGGATAGGACACGCCCGTGACACGCCCGTAACACGGGGCGTGTCTCGCCCAAACACTTCATCGAACCCATTTTCGTCGACCTCGCGACTGCTACGCACTCGAGCAGGACACGCCCTGGGACACACCCGTATCCCAGGCCGTGTCACCCAAAAATTTGCCAATCCCGGAATTTTTGGCTGCTACATGCTTCCCAGTTGTCAGCACTCCCCTGAGCGCAAGTCAGCTCTCCTGGCTCAAAAACATGCACAAGGGGCCTAGTGTAATTCAGGACGTTACATGTATGACAGGTTTCCAATGCTCTTGTTGAGGATGAGCAAGCTCCTGTAATAGTGAAATAACATGTTCACATCAATACTGCTTAAGACTATAACATACTTAAGGACAATGCTGAGGTTGAGGGGGACAATGCTGAGGTTGAGGGGGACATAGACTCCTCTGAGTCTGACAACGGTACTGTTGTTGCTTATGTCCATGTTGATGCACATTCTTTAGAGTATATGATGGCTGACTTAGAAGAAAGAGATATTTCCAGGAATAAGGATAAAGATGTCTGTGAACAAGGTACATCTCATCAGGCTGAACATGAGTCACCTACATTCCTAGCTCAACCGAAGCGACTGCTTGATTATCAAAGAAGACAGTTCGATCACTACATTGATAATTCCATTAAGGAAGTAAGACAGAAACTCTCCACTGAAATCATGTCAATCAGGTTTGAAGTCAACCTTCTAAAATCCAACATAGTATCATTCTTTATAAGTACTGCCCCTGCTGTAACCCTTACTGAAAGCAAACTTCAAGAAATCAGACTTACATAGAATGATATTCTACAAAATTTGAACATTACTTATAGCAATATAGAAATGGTCCATAATGATCAAAAACTACTGATGTAAGCCCACAAGACCACTCTAGAAAGGGGAATGGATGTATGTACACAAGTTCTGGATGATCATATGCTTTAGCTTAAGGACCATGTTATTAAGGGGGTAAAATTTCTGGATGTTAAACGTATTGGAGCCAAGGACTCTCTGACTACTACTATCATTAAAGAAGTTAGAAAGGGGGAGAAAGAAATGATAAGAGCAAATACAGTAAATGTTGTTTGGGTCACAAATGTTCTCAGGGGTTCATTTTGCCTACAGCAGTATACATATGACAACATTCTTGTTGTTCTTACCCCTATTCAAGAAGGAGTATATGATGCACAGTATAGTGATAAGAGAGTAGATCAATATGTTGATCAAGTTGGTGCTCAGTGGGCTGAACCCTCTATTACTGTTAAAATTCCCACATTTAGCCCTAATACTGACCAGATAGCTAGAGACAGAGGCAAGCCTATTGCTTAAGAAGAGGAAGAGGTCAGACTCAAAAAAAGAGGTACAAAGAAGAGATGGAGACCATACCAGACTTTGATAAGTGGAGTCCTCAATCAAGTACTATCATCTTTTTTGCCTGGGATGAGATCAAGGAGAAGAAAATTGAAAGGGGAAAGCTTTATGGATCCCAAGAATGGGCCAAGTTAGAAAGAAATGAGGTGGCCAGGAGGAAGTTCAGAATGGACAAAAAGTCAAGTGTTGTGCCACCAGATGCTGTTGAGCTAAGCAAGTACTTTCCTAAGCCCTATAGTTATTTTGAGAGACAAAAGGAGAAGAAGAATGAAGATAAGGAACAGGCTGCAAAGAAACCCAGTATGGGAATAGTGATTAAGGAACCTGAAACATGACATGTTTTTTGTTTTTCCTTAAGGGATGTAGGAAAGTGAACTTTATTATAAGCACACTATGTAAATTTTATAATTATTGCCTTTTATGATAATCATATTTTTTTGTGTGTGTATTATTTACTGCTCTGAATTCATGTGAATGTTTATCTTCTATATATGGTAGTGTATATCATTGACAAGTGTTCTGGCTTCTTCAAATATGGGGAGAATGTTGGTTCCATTTATCAAAATTTCCTAGATTTGAAGAAGGCCCATAAATCAACAATATACACATGGATGCATCTAACATATGCTCTAAGTTCATGGTATACTGGTTGTATTCAGTTATATTGATTTGATAGGTTGTTAGGGCCATAATGACCATTATACTCAATACAGGTTACTGAACAGGCAGAAAACTGGCTAAGCCCGAATACGTCCAGTGAACTCCCTTCACTCAACGCCAGAAGAGTAAAAGTGTTGACATAATATAGTGCAGTTCAAGTCGCAGAGTTACTGACTAGAAATCTGACTAAGGATAGATGTGTCGAGTGAAGATAGTTCACTCAACGCCTACTGATTGTCTCTTAGATATCTGCAAGGAGAAAATAACCAAACTAACAATCCAACAAGGCAAGTATACCTATCGAAATGCAGCTAGGGGACACAAGTGTCCTATTAAAATCCGGGAACAGTTGAGTAAGCTTACTCACACGAAATCTATTATTTTATCGACGGAAAAATTAGGTTTTTTAGAAGAAAGCTAAACGTACTAAAGGAAGAGAACTACTTGCAATGAAAGAGAGCTACTTGCATGAAAAGATAAAGAGAGCTAAAAGAGCGATTAAACTTAAGCTTAGTAACGATGAGGGGAAAATGCACTCGATCAGAAATCACCTCGGCAAGAGTGGTTAGAAAAATACGATAAATAAACCTAAGCTAATTAGGGTAAAGGTCCTTGACCGTGGAGGTTACATGAATATTGACACGCTTCTCTCGAAGGCCGTGCCTAACTGAGTTTAGGAAGCTCCGACCGACTCTCGCCTAAATCGGAGGCCTAAAACTCGCTTTACGCGGTGAACCCCGCTATTGGATTTTACTCCAATCCGGGAGATTTGAACGTCTGCCTCTCTTGAGGGGTGCGAACAACTCCCTTTACTCTTGAGTGCTCATTTCAAACTTTCGGCCTCTCGGCTAGCCCAGAATGAAAGCAAAGGTGGAGAGTATATATCGATGATATACCTCCAACCCGTGATAAGTCAAGAGTAATTCAAAGCTAAACCCTAAAAAGAAAAGGTAAGATTCAAAGCATCATAACCTAATCACTCGAACCTCGGATCATCATGATCGAGTACATGGAGGATTAGTTAATCATGGTGAGGTGGAAGAGTGGGGATGAGTAGAAGAAGAATAATGAAAACAGAGCAGAAATGAAAAAGAAAACAACAATTTTTATTAATGGAAACATGGATCTTACAGCTTAAAAACCAGAGATTACAAGTGTATGGAAAGGTAAACTACACTATCATTAACATTATACTACAGAACGAAGCTAGGAACTAATACAGGGAAAGCATAAAGCTAGAGCTAAGAACTAAAAATAAAGAGACATGCTTAAAAAAGTTCAAAAATACAAAGGACAGAACCTCCCCTCTCAATCCGAAAAGTGTCCCTGAACCCTTAGAGTTGGGCTCTATTTATAGAATTTTTCGGGTCGGGTCACGCCCCCCTGTCACGCTCGGGTCGGGCGTGACCCTGGGGCGTGACACATTCAGCACGACTTTTTCGGGCTGGAATTTAATTCTGACGAAGTAGTTGAGGTACACGCCCACAAGTCACGCCCTGGTAGGGCATGTACCTGGGGTGTGTTCTTTGCGGCGTGACTTTGTTGAGCTGAAATTGAATGCTGGAGGTGACGGGCGGAATTGCTGAAGTACACGCCCATATGTCACGCCCAGGTCAGGCGTGACCCAGGGGCGTGACACTTTCGGTGCGACGGTGGAGCGGGAAAAACGAGCGCGCTGTGGCGATTTCTCGGAACCTGGGGACACGCCTCTAGAACACGCCCGTGTCGGATGTGACACGGGCGTGACCGAGGGCGTGTACACTAAGTTTCCACGGAATGCAGTTTCGGACCAATTGCTTCATTCCTCTGGGTTACACGCCCTAGGTACACGCCCGGGTAGGGCGTGACCTTGGGGCGTGTCACAGCAAAATTCGGCTGAAAGCCGTGAAAACCTGCAAAAAGCAGAAAAAATGCATTAGCGACAAAAATATATACAAAGGGGAATCAAAATAAGTACTTTACAAGACATGATTTGCTTTAAAACCCCGAAAATATTCTAATAAAATTGACTGCAAACCGTATTATCACCTACAGAACAGAAATTCTGTCTAAGTATAAAAATGTTGAGTGAAGACTGTCAACTCAACGCCTCATCAAGAAATCAGGCAAAGTTAGAAAGTGTTAAGTGTGGAAGCTTCACTCAACGCCTTTATAAAGGAAAATTCTACTAAGTCCAGATGCATTGAGTTATGAAGGCTCACTCAACACCTTAACAGTTAGACTGTAAGAGTCAAATGTGTTGAGTGATGAAGGCTCACACAATGCCTCAAGGTGCAGATTTTCCGCTAAGTGTTTCTGCGTCGAGTGAAAAGGCCTCACTCAACGCCTATGCAGAATGCCTGGAAGTTGATAAGTCCACAGGCGTTGGAAGATGCTGATGTCATCAATTAGTCAAATGTTGCAGAAATTGCTCGCTAATTGACAAAAGGCGTTGTTTGCCTTTTGTACAACATTTAATGCAAAATATTGCTGTAGTTACCTACTTCGACTGGTCCATACTGAACAAAGAGTCGTTGGATGGCGGGATACAAAAAGATGGTCTCGAGAAAGAACCTAAAGGAGAGCTTTTGGATAATCTTCTTCCTAGAGACTAAGTTGAAGATTTATGAGAACTTGCTCTCAGAGTAAGTCTATGAACCATAGACAGATTGTTGGCTGCTGAAAAAACAATTAACTCGCCTTCAACAACAAGATCAGAAATCCTTCTCTAAATAAGGAGTTGTAGAGATATCTTCAAGGTGTAGTCCATCTTCAAGGCAACTACATTCATCTTTTATATCAAAGGATTAAAGGAATATGGCTTTGCAGATAACTTCCCATCACAAGACGAAACTCCATGAAGATCTATTCTTGGTGTTGTGGAGAAGTTAGGGCTGAGCTCACTCAGTCCAGGAAGAATGATGAGAGGACACGTTCACTAGAGACATTCATCAACAACAACTTTCTCTTTTGTATGATCTTGATTGATCAGAGTTGTAAGCCTAGATTATAAAGGCTGAGTGGTAAGATTTAGTTGTGAATCTGAGTAGGTAAGGCATGTGTGCCTGAGGTAGGACCTGGGTCAGATCTGTGGTAGGAGAGATATATTCTCTGAGTGTAGAACTATCCTTCTAGAATGAGTTGTAGGACATCTTGTTATGCCTGAGGTAGTTGATCTGAAGGATTATTGATCTGTAGGAGTAGAGTTTACTCCGAGTTAGTAGGGTTGTGGCCTAAGGTAGGACTTGAAGGAAGTCTGAGAGATCCTGAGGGATCTGAGTTGTATGCTCTTTGAGTAGAGTTTGGAGAAGATTTCTTTGTCTAACACTGTTAGAAAGGTGGGAGGGACCATGGATGTACCCATATCTTGGGGAACCACTATAAATCTTGGTGTGTTGTTACTTATTCTTGAAATCTAATATAATAACTAAATAACCATCACACCTAAAATCAAGAAGTAGTCACAAACATTAGGAAATCTATTCACTCCCTCCCCCTCCTCTAGGTATATAGCAGCTCTTGAAATTAAGACTTTCAACAACAACACTCAGATTATATATTCTCTTCCAAACATTCTTGGAAGTTTATGGTACAATAGAATAACATGTTCAGCAGAGAAGGCACAAGCATTCTTCCTATTAATTTCAATAATCACTTTGTAATGTGCTCGATGATAACTATTTTTACTCGACGATAACGACTTATCAACAACAGTAGCCGGCTTGATAGTGTTAGTATTACCATTGTAATTTGTAAGTGATCAAGCATGTAGTCTCACTGCCAAAGCAGTATGAGCCTATCAGAGTCACACATAAGAATACTTGGAGAATTTGGCAGAATGGATTATATTGGTTTTACTCATGTCGTGACTGAAATTACTTAACTCAGCTAGGCGTTAAGTGCATTGAGACCACTCAACGCTTTCATCGAGTCAAGTGTTGACTTGTTGAATGATGGTCTCGAGTGCGTTGAGACCACTCAACTCTTTCATTGAGTCAATTGTTGACTTGTGGAATGATATAGTTGACTGTGTTGAGTTCACTCAACTCTTTCATCGAGTTAATTGTTGATTTGACGAGTACGGAGTTGAGGTGTTGAGTGTGTTTTGTTCACTCAATGCATTCATCTAGTCAATTGTTGGTTTAACGAGTATAGCACTGAGGCGTTGAGTGCGTTGAGGTCACTCAATGATTCGTCGAGTCAATTATTTATTTGACGAGTCTGGCGCTGAGTTCATCGAGTATGTTATGATCACTCGATGATTCGTTGTGTCAATTGTTGTCTCGTCGAAATTATGTATTCCAAGTATTTCAGGCCTGACGATAGCGACAAAACTTGTTATGTTATTCCTTTGGGTATAAATAGGAACATGTTAATGTCTCTAGATAAGCTGATAATGGCGATTGCGTCATTCTAAAAAAAACTTGAGATGATATAGGCCGATGGAAAGCATTTTCGTAAGGGTTGATCTTGTCGCCGTCGCCAAGCATGATGCTAGCGAGTGTCGTCGTCGCCTCTTCTTGAACAGACCTAATAGTCTGTGAGGACGCAAAGTGCCGTCTTCCAACCTAGACCTTGTGTGACAAGAGTCTAAGGTCTCTCTAGTTCGTGTGGATCACCTGTAAAGGTGCAGACAATATTCTGCGCTCAGAACTCCTGCTGTTATGTGATCGACAGATTTCCAGGAGAATCTTGGTTGAGTATTGACTCAATCCCGTAAAGGTATAAATTTTATTTATAGCACTGTACTTCTCTATCAATATTAATCGCTCGATCAAAATTTCTTTGGGTTTTTCTTGTTTCATTTTTGTTTCGCACAACTATTGTGACATAACGAAAACCCCAACAGTGGTGTACAACCCATATTCGTCGAGGATGGGCCCTACCACAGCCAGGTCAGCAAAAATCAAGGTCAACAAGTCAAGACACAAGTCAACATCAACACGCAAGAGCATAGAAGGCCTGCGCGAGTATAGGCGAGCTCACCAAGTATACTCGCTATGTAGGCGACTAGGAGAGATACTCGCCTAGCCCATGTGAGTTCCTCTAGAAGTCACCTAGTCGCCAAGGCGGTTGGGGTATAAATATGATCCCACTCCTTGGTTTTGCCTATAAATAGGACCCCAGGGGTACGAGGTGAGGCACCTTGAAATCCTCGGCAGGATACTCACGTGCTTCATTTTCGAGATACTAGCTAAGTCTTTGGTTTCCTCTTCCTTAGAGAGCAAGTCACGACCTTGCGGCATTGTGAGCTACCTTCCCTCATACCCAGTTCGGCCATCATTAGTTGAGAAGGGGCTGCTCCTTTCGAGCATCCGGTTACGTGGTGGGACCTTCCTGCTACAACATCTGGGGTCCTGTTTGACTTGGTTCTCCGTCCTAGTAACCCTAGCTTTCTGATCTTACCTCTGAACCGGTAACCTTAGGCGGCTTTGGTCCTAATTCGAGGTTAGGAATTTTCCTGGCTTCAACACTTGGTGCAGTGAGCGTGGATCGTAGCCAAGGAGGAAAGTTTGGAGGTTGAGTGAGATGGACATTAGTGGCGAGAAAGGAGAGTTGGTCGGTAAATATGCAATAGGAGGAGACCCCGCGCGAGGTGGCGAGTTTGTGATGGTAGCAACGTTTGAAGAGTTTGCGAAGAGGATCGAGCAGACCATCCTCGCCGGGTTTGCTCATCGCCCAGAGGTCACGGAGACTTCTCCCCATCACCTGATGATTGTCTCTTAGATATCTGCAAGGAGAAAATAACCAAACTAACAATTCATCAAGGCAAGTATACCTATCGAAATGCAGCTAGGGGACACAAGTGTCGTATTGAAATCCGGTAACAGTTGAGTAAGCTTACTCACACGAAATCTATTATTTTATCGACGGAAAAATTAAGTTTTTTAAGAAGAAAGCTAAACGTGATAAAGGAAGAGAACTACTTGCAATGAAAGAGAGCTAGTTGCATGAAAAGTTAAAGAGAGCTAAAAGAGCGATTAACTTAAGCTTAGTAACGATGAAGGGGAAAATGCACTCGATCAAAAATCACCTCAGCAAGAGTGGTTAGAAAAATACGATAAATAAACCTAAGCTAATTAGGGTAAAGGTCCTTGACCGTGGAGGTTCCATGAATATTGACACGCTTCTCTCGAAGGCCGTGCCTAACTGAGTTTAGGAAGGTCCTGTCACAACCCGCATTTCCTCAACGAGTACCTCGTATCAGAGCAAGAGGAACTACGGGTTATGATGCCACGTCGTGCAGGGGATAACTGCACACGCTCAGGCAACCCTTGATGCTTACTTTATGAATTGAAATTCAACAGTTAGATGGAAGAAAACTAGTTCATTTGATGGTCGTATCCCTCGGCCTTAGGTATCAAAACACATTGGTACGCGGCGGAAATCCTTTATTTACTTATGACGATCTCCTATATGCAGTCTATAGTGATCTTACTATAAGAAATCCTCTTTATTTACGTTATTTGGAAAATACGTTATAATTTATCAAGTCATGTATGCATGAGATACAATAATAGTTTTGGTTTAGCTTCAAAATACCTAATGCAACCTACCATAAATCCTTCCCAAGAGCAAAAAGACATCATCTACATGAGTCACATAGCAGTTTCGTATTCATATATCACAAGTAAAGTAAGCCACCAATGGGCGCTAACAAGCTGACACGAACCCATTGGGGCACATGTAGGTCTGTACAACAAAGAAAAGAACTACCTCGCTAAGTAAGCTCGGTTAGATCCCAAGAAACGCCTCCAACAAACCTAGCCGCTCAACCAGCTACAACCTGCACCTGAGGCATTCAAGAAAGAATACCTCAGCAATCCTCGAAGATACAACAAAAAGAAGAGCAGTATCATGAAGGGGCTTACCGACCCCGTAGCAATGTTTCATATAAGTGAAGAAAACAAGTGGAAAATGCACCAAAACACATGCCAAACGCACCAAGTGCGTACAAGTTCATCAAGTCCTGCTCAAACCGTAGGAGCAAAAGGCAAAACACATGTCCATTCCATCATTCGGAGTACAAGAAACTACTATACTAGTGAAGCATAAGCAGCGGTTAAGTTCAATTTCGCAAGGGTCTTACCGGTGGCGGCCCTAAAGTGGAACGCACCAAACAAAACCAGCCCAAATCGGGGCCAAAGTGGTCCCTCTAACCACAAAAACAAAACCCGGTGGCCACAGGCTGAAACCACACCACCCCTTGCAAAATTCTCACACAAACGCTCCCGCCATGCTTCACAAATTCGCCTCGCAAAAACGCCACATAACCCAAGGTAACACGCTCCTTTCATCGCCCTTACACACGACTACCAATTGCCAACGTAGCGTTTGATGCCTTCATCCCATAAAAATCACATGCTTTGTATCAAAATAAAATCACATGATAGAGTGTGAATTGACCAAGGAAAAATCACTTCCACTCGATAGGTTACATGAATATGAACTACATGAATCATAGGAACAAAAGAACTACATGAATTAACCTAGCATAAACTTGATAACCAATAAAATTAAACATGGGAGAGCAAAGTCATTTAGCATAGGGAATTAGCATAGAAAATTAGCATAAGGACTTAGCTACATATATCAAATTAGCATAGGGACCTTTGATAAAACAAACAAGAGGATTGATCATAATTTAAATCAAGAAGAACAAACTAAACATAGGGGAATTGAAAGAGTATTACTAAGGCTAATAAGGAAGAATTCAACACAAGATCTAAAGCTAGGAAAATGGAAAATTGAATCAAGAATGAAGATTGGCAAGGGTGGAGAACACCGCTTGCCTGAACCGAGACGATGTCGCGACGGCTGCTCTCCTCTTTCCTTGCCTTGCTTTCTCCCTTGCTCTCTTGCTTTCTCTTTGAGAATGAAGAAGATGAAGAAGAATATGAAAATGAGAAGGAGGAATCCTTGCTTTGATTTCGGCCTTTAAGAAAAAAGAAGAAGAAGCTTCAGCCCTTGGATCCCAGCTGAAGGAATGGACGGCCACGATTCGGCCAAAAACACTAAATTTGACTCGACACGGCCTCTGACACGGCCGTGTGCCAGGCCGTGTGCCTCAAGCGGTGGTCAACCGACTTATCCAAACCAGTGACACGCCCATGGGACACGCCCGTGTCATGGGCCGTGTCACCAACACGCCCTCAGACATGCCCGTGTTTGTGGTCGTGTGCCTGGTGAAAAAAAATCCCAAAACATCCCGAGACTTCACACGGCCTGTGACACGCCCGTGTCCCAGGCCGTGTGCTCCAACACGGCACAAAGACATGCCCTGTCGAAATCCACACGCCCTGTGACACGCCCGTGTCACAGGTCGTGTGCAATGTCTCGACACTCGACACCCACATCTCGACACTCGACGATCGTTGAGTAAAAGTCGTCGAGCACACGACACGGCCCTCGACACGCCCGTGTCCCGGGCCGTGTGCTTCCTCTCAACACATCGTCGAGCAAAAAAATTCGTCGAGACAAAGACCGATCGTCGACACAACCTCGACACGCCCTGCGACACGGCCGTGTCGCAGGCCGTGTCAACTGACACGCCCTGGGACACACCCGTGTCCCAGGCCGTGTCACCCCAAAAAATTTCTGTTTTTGAAATATGTTTCTGTGTCGTCCTAGACAATTTTTGCCTTAAGAACTTTTTACCCTTTTTTGTTTTTCCTGAACCAGCAACTTATGTTGAGCAACATTCCCGGGCGCGAAAAAGTGCAAGCATTCCCTAAGAGGCCTCACCGAGTCCCTCATTTGGACTCCGGTTTGCTGGGGAATCGTGCAACTCGGCAACCAAAACAGCCACTCGCAAGCCCGCGGGAAAAACCATGCTCAAACTACAGTCAAAAGCACGTAACGCCCATCATGCGTACGTAATCAAAAAAAATCCGGGGCGTTACAATCACTCCCCCTAACAAAAAGTTTCGCCTCGAAACTTTTCACAAAACCAAACACACAAACCAAAACATGAATCCAATCAAACACTAAATCACATACCAGCTTACGGGAACAAATGAGGGTGAGCCGCCCTCATCGTTGACTCGAGCTCCCATGTCGCGCTTTCCACATCCTGATTTTTCCATAGAACCTTGACCATAGGAATCCTCTTTCTCCGCAACACGCGATCTTGGGAGTCCAATATCCGGATGGGCATCTCCACATAAGAAAGGTTTGGCGCCAATGGCGGCACCACGTCCAACACTTGCGTGTCATGTCACACACACTTGCGAAGTTGGCTAACATGAAACACGTCATGAACACCAGGAAAGTTCACGGGTAATTCTATTTTGTAAGCGGATGCACCAACTCGCGCAAGAATCTTGAAGGGACCCACAAATCTTGGGTCTAATTTGCGCTCCTTTCCAAACCTTTTAATCCCAACCATTGGGGAGACTTTCAAGAAAACGGAATCCCCCACCGCAAACTCTAATTCCGATCGTCGTCGGTTGGCATACTTTTCATATCGCTCTTGGGCGATTCGGAGCTTCTCCCGAATACCTCGGACGGCGACTTCCATGTCCTCGAGCGCTTCTGGGCCCAACAAAGGCCGCTCGCCAACCTCAGTCCAAAAGAGGGGAGTCCGACATCGACGCCCATATAACGCTTCGAACGGAGCCATTTGCAAGCTTTCTTGATAGCTGTTATTATATGCGAATTCCATAAGCCGCAACCGTTCATCCCATGCTCCGCCATACTCAAGAATATAGCATTGAATCATATCTTCTACAATTTGGTTTACTCGTTCTGTTTGGCCATTCGTCTGAGGTTGGTAAGTAGTGGAATACCGTAAATCTGTCCCCAAACCCTCTTGTAGACTCTTCCAGAAACGAGAAGTAAATCGGGAATCTCTGTCTGATATGATATTAACTGGCACACCATGCAGTCGGATGATCTCGTTCAAATAGAGCTCCGCTATGGTCTTCATCGGGTAGTTGACCTTAAAGGGTATGAAATGAGCACACTTGGTCAACCTATCCACGATCACCCACACGGAGTCATGTCCTCGTGGTGATCTTGGTAAACCGGTAATAAAATCCATTGAGATACTTTCCCACTTCCAGGTTGGAATCTCCAATGGTGTCAACTTGCCACCAGGCTTCACATGATCAGCTTTCACCCGCTTGCAGGTATGACATTCTGAGACAAATTGAGCTATATCTCTTTTCATTCCATACCACCAGACAATTTGTTTCAAATCACGGTACATTTTGGTTGAGCCTGGATGGTAGGCCATACTTGCGCCGTGTGATTCCTTACACACCATCTCGCGAATATCCCCAACCGCGGGAATACAAAATCATCCACGATACTTTAACGTGCCTGCACCATCAATCGCAAAATCTGGTAATTCATCCTTTTCAGTCCGAAGAAATAGATGTACAAGATCATGATCATCTTTTTGATGTTGTCTTGCAAGCACCAGCCATGACGGTTCTTCTATTGCCGAATGACTTTGCGGATCATATTTGCCCACCGCAATATCCATCAATAGAAATTCCTCTACAAGACGGTCGACGGAAAGATGAAATAGTTTCCCCGTCTTTCGACTCAAAGCATCGGCTACAACATTTGCTTTCCCCGGATGATACTGAATGTCCACATCATAATCAGCTACATACTCAAGCCATCGCCGTTGGCGCAAATTAAGTTCTTTCTGCGTGAAGACATACTTCAAGCTTTTATGATCTGTAAAGATTTTACACTGTGCACCATACAGCAAGTGCCTCCACAACTTCAATGCAAATATCACCGCTGCAAACTCCAAATCATGCGTTGGGTAATTCTTTTCATGAATTTTCAACTGCCGAGACCCATACGCAATCACCTTTTTGTCTTGTATTAACACACATCCAAGTCCAACGTGCGACGCATCCACGAACACGTCATAATCCTTTCCTTCTGTTGGCAAGATTAACACAGGAGCGGTACATAACCTGTTCTTGAGTTCCAGGAATGATGCCTCACACTTGTCATTCCACTCAAACGCCACATTCTTCTGGGTTAATCGAGTCAAAGGTGCGGCCAACGTCGCAAATCCTTCGACAAATCTGCGATAATAGCCGGCTAAGCCCAAGAAGCTTCGAATTTCCTTGGGTGTTTCCGGTCTTCTCCATTCCATGACCGTAGAAATCTTTTTGGGATCCACTGAAATTCCATAGTGATTAATGACATGACCCAGAAAAGCAACTTGCGGCAACCAAAATTCGCATTTGCTTAGCTTGGCGAATAACCGTTGATCTCGCAAAGTGGCCAATACTAATCGCAGATGCTGTTCATGCTCCTCAGCACTGCGGGAGTAGACAAGAACGTCATCAATAAAAACCACCACAAATTTATCCAAGTAGTCCTTGAACACCCTGTTCATTAGATCCATGAAGGCTGATGGTGCGTTGGTCAAACCAAACGACATCACCAGAAATTCAAAATGACCATGTCGTGATCGAAATGCAATCCGCGGAATATCCTACTCCCGGACCTTGAGCTGATGATAGCCCGAGCGGAGATCAATCTTCGAAAATACAGAACTGTCATGCAGTTGATCAAACAAATCATCGATTCTTGGCAGTGGGTACTTGTTTTTAATCGTCACCTTGTTCAATTCCCGGTAATCGATGCAAAGCCGCATCGACCCATCTTTCTTCTTCACAAATAATACTGGTGCACCCCAAGGTGATGAACTCGGCCGGATAAACCCCTTTGCCAACAAGTCATCCAGCTGTGTACGCAACTCTGCTAGCTCACGCGGGGCCATCCTGTACGGCGCTTTCGCAATCGGTCGCGTACCCGGCTCCAAATCAATAACAAACTCGACATCACGATTAGGGGGTAGACCAGGAAGGTTAGTAGGAAAAACATCTGGAAATTCACGCACAACAGGAATCTTCTCTAAACGTGGCAAAACAGCACTAGTCCCCACAACGGAGACAAAACAAGCAAAACAGTCGGAAACAAACAACGTCCGAACACATACCGCTGAAATCCCTGGAGAATCCTGACAAGAATCACCATACACACTTCCTGGCTGACCATCATCCTTGATGAAATCCAAGCGCTTTCCTCTGCACTGGATGACGACATCATAACGGGCTAACCAGTCCATGCCCAGAATGACGTCAAAATCGTCCAAATCGATCACCTTGCAATCAACTCTTGCTATGAAATCCCCCAACAAAATGGGACAATCAAGAAGACCCCAGTCAGCCACCACAGAAGCGCCGGAAGGAAATTTCACCAAAAATGCATTCCCCACTCGCTCTGGTGTCAAATGATATCGATCCAGAAAGGTTCGAGCCACAAATGAATGGGTCGCGCCAGAATCAAAGAGAACACGCGCCCAACGGTTCTTTACCTTAAAATTTCCTATAAGGTATATATGCTATGCTAAGAACTACACATAAGAGGCATACACAAAACGAGAACCAGAGGACTGAATCGAACCTGAGATAACCTGCGGTGATGTATGCGCTTCCTCTGTAGAGACCACATTCAACTTCCCTTTGCCTTTGTCCAAGCGCAGAGGCGGAGGCAAAGCCTGGAGTGGTGCGGGTTGCAACACAGCTTGCACCTGTGGGCACCTTGCGCGAAGATGTCCTGGTCTGCCACACTGGAAGCATACCTTGTCTTTGGCCCAGCAGCGGCTCACATCATGACCTCTTCTCCCACAAAATGTACACGCCAAGTCTCTGGTTGGCGCACCTTGCATGGCGTGCACCTGCTCCTTCTTTTGCATTCCCAACCGCTTGAAACATTTTTCAAACGGGTGACCGGCTCGGCCACAGAAGCTACATAGTTCCTTCTTCTTCTTTACGTCTGACTCGTGGGACATTTTCTCTCCCACTAGCTGTCTCTTGCCCTGCCTCATCTGCTACCCTCTTTGTTTGGCATTTTCGATAGCTTCTACCTTCAACGCCGCCTCAACCACCATAGTGTAACTTGTCTCTCCATAAGCACTTGCGAACTGCTGAACGTCGCTACGGAGGCCGCCAAGAAATCTCTTTACTCGGTCAGCTTCTGTAGTCACCAAGCTCGGAGCGAACCGACTTAACTTGCTAAACTCGATTTCATACTCACTCACTGTGAGTTTCCTCTGCTTCAAGTACAAGAAGTCATTCATCAGGCGGTCCCGTTCCACTGCCGGTAGAAACTTGCGTCGTACTAGTTCTTTAAACACTTCCCACGAACAGCCCGCCCCTAGTCCTTCCTTTTCTCGTAACCACCAACCTTTCGCCAACCCTTTCAGTTGATAGGCAGCAAGCATCACCTTCTGGTCCTCACTCACACCAGCATACACAAACATTTCTTCCAACGTAATCACCCAATCATCCAAGATCACAAAGTCTGCTTTTCCATCATACGTCGGTGGTCCAAGTCGCTGAAACTGCGAGATGAAAGTCATCGCAGGAGGAACCACAACTGGGGGTGTCGCTGCCACTGAAGGAGTCGAACTAGTGGGGCCTCTAACCGTCTCTTGTCCTCTTGGTGCCAGCCCAGACATCGCAGCTGACATAGCTTGGAGCTGGGACTGTACCTCCTGCACCTGCCTCGTCAAAGCATCATTACTTTGGCGTAGACTATCCATCAGGGCATTATTTTGCGCGCCCGAAGACTCACCCTCGGATTGAGGAGTTTGCCTTGTCACTGGATGCTTCGACATCCTAGAAACACGTTCACTCTTGTCAAGCTCAAACCCAACAAAACACACAACGGCTATGTACAGACCATACAGAGAACAATATGAACATCAACTGCTAACTTGCTCTGGGAGTTTAAGCATGATGATATGCCTAGTCTAAAGATGACTCACCGTCATCCCACTAAGTTGTGCCTAACCGATGAATGCATGACTTGATTTGACCCAAAACCATGAGTGTACAGGTGTCATCATGTAAATCTTAGCTTGGCACGTTGTGCTCATGCAATGTTATGGTATGCATGCTGTGCTATGCATTCTAGAAAATGCCTTAATGCATGCCATGAGCGGTCGCACGCATTACAATGCTATGCATCCCATACTACATAGCATTGCATGCAACGAATAAAAGAAAACGTGCTAGTCGCATCCATGTGGTGAGGTTATGCATCCCATACTACATAACCCTCACATGTTGCCCCTATGGTGGATCCATATACAACCACATATTATGCATCCCATACTACATAATATGCCCCGTATACTTCTTGTCATGCCATGAGTGTAGTGTGCATGCTTCGGCCAAGACATACAGATGGCACCTCGGTGTGTGTATGAAATGATACTGAGTTTGCCCGACCAATTGTCAAGCAAACCTCCCTCTGATACCAACTGTCACAACCCGTATTTCCTCAACGAGTACCTCGTATCAGAGCAAGAGGAACTACGGGTTATGATGCCACGTCGTGCAGGGGATAACTGCACACGCTCAGGCAACCCTTGACGCTTACTTTATGAATTGAAATTCAACAATTAGATGGAAGAAAACTAGTTCATTTGATGGCCGTATCCCTCGGCCTTAGGTATCAAAACACATTGGTACGCGGCGTAAATCCTTTATTTACTTATGACGATCTCCTATATGCAGTCTATAGTGATCTTACTATAAGAAATCCTCTTTATTTACGTTATTTGGAAAATACGTTTTAATTTATCAAGTCATGTATGCATGAGATACAATAATAGTTTTGGTTTAGCTTCAAAATACCTAATGCAACCTACCATAAATCCTTCCCAAGAGCAAAAAGACATCATCTACATGAGTCACATAGCAGTTTCGTATTCATATATCACAAGTAAAGTAAGCCACCAATGGGCGCCAACAAGCTGACACGAACCCATTGGGGCACATGTAGGTCTGTACAACAAATAAAAGAACTACCTCGCTAAGTAAGCTCGGTTAGCTCCCAAGAAACGCCTCCAACAAACCTAGCCGCTCAACCGGCTACAACCTGCACCTGAGGCATTCAAGAAAGAATACCTCAGCAATCCTCGAAGATACAACAAAAAGAAGAGCAGTATCATGAAAGGGCTTACCGACCCCGTAGCAATGTTTCATATAAGTGAAGAAAACAAGTGGAAAATGCACCAAAACACATGCCAAACGCACCAAGTGCGTACAAGTTCATCAAGTCCTGCTCAAACCGTAGGAGCAAAAGGCAAAACACCTGTCCATTCCATCATTCGGAGTACAAGAAACTACTATACTAGTGAAGCATAAGCAGCGGTTAAGTTCAATTTCGCAAGGGTCTTACCGGCGGCGGCCCTAAAGTGGAACGCACCAAACAAAACCAGCCCAAATCGGGGCCAAAGTGGTCCCTCTAACCACAAAAACAAAACCCGGTGGCCACAGGCTGAAACCACACCACCCCTTGCAAAATTCTCACACAAACGCTCCCGCCATGCTTCACAAATTCGCCTTGCAAAAACGCCCCATAACCCAAGGTAACACGCTCCTTTCATCGCCCTTACACACGACTACCAATTGCCAACGTAGCGTTTGATGCCTTCATCCCATAAAAATCACATGCTTTGTATCAAAATAAAATCACATGATAGAGTGTGAATTGACCAAGGAAAAATCACTTCCACTCGATAGGTTACATGAATATGAACTACATGAATCATAGGAACAAAAGAACTACATGAATTAACCTAGCATAAACTTGATAACCAACCAAATTAAACATGGGAGAGCAAAGTCATTTAGCATAGGAAATTAGCATAGAAAATTAGCATAAGGACTTAGCTACATATATCAAATTAGCATAGGGACCTTTGATAAAACAAACAAGAGGATTGATCATAATTTGAATCAAGAAGAACAAACTAAGCATATGGGAATTGAAAGAGTATTACTAAGGCTAATAAGGAAGAATTCAACACAAGATCTAAAGCTAGGAAAATGGAAAATTGAATCAAGAATGAACATTGGCAAGGGTGGAGAACACTGCTTGCCTGAACCGAGACGATGCCGCGACGGCTGCTCTCCTCTTTCCTTGCCTTGCTTGCTCCCTTGCTCTCTTGCTTTCTCTTTGAGAATGAAGAAGATGAAGAAGAATATGAAAATGAGAAGGAGGAATCCTTGCTTTGATTTCGGCCTTTAAGAAAAAAGAAGAAGAGGCTTCAGCCCTTGGATCCCAGCTAAAGGAATGGACGGCCACGATTCGGCCAAAAACACTAAATTTGACTCGACACGGCCTCTGACACGGCCGTGTGCCAGGCCGTGTGCCTCAAGCGGTGGTCAACCGACTTTTCCAAACCAGTGACACGCCCATGGGACACGCCCGTGTCATGGGCCGTGTCACCAACACGCCCTCAGACATGCCCGTGTTTGTGGCCGTGTGCCTGGTGAAAAAAAATCCCAAAACATCCCGAGACTTCACACGGCCTGTGACACGCCCGTGTCCCAGGCCGTGTGCTCCAACACGGCACAAAGACACGCCCTGTCGAAATCCACACGCCCTGTGACACGCCCGTGTCACAGGCCGTGTGCAATGTCTCGACACTCGACACCCACATCTCGACACTCGACGATCGTTGAGTAAAAGTCGTCGAGCACACGACACGGCCCTCGACACGCCCGTGTCCCGGGCCGTGTGCCTCCTCTCAACACATCGTCGAGCAAAAAAATTCGTCGATACAAAGACCGATCGTCGACACAACCGCGACACGCCCTGCGACACGGCCGTGTCGCAGGCCGTGTCAACTGACACGCCCTGGGACACACCCGTGTCCCAGGCCGTGTCACCCCAAAAAATTCCTATTTTTGAAATATGTTTCTGTGTCGTCCTAGACCATTTTTGCCTTAAGAACTTTTTACCCTTTTTTGTTTTTCCTGAACCAGCAACTTATGTTGAGCAACATTCCCGGGCGCGAAAAAGTGCAAGCATTCCCTAAGAGGCCTCACCGAGTCCCTCATTTGGACTCCGGTTTGCTGGGGAATCGTGCAACTCGGCAACCAAAACAGCCACTCGCAAGCCCGCGGGAAAAACCATGCTCAAACTACAGTCAAAAGCAACGTAACGCCCATCATGCGTACGTAATCAAAAAAAATCCGGGGCGTTACAGGTCCGACCGACTCTCGCCTAAATCGGAGGCCTAAAACTCGCTTTACGCGGTGAACCCCGCTATTGGATTTTACTCCAATCCGGGAGATTTGAACGTCTGCCTCTCTAGAGGGGTGCGAACAACTCCCTTTACTCTTGAGTGCTCATTTCAAACTTTCGGCCTCTCGGCTAGCCCAGAATGAAAGCAAAGGTGGAGAGTATATATCGATGATATACCTCCAACCTGTGATAAATCAAGAGTAATTCAAGGCTAAACCCTAAAAAGAAAAGGTAAGATTCAAAGCATCATAACCTAATCACTCGAACCTCGGATCATTAAGATCGAGTACATGGAGGATTAGTTAATCATGGTGAGGTGGAAGAGGGGGGTTGAGTAGAAGAAGAAAATGAAAACAGAGCAGAAACGTAAAAGAAAACAACACTTTTTATTAATGGAAACAGAGATCTTACAGCTTGAAAACTAGAGATTACAAGTGCATGGAAAGGTAAACTACACTATCATTATCATTATACTACAGAACAAAGCTAGGAACTAATACAGGGAAAGCATAAAGCGAGAGCTAAGAACAAAAAATGGAAAGACATGCTTAAAAAGTTCAAGAATATAAAGGGCAGAACCTCCCCTCTCAATCCAAAAAGTCTCTCTGAACCCTTAGAGTTGGGCTCTATTTATAGAATTTTTCGGGTCGGGTCACGCCCCCCTGTCACGCCCTGGTCAGGCGTGACCCTGGGGCGTGACACATTCGGCGCGACTTTTTCGGGCAGGAATTGAATTCTGACGAAGTAGTTGAGGTACACGCCCACAAGTCACGCCCTGGTAGGGCGTGTACTTGGGGCGTGTTCTTTGCGGCGTGAGTTTGTTGAGCTGAAATTGAATGCTGGAGGTGACGGGCGGAATTGCTGAAGTACACGCCCATATGTCACGCACGGGTCAGGCGTGACCCTGGGGCGTGACACTTTCGGTGCGACGGTGGAGCGGTAAAAACGAGCGCGCTGCGGCGATTCCTCGGAACCTGGGGACACGCCTCTAGAACACGCCCGTGTCGGATGTGACACGGGCGTGACCGAGGACGTGAACACTAAGTTTCCACGGAATGCAGTTTCGGACCAATTGCTTCATTCCTCTGGGTACACGCCCTAGGTACACGCCCTGGTAGGGCGTGACCTTGGGGCGTGTCACAGCAAAATTCGGCTGAAAGCCGTGAAAACCTGCAAAAAGCAGAAAAAATGCATTAGCGACAAAAATATATACAAAGGGGAATCAAAATAAGTACTTTACAAGACATGTTTTGCTTTAAAACCCCGAAAATATCCTAATAAAATTGACTGCAAACCGTATTATCACCTGAAACCGCTAAAAGAGGAAGCGCCGCCGAGGCAAGCTAGGAAGGAGCCCGCTTAGCCAAGGGAAGAGCGATTGATGCAGTCGCGACATTACCCAGCGATCAGCCAAGGAGTTCGCTTTCGGGATCCAATGTCGCCGGCGAGAGGCAGAGATACTCAGCACTACAGCCAGTACGACGTCTCCAGCGAGGATGAAACTCGCCACCGCCAGGGAGGGAGGAGCCCCTTCTGTGACGAGATCCTCGCTGCCCCAGTTCCAGAATGGTTCAGGGAACCCATCCTTACCTACTACTCCGACAGAGATGACCCAGTCAGACACGTCCAGTGGTTTGAAGACGTCGTCTCCATTCACAACATGTCTGATGCCTTCAAGTGTAGGTTTTCTCCATCACCCTCAATGGCAATGCCAGAGATTGGTTCCATCAACTGCCAGCATGGTCCGTGTACTACTTCTCAGACCTTCATCGGGGCCTCATGACGAGGTTTGTGACATCGAAGAAGAGGAAAAAGGAGGCGACGACTCTCTTCAAAATCATCCAAGGGCAGCCCGAGAGCTTGGGTCATTACATAGATCACTTCCAGGAGGTGATTTTGGATGTGGAAGAGGTGGACAGCTTTACCCTGATGGTGGCCCTGAAGTTTGGGTTGAAGCAGGGACTGTTCAGTCTGGAGATGGGGTCTAATCCCCCGAGATCTTTCGAAGACATGATAGAGAAGGCGAACACTTTTGTTCGGGGAGAGGAGAAGAATAAGGACTTCCTAGCAAGGCTCGATGGGGAGATTGCGATGGAGAGGGGGATAGCAGGACCTTCGGGGTCTAAGTCAAGGAGGACACAGGAAAGGCGAGAGGAAAGGAAGAAGGAAGAACCAAGGAGAGAGGAGAGAAGTAAGAAGGAAGAACCCAGGAGGGTTGAAGAGAGGTGGCGGGAGAGGCCTCGAAGACAAGAAGAGAGGAGGCCAGCGGAAGCTAGAGAAGGAGGAAGGGGGGAAAGACGATTCCAGTATTCGGAGAATCGCCCCAAATGGAGACCAGCAAGGCCGCACTACCAAGAAGAGACGAGGAATGGTAACCGGCAGGAGGGAGGCTAAGGAGGAGGAAGAAGGGAGACAATGACCATCACTCGCCATGATAACAAATGGCGCCGGAGGGAGCAGCAAGCGATGCGCTAGGAGGTGGAGATTCCTCTTTACTGCGAAATTCATCAGGTAGAGGGGCACGGGACTTTGGCTTGCCACGATTTCTGGGAAGCAAGGAGGAGGCTGGAGGCAGAAGCGGTATAGAGAGAACAACAAATTCAAGAGGACCCGGTGGGGCAGGTGGCATTCCAAGCTCCGGCAAGGAGGAGGAATGTAGACTGATTCGATTGAGGGTCCGGGCTTGGAGGAGTGATCAATTGAGGGGCCGGGCTTGGAGCTTCCCGCAAGGGGAGTCTCCACCAGATCTATCGTAAGAACGTCGACTCGACGTCGCAGACCCCGCCGTCATTGGAGGAGATCACGTTCTTGGAGGAAGACATGCTAGGGAATGAAAACCCCTTCCATGATGCTTTGGTCATTCAAGCCGCCATCGAAGACATCAACGTCGACCGAATCCTCGCATACAATGATAGCTCGGTGAATGTCATTTTCAAGAGAACCTTCGTCGGGCTTCAGGTGGAAGCATCCTTTGTCTAAGCTGCAGATGGACCGCTCTATGGCTTCTCAGGAGAGAAGAAAGAGGTGGAAGGAGCAGTGGAGCTGCTGGTCACGCTCGGCGGGACGTCGATCCGATGCCGCTTCATCATCGTCGATGCGCCGAGCGGTTACAACACCATCTTTGGGTGGCCCCTCATTAACTACTTCAGGGCCATTCCGTCATCTTACCACTAGTGCCTGAAGTACTGCCGCGGAGATATTCAGATCAGGATCAAGGGAGATCCCAAGGCTTCCAGGGAATGCTATATGAATGCCGACAGCACCATCAGCTGGATGGGTGATGTGGAGAAGCTGGAAGAGTTGCTAGAGAAGGAGAAGGGACTGTGTGTTGCTGAGGAGGTAGAGGAGATAGAAGTGATCTCTCGAGGAGGAGAGCCAAGACTATTGAAGGTTGGAGGATCCCGACCGCTTGGAGGGAAGATGATGATGGTTGTTTGCGTGCAAGACAACATTGATGTCTTTGTATGGAGCGCCGCCGAGATGCCAGGAGTGGATGCTGATGTTGCTTTTCATTGCCTCAACCTTATTCCCGCGGTGGCCCTAGTTCGACAAAATAAGAGGAAGAGCGCTGCCATGCTGGCTGAGCCGATCAGGGAGGAGGTAGAGAAGCTGCTGGAGGCAGGTTTTGTCTCGGAGATCCAGTATCCAGGCTGGGTCTCCAATGTTGTAATGGTGAAGAAGCCCGGAGAGGGCTGGCGTCTATGTATCAATTTTTTAATGTTGAATAAAGCTTGCTAGAAGGATTGCTACCCCTTGCCTCAAATCGACGCGCTGGTTGATTCCGCCGTCGGGTTTCCTGTGATGAGTTTTCTTGATGCTTTTTTAGGATATCACCAGATCTGGATGCATCCCCCCGACTGTCGGGACGTCTCCTTCATAACCAGCGATGGCTGATACAGCTACAAAATGATGTCCTTCGGGCTCAAGAATGCATGCGCGACTTACCAGAGGATGATGGATAAAATCTTCAAAGAGCAGAAGAGGTGGAACTTGGAGGTTTATGTGGATGACCTCCTCGTCAAGAGTAAAAGTATCGCGGAGCACATAAAGGATCTGGTGGAGACCTTCGCTACTCTGAGGAAGTACAAGATGCGACTCAACCCGGCCAAGTGCATCTTCAGTGCAGGAAGAGGGAAGTTTCTAGGTCACCTCCTCACCCCCAGGGGGTGGAACCTAATCCAGACAAGGTGAGGTCCATTCTGGAGATGGCATCACCAAGAGATCCCAAGGAAGTTCAAAGGCTGACTGGAAGGTTGGCAGGCCTCAGCCATTTCTTATCCAAGGAAGGGGAGAAGTGCTCTCCATTCTTCAAAACACTTCACGGGAATCAAAAGTTTTAGTGGACGGCGGAGTGCGAGGAGGCCTTCGGAAAGCTCAAGAAACAACTAACCCAAGCTCCTCTCCTCCAAGGCTCGCGGGGTAATGAAGATCTCTTCCTCTACCTGGGAGTCGGGGCGGAAGCAGTTAGCTCAGTGTTGGTCCGAGAGGAAGGCAAGAGGCAACATCCTATCTACTATGTTAGTAGAGTGTTGTGGCAGGCGGAGACGTGGTACCCTATTTTGGCGAAGCTGGTGTTCGCTTTGGTGTTTTCGGCTCGTATGCCCCATCCGTATTTCCAAGCTCACTCCATCAGGGTCGTCTCCGATCATCCTCTACGGAGTATCTTGGATAGAGTGGAGCAATCTGGCAGGCTGGTAAAATGGGCGGTGGAGCTTAGCGAGTTCGACATTTCTTACTCTCCAAGGGTAGCAATCAAGACGCAGGCGGTGGCAGATTTCCTTGCCGACTTGTCGGCCGAGGTGGAAGGAGAGGAAGGCTCTTCTAGCACAGTGTCCAGGAAGATTTTCGTGGATGGGTCTTCGGGTAGATATTCCGTGGGAGCCGGAGTCATGCTCGTAAGCCCTCAGGGAACCAGGATCGAGTAAGCAGTCGAGATCCTCTTCCCAGTTACCAACAATCAGGCGGAGTAAGAAGCCATGGTGGCCGACTTGCGTCTCGCCAAGGAGTTGGAAATTCGAGATATAAGGGCCTTCACTGACTCGATGGTAGTCGCGTCGCAAATCAGAGGCGGGTTCGAGGTGAATGACCCGATTATGTAGAGATACTTGATCAAAGTGAAATGTCTGATCGGGGGGTTTCAGTCTTTCTTCGTCGAGCACGTACCCCGAGAGGATAATTCAGAAGCCGACTATCTTATTAAGTACGGTCCCCGAGCCGGGGGAACCGTGACTGAAATTTTTCGACCGTCCATCGAGGAAGGAGAGATGATGGAGATCGAGCAGAGGGCATCCTGGAGGGATCCGTTTGTTTCTTTCTTGACAACAAGTCAGATTCCTGCCAGCGAGGGGGATCAGAGGAAGTTCCGCTACAAAGCCGCCTCCTATTTACTTCAGGAAGGTGAACTCTAGCACAAGACCATATCAGGTCCTCTGGCTCAATGCCTGTCTGAGATTGTAGTACCTTGTATCCTGGAGGAGATTCACTCAGGAGAGTGCGGCAGTTACTCAGGGACTTGCACTCTTGAGCAAAAAATTCTAAGGCATGGATATTTCTGGCCCACCATTCGGAAGGATGCAGAGGACTTCTCCAAAAAGTGTCTCCAGCGCCAGCTCTTCGCGCCCCTTCAACTACAGCCCGCTCAACACCTTCGCTCGATCACTTCTCCTTGGCCCTTCGCCATCTTGGGGATGGACTTGATCGACCCCTTCCCTCAGGCCAGCGGGGAGAGGAAGTTTGTCCTTGTCATGATCGACTAATTCTCAAAATGGATTGAGGCAAAAGCTTTAGCCAAGACCTCGTCACAGATTGTGAAGAACTTCATTTGGTGAGAAATTGCATACAGATTTGGGATTCCTCTTGCCATCGTCACCGATAATGGTCCACAGTTCGCCAGCTTGGAGCTAGAGGACTTCTGCAAGCAGCTAGGGACAGATCTACGATTCGCCTCCGTACATAATCCTCGCAGCAACGGACAGGTGGAAGCCGCCAACAAGCTGAGCATCAACCTTCTTAAGAAAAAAGTCACCAACTTGAAAGGTAATTGGGCAGAACAGCTACCATCGGTTCTACGGGCTCTGAGAACAACTCCAAACTCGGCTACGAGGGAAACCCCATTCAAGTTGTCCCACGGGTCTGAGGCACTCATCCCATTGGAGTTCGAAGTTCGGAGCCCGAGAGTCATAGCAGCTGGAGATGGCACCGAAGAATGGCGCTTGGAGAATGAAGACGCCCAAAGACTTTTGCTGGATTTCGTAGAAGAGCTTCATGACTTGGCCTCCATCCGCCAAGAGGAGATCAAGCAGCGCATGGCGAAACACTTCGACAAAAATGTCCGCCTAAAGCATTTCCTCGTAGGAGATCTGGTTATGAAGAAGGTGGACGCTGCAGGAAGAGGAGCAACAATTGGCAAGCTACATCCAAATTGGGAAGGTCCCTTCATTATCCAGGAAGCCTTGGCCACCAGAGGCTATTATCTCCAGGATCAGGTTGGAGAGAAGCTGGGAGGTACTTGGAGCGGGGATGACCTGAAAAGGTTCTATCCCTAGCGGTTCGTGATGTATTTTACCTATACATGCTTTTGCATATATATGATGGAAACTGTTTGGCTTCTGTTCATTCTTCTATTATCTCAAGCTTTCTGAGAGCTCAAGGTTCTGCTCCAAGATCGATCCGAGGAACCGGCCATCAGCTTGTTCCCCCTGGATAGCCCAGTACGGATAATGGGACGATGCCTTGGGATATAAGCATCCTTATAAGACCGAACCCCTGCAATGACGACCGAGATCAGCTCCCCCCTTGAATGTCGGCCTAGCTACCCCCGATTTCATCTCTCCTCCGACTAGAGGAACTAGTCGGGACAGGTTTGGACTCCAACCTCTTGGATTTTAGGATGGATCAACCTTGCCAAGCTCTTCTTTCGGGCAACGGCCCTTCAGTTTATTTTCAAAGGCAGGATAACTATGCAGAGAGCCAGGATAGGCCCAAGGGAATATGTTAGTCATGAGTGCGTCCTGGAGGACCCTCGGAAGAACATAACCCCTCGCTCTTGCATTTATGCTCGTAGCCAGTTGGCAGAGCTGAGAGCGATCGCATGGTTGGATTGGGAAACGTGCCTTCGACCTATTTCTCATAGATATCATAGTTTAGACGATGGGACAATGCCTCGGGATATAAGTGCCCTAGTAAGACTGGACCACTGCATTGACTGCCGAGATCAGCTCCCCCCTTGCATGTCGGCCTAGCTACCCCCGATTGCATCTCTCCTACGACTGGAGGAACTATCAAGAAATGGGTTGGACACTAACCTCCCAACTCGACGTCGACAAGATCATCATTCTCTTTGTAATCTCTCTGTCCTCAAATATATTGATGCGGTTGATTCATTTTCAATCTCTTGAAGCAACAGAAAAGATAATTCCAACCGTATATCAAGTCCTTGAGTGGCAGTGTCGTCGTAAGTCCAAGTCTCTGCACGAGCTCCTCTCCTGAATATTGGCCAAGTAACTCCTCGAGTGAGATCAAGTTCCTCGTTGGAGTGATGCCGTAGTCTGAGATCTCTGTATGAGCTCCTCTCCTGCAGACCGACAACTTGCCTCCCCGAGTTGACATACAGCACTCTAGTTGAGCAATGATCTTAAGAGCTGTCGACTCCAACGTATCAAGTCCTCGAGTGGTAGGTCTCCAAGTGTCCAAGTAACTGCACGAGATCCTCTCCTGCATATTGGCCAAGGACCTCCTCGTGTCAGATCAAGTTCCTCGTTGGAGTGATGCCGCAGTACGAGATATCTATACGAGCTCCTCTCCTACAGAACGACTACTTGCCTCCCCGAGTCGACATACACCACTCTAGTTGAGCAAGGCTCCTGAGAGCTATCGACTCCAACGTATCAAGTCCTCGAGTGGCAGGTCAACATAAGTCCAAGTCCATGCACGAGGTCCTCTCATGCATATTGGTTAAGGACCTCCTCGAGTGAGATCAAGTTCCTCGTTGGAGTTATGTCATAGTCCGAGATCTCTGTACGAGCTCCTCTCCTACAGACCAATTACTTGCCTCCCTGAGTCAACATACACCACTCTAGTTGAGCAAGGCTCCAGAGAGCTGTCGACTCCAACATTCGAAGTGCTTGAGTGGAAGTGTCGCCGTAAGTCCAAGTCCATGCACGAGCTCCTCTCATACAGAATGACCAAGGACCTCCCCGAGTGAGATCGAGATCCTCGTTGGAGTGATGTCGTAGTACGAGATCTCTGTATGAGCTCCTCTCCTATAGACCGACTACTTTCCTCCTCGAGTCGACTGATTCCCACCCCCAGTTGAGCTTGACCCTGTTGGGTGTCGACTTTTTCCAAACAGCAAACCAAGCTCAGCTCCTCATAGGTTGTCGCTCTGGCCTTCGAGCCCGTCAGAATTAATTCAATAAAAACAAAATAAATCGTGCAGGAGTGAGCAGACTCTGCTGAGTATGCGAGCAGGTATGGGCGAGCATGCGAGCAGGTATGGGCGAGTATGCGAGTATGAAACGACAAGCGTACGAGTATGCTACGACAAATTTATGTGCAGAACACAGGTGATTATTGTGATGCGAGCTATGAAGAGTGATTATGGTCATGTGAGTTCAACTACGTGACTATGAATGATGCCAACACACGAGTAAAGCGAGCCTATGAGCCTAATGAGTATCATCAGCAAGCAAACATGAAAGTAGAAAATGATAGTATGGTAATTCAGACTTGTATATATTTTTCAAAAATGTTACAAGTTACAAAAGTTATCTATTACAAAAATGTCGCTAACTGGTATACGCGAGTATGAAAAATATCGGCGAGCAACTAGGACTCATTGTCGCCAGTATCAGGTCGATATTCCTCATCTTCGATGTCAGCATCCTCTTCCTCGCCACTCTCCTCACTCTCCTCCTCGCCGCTGTCACTGCCACCGCTGCTACTGCTACCGCTGCTGCTGCTGCTGGAGCCTGACGGCAATGAAGGTATGCGATCTGGCAAAGTTATTGCCTCAGCGAGCAGCTCGGGGATAAGCTCGTCCACGGTGAACTGCTTCTCCCCCTTATCGAGTTTCCCGCTGATCCTCAGCCTCGCGATCACGACATTGTCGGCCACACGGGATATCTCGCGGCGAACCGACGACCACTCCTCCCACAAGACGCGAGATCTCTTGATGGTATAGTGAGGGTCGTCCTCCGTCCGCGGCTGAGGAGCAGAACAACTCGTGCCGGATTCTAGGACAGCCAGGCGAGATTCCATCTCGGCTGCGTGAATTTGGGCTGCCTCCAAGTCAGCCTGAGACTTGGCGAGTTTCGCCTCGTACACAGAATGTTTCTTGGCGGTTTCTATCTCGGCAGCCTGCGATAAAGAACAGAGAGTCAGCAAAAATAATCTAAGTCTGACAACATCAACATCGCACGCATGTGCCGACGTACCTCATAATCTCGCCAGCGGACGGACTCCATGCCGAGATCAATCGCCTTCTTGCTGACGATCTTTCGGGCCTTGGTCGTCTCCAGCAACTTCCTCGCCATATAGTGGTTGAGCTCGACGGCTCGCACTAGCGAGCAAGACGCCTGCTGGGCGAGTTCCTCCTCACTGAGGTCTAGCATCGACTCGGCGTTGCCTCGCTCATATAGTGCGTGGAGAATGGCAAAGGCCTCACCCTTATCCTCCCAGCCTGTCGACTAGGAGGGGAGGTTGGTGCTCAGCATCACCAGGTGTTTGTCCGCCGACCAGGTCCCCAGCGGGCGACCATAGATGTCAACTGCCCCTTACCCCAAATTGAAGTTGGGGTGGAAGTAGGGAAGCCGAGCATCCAGCCGCGATGATTCTTGGTCGTCAGGTTGCGGCGACAACATCTTCGGCTTTTTGGTCTCAGGGCCCGGCGACCTGGATTTCCCCTTTCCCTTGGCGAGCCTTTTCTTCTCGCCGACATCAGCCGACGGGTTGGTCTCAGGAAGCGATGTTGCGACTTCGTTTGCCGGAGGGAGAGGCTTCTTCCGGAGCTTGAATAGCACTACAACAAAATGGTGTGTAAATCAGTATCGAGCTTCTCATGTCACGGCGAGTATATAAAAAAGTGATTCTCACCCAAGCTTACCCTCCTTGGAATGAATTTTAAGCAATGTGTTGACGTTTAGTCTCCAGAATATCACGTCGAACCGTCGACCACGGAACGACTCCACAAGCTGCTCGCGGACACCCTCCAATATCGGCGGGAGGAAGGCGACATCGGCTGATTGGTGCGGCCTTCCCAGGATGCCATCGAAGTCGCCTTCGATGACGACTAATAGCTCGCTCCAGTGGTGGACCTTGTTCGCCGTCCCCACCAGAGTGCAGACGTGGCTACTGAAGTAGACCACACCCTTGGCAGTCACGACGAAGGCAAATATCTTGCGGAAGATTGAAAGGTCGAAGGTGACCCTCTCCTCACACAAGTAGCAGAGGAACCCCGTGATGATCGCAACGCCGTTGGGGTTGATCTGTGCTGGGTTGATGCCGAACTATCACAATATCTCGTAATTCTCTAGCCACAATGGAAGTCACAGGCCAGGGTCGAAATGGCGAAGGGGGAGGACCAGCGCGCTCTCTATGTATGTGTTTAGTCGCTCGCAGCGACTCGGGAGCCTGGACGAGTATCCCTCAGGAAAGAGTCTTTCCCTGAAATTCTCTAAGTCGCGCTCTGTTTTGATCGATTTCTTGAAAGCCGCATCTGCAAAGATGGTGGCATGGGCCTGGCAGCGAGCACTGGCATCGTCTCCAACTAGTTTTGCAAGTTTAACGAGTGGAAGAAGAGAGAAAGGCGAGGAACAAAGAAAGGTTGCAGCGTGCGAGAAGAAAAAGATACTCGCGAGATAGGGGTTGAAAAGCACAACAGCGTACTTATGTCCTACCTACTCCCTCTATTTATAGGTGCCCGGGGGGGGGGGGGATATATCTTCATTATGGCGAGTATCGGCCCAAGTCGTGCTCTAAGCGAGCAAGTGGACTCTGTTGCGTAGACCGCACAACGCAGATGAAGCATGTCGCAATGATGATCAAAACCTACAGAACAAACCCGGCACATCACAGACAGTATATCGCAAAAACAACAACAAAGCATATAATATGAATAAAGTGCGAGATGTAAAACTCACTTATTATAATCAATAATTGCTCACAGGTCGCCCTCGACGAGCTTCAAATAAAAGAAAGAAACATTCTAAGGCCTAGGTCTCTCTAGAGGGTGGGGATGTCGCAAAGCCCAGCCCATCTCGCGCGCTCGCCGAAAGTGCTCTGTCGCCAGCGCCATCACATCATCGCCAAGCCGCAATTGCTCCTCCATCCTCGTCAACCGGCCAACGGAGCCCATACTTGCACGAATACTGGCCAGCTCATCGAAAACAAGCTGAAGGCGATGGTTGTTAATTACCAACTGGCGATCATTCTCCTTCACAATGTGGAAGCGGGCTTCATAGCTCTGCAGAGTATTCCCGAGCTCTTCCATCTTCGGCATCCACACTTCCAGGGATGCTATTCGCCGATGAGATTCGCAGATTACCAGCTCATTGAACTTGCTCTCCAGCTTCATGTAGGCACGAGCAGCGGCATAGCGATACTCAATGCCCGACAAGCCAATGGCATCGATAAATGCGGCCCCCAGAGTCGCCGGCCGATCTCTCAGAACGAGAAAGTCGCCAAATTAGGGATTAGACACATAGCCGACATATGCAACATCAGTGGCAGAACATACCGCAGCGAGGAGATCTAGATCGGCGAGGAGACCTAGATCGGCAAGGAGAAGATGCGCGAGTTGGCTCATCTCGCCGACCCGAAGATGGCCTACCAGCATGCTCGGCCGCCTTACCTCATCCATGCCCTACATGGCCGGGATCTCCCACCCACGGTAGGAAGTAGCTCGTCCACGACTTGAGCGGCTTACTGCATGTGGGCTGCGATGAAGGGGGCAGGGGCAGCGACGAACTCGCTGGTTGCTGTGGGTTATTCAGCGGAGGAGGCGGAGGAAGGAGCGTCGTGGAAAATTGGGAGGGCGAGACAAGAGGCGGCTGCAGCGGCAAGGATGCAGTTACTGATGGGATGGTTGAGACATTCGGAAGAGGCGGCGGTGGAGGTAGCGCAGAGCTCGCCGCGAGCAGCGTAGAACTCGCCACGGGCAGCGTAGAACTCACTGCGGGCAGCGCAGTATCTCGCGCGAGGACGGGCTGGGACTTACTCGCCGGAAGATTCTTTCTCAATGGCGGAACCTTCTTCAGTAGAGGATCCCTCAGCAATGGATCCTTGCTCGTCGGCACCGCTTTCTTTGGCGCAGACCCTTCATCGACGGTTCCTTGCCCGCCGCAGGAACCAAGGACTCAGGTGTCCTCTTGGCGCCGACAAGGATACGGACTGTGTGCGCGGTCCTGACTGGTCTCCCGGTAGGAAGGGAGACTAGAGGCGCGGATCTCAGCGGGGCGACATTCAGAATAGCCCCAGCACCCCCCGGTGGGGAATCTGCGAGTATCAAAGTAAAGTTAGTGAGAAGCAACGACCATCGATGACTTCGACTTGTCGCGGCAACTTGGCGACCTGACAGGCTGATGACTTCGACTTGCCGCGGCACCGGGGTGGAGACGGTTTCCGGGGCCAGGGTTGGAGGTGAGTTCCGGGATGTCGAGCGAGCCGAGGAGGCTCGCGTCAGAGGCGGCGACATTGGGGATGTCGTCAAGCCCTAGGTCGCTGAGCAGCTGCTGCGTGCTAGCGGACCGCGCGAGAATGCTAGTGGAGGACGCGACCTGTACAGGACATGAATACGGATTATCGTCACCGGAGGCGGGTTTCTTCTTGGCCTTTTTGACCTTTTTCTTCTTGAAGGGGGGGGGGGGCAAATCAGTGGGTCGTCTTCCTCGCGCGACCTTTTAGGCTTAGCAACGCCGAGGGCATCGGTTAGCGCGGCGAGGCTGTCATGAAGAAATTTCTCGGGGTTCGACATTATGCGTGAGTTCTAAAAATCGGACTAAAAGACCAAGCCACCCTATTTATGGAGATCGACATGCAGTTGTCAAATGCGAGCAACCCAGATACTCGGCAAAGCAGCTCGCCGAATAAGTGTTGGATGATTCTTTCCAAGCTCCTACATCGCTCGAAAAGAGCAGGGATTGTGTACAACCCGTATTCGTCGAGGATGGGCCCTACCACCGCCATGTCAGCAGAAATCAAGGTCAACAAGTCAAGACAAAAGTCAACATCAACACGCAATAGCCTAGAAGGCTTGTGCGATTATAGGCGAGCTCCCCTCGCATACTCGCCAGGTAGGCGACTAGGTGAGATACTCGCCCAGCCCATGCGAGTTCGTTTGGAAGTCGCATAGTCGGCAGGGGGGTGGGGTATAAATATGACCCACCTGCCACCCCCCCCCCCCGCCCTCCTTTGTTTTGCCTATAAATAGGACCCCAGGGGTACGAGGTGAGGCACCTTGAAATCCTCGGCAGGATACTCGCGCGCTTCATTTTTGAGATACTATCTAAGTCTTTGGATTCCTCTTCCTTAGAGAGCAAGTCGTGACCTTGCGAATTTGTCAGCTAGCTTCCCTCATACCTAGTTCGGCCATCTTTGGTTGAGAAGCGGCTGCTCCTTTCGAGCATTCAGGTACGTGGTGGGACCTTCTTGCCACAACATCTGGGGTCCTGTTTGACATGGTTCTCCGTCCTAGTCACCGTAGCTTTCTGATCGGACCTCTGAACCGATAACCATAGGCTGCTTTGGTCCGAATTCGAGGTTAGGAATTTTCCTGGGTTCAACAAGTGGTATTAGCAGGAGGTTTTGGCGATGATCATTGTTTCAGAAGTTGCAAAATCTATTGTGTGTAGATCTGGAAATTTAGAAGTGTTCTAAATACCCAAATTTATTTTTGGAACCCCGCCAAGAACGCATGTGATTTCATTGTGATATCTTAGTTGATATCCTCATTACTCCTTAACAGTAACAGTCCCTCTTGTTGGTTTGTGCAACCAAGTGTGTTAGATTTTGAATCTCGCATAGAGAGACGAGCTTGTTTACTGTGTAAGTGGAGTTGGTGTTGTTCATGTCTAGTGCATGTAAATCTGAAGATTTAGAAGGGTTCTAGATATTCAAATTTAGTCCAGTTCATCAAGTGTTGATGATCTTTCTTGTGCACATCTGGGATGCATTTAGATTATGAATGCAGTTATTTTATTTTGTGGATGTGCACATTGGTTAATTGTTAACCATGATTAAATTTTTAATCAAATGTCTAAAAATACCTTAAGCAATATTAAGTAGTCAGATGCATTCTGATGGATGACACTCTTCCTGCCACGATTGATGAAGTGTGGGATTTCCAAAGCATGATGCATTAATCTATCTTGGTAAGCATGCGAGCGGATAATTGTGATATCCCATTGTCGACATCAGATCAAACTTAACTGGGTGCCCTCAAAAGTTGAGTGTATAGAGGCATATGGTCGGTATGCAGCATATGATGGATACAAATAAAGAGTTAAACACTAACCATATAGGAGTTGCATAATGATGCAATTGGCAAGTGTTGCCTACCTAAATAACAGTATTGTGTGAGAAAAGCCAAAGTTGACTCATAGTGTTGGTAAAATACAGATCTTGTACACTAAGACAGTTGCTCGCATAAACTCTCTGAATTGATATCGAGGGTTATCAGTTTGATTAAAATAGTGGTAGTAATTTTAATTAAAGTCCTAATTGAATGAAAAATTTATTTTAAAATATAGTACTGATTTTGCTTTGCTTAAGTCCTTGTAGAATTTTCATGGCAAGTGGTTCACACTCCACCCCGTCCCTCAGAGCCATCCTTGAGAAGGAGAAATAGAGTAGGATAAATTATTTGAACTGGTACAGGAACTTGAGAATTGTTCTCAGGCAAGATTGTAAGCTCTATGTTTTGGAAGAGGAATCCCCTGAAGAGCCTGCCGAGAATGCCGTCCTGATTTGATAAAGATGCTTACAAGAAGTATCTATATGACTCCTTAGACGTCGAATGTCTCGTGCTTTCAATCATGAACTCTGAGCTTCATAAGAAACACAAGAATATGGGATGCAAAGAAATTGACGAGCATCTCAAAAAATGTTTCAAGGGCAAGCTCGTCAAGAGAGTTTTGAGGTCACTAAGCCATTATTTCAGTGTAATATGGCAGCTTGAGTCCTAGTAGGGACTCATGTACTCAAAATTATTGGGTATATAGAGAACCATGAGAGACTAGGCTTTCCTCTAGGCAAGGAGTTGGCTATAGACCTGATCCTGCAATCATTGTCGGACAACTATGAGCAGTTTGTCCTGAACTATAACGTGAATTAAATAGACAAGACACCTTCTAATCTCCTAGACATGTTAATAACTGTCGAGATCAATATGAAGAAGGTCAAGCCCGCTTGCCCCATACTGATGGTGCATAATGGTAAGGGCAAGGTCAAGGGCTTCAAGAAGACGAAGGTAGGACCTAAGTCATCTCTTGAGCACAAGTATTCAACACTGAAGAAGAAAGTCTTAGTTAATAAAGGGAAATGCCAACACTATGGCAAAGCTATTCATTGGAGGTGGAACTGCCCTTCTTATATCGTGCGTCTGCAAAAGATGAAGGGAGGTATGACTTCCGCTTCAAGTATTTATGTTATAGAGATAAACCTTTCTACTCCTTCATCCTGGGTATTGGAAACCGGATGTGGTTCTCACATTTGTATAAATTTGCATGAACTTGGAAGGAGAAGATTGCTGAGAAAAGGGGAGGTGGACCTACGTGTTGGCAATGGACAAAGAGTTGATGTTGTCACCGTGGGTATTTACCATCTTTCTTCGCACAGTGGGCTTATAATAGAACTTGATCTTTGTTATTATGTTCCTTCCATAACTAAAAACAATATATCTATTTCTTATTTGGACATGATTGGATTCTCTTTTATTATTAAGAATAATTATTGTTCTATATTTAAAAATGATGTGTGTTATGGTATAACCCAAATGTTTAATGGTTTATATGTTTTGAACTTAGACCATCTGATCTATATTATAGAAAATACTAAAAGACTAAAAGTAAATGATTCAAATCCTACGTACCTTTGACATTGTCGTTTGGGCCATATAAATGAGAAATGCATATCGAAGCTCCATAAAGAAGGACTACTGGACACATTTGATTATGAATCATTTGCGAGATGCGAATCTTTTTGTTAGGCAAGATGACTAAAGTCCCTTGCACTAGTTTCAATGAGAGATCTGATGATCTCTTGGGAATAATACATAGTGATGTATGTGGACTCATGAGTTCTATGTCTAGAGGTTGGTACTTTACTTTATTACATTTAATAATGATTTCAGTAGATACAGATATGTGTATCTTATGAAGTGCAAATCCAAGACCTTTGAAAAGTTCAAATAGTTTAAGAATGAAGTAGAGAACCAACAAGGTAAGAGGGTTAAAGCACTCCAATCTGATCGAGCTGGTGAATACTTGAGTCATAAGTATCGTGATCATCTGAAAGAGTTTGGTATTGTATCACAGCTCACTCCACCCAAAACACCATAGCATAATGGTGTGTCTGAGAGGAAGGAATCGTATTCTGTTAGAGATGGTGTGATCGATGATGAGCCATGCAGATCTACCTATTTACTTTTGGGGTTTAGCTCTAAAAACTAATGCTTTTAAACTAAATCGTGATCCAATGAAAGCGGTTCTGAAGACAGCATATGAGATATGCACTTGGAAGCATCCTAATATGTCTTTCATTTAGATTTGGGTCTATGAGGCTTATGTGAGACGTCAAATTCCTAACAAGCTAGAACCCAAGTCTGATAAGTGTTATCCTATTGGGTATCCTAAGGAAACTAAATGGTAATATTTCTACCTACCGTCTGAGGGAAAAATGTTTTTCAAAAGGACTCGTGTCTTTCTTGAGAAAGAGTTCTTAAGTAGAAAGACTACAAAGGTAGAACTTGAAGAAGTTCAAGAACCACAAACTGTGAATGAACCGGAATTGGAACCTGAGCAAGGACTTCAAGTTATTGTAGCTAGAGAGACTACTCATGAAACACAAGTCCCATGTAGATCTGGTTGAGCAAGGTTTCAGCCTGAAAGATATGGATTTCTCACGTCTCAAATAGTAATGTGTTGGTTATGGATCATAATAATGAGCCTACAACCTACCAAGAGTCTTTGAGTGGATCAGATTCCGAGAAGTGGCTTAAGGCCATGAAATATGAGATGGAGTCCATATATGAAAATCAAGTTTGGAACTTGGTGGAACCACCTGAAGGAGTACGACCCATAGGTTGCAAGTGGGTCTTCAAGCAGAAGACCGGCAGGGATGGGAATGTACAGACATTCATAGGGCGACTGGTGTCTAAGGGTTTTAAGAAAATTTATGGTATTAATTATGATGAGACCTTTTACCCTGCTGCTATGGTTAAGTCCATCAGAATTCTACTTGATATTTTTTCATATTATGACTACGAGATCTGGCAAATGGATGTCAAAATAGCTATCCTAAATGGAAACCTCCTTGAGGAAGTGTATATGACACAACCCGAGGGTTTTGTATCTCCAAGTGAATCCACTAAAATATGCATGCTAAAGAGTTCCATTTATGGGTAAAAACAAGCTTCTCGAAGTCAGAATCTTTAGTTTGTTGAAAAGATCAAAGGGTTGGGTTTTATCAAGAACAAGGAAGAACCATGTGTTTACAAGAGGATTAGTAGGAGCATTGTTATCTTCCTGATATTGTATATAGATGATATACTGCTGATTGGGAATGACAAACAGACCCTACAAGTTGTTAAGAACAATTTAGGGAATTGCATTTCTATGAAAGACTTGGGCGAGGTGACTTCTATACTTAGTATTAAGATCTATAGAGATGGATCAAAGAAGTTGCTGGGTTTGACCCCAAGTAAATACGTTATTAAAGTGTTGAAACGATTCAACATGCTTGAATCTAAGAAAGGATTATTACCCATATCTTATAGTGTGTGTCTTACTGAGGAACAATGTACTAAATCTTGTGAAGATAAGGACCGCATGAAGTTGATTCCATATGCTTTGGCAATTGGGTCAATCATGTGTGCAATGATATGTACTTGACCCGATGTCTATTTTTCTTTGAGAATGACTAGCACGTGTTAGTATGATCACGATGATAGTCACTGGATAGCCGTCAAGAATATCCTAAAGTACTTAAGAAGTACAAAGGATACGTTCTTGGTATTTGGCGGAGAGGAAGAGCTTGTTGTAAAGGGTTACACAAATGCTAGCTTCCAAACTAATAGGGACGACTCAAAGTCCCAGTCAGGGTTCATATTTTGCCTAAATGGAGGAGTTGTTAGCTTGAAGAGTTTCAAGCAGGAAACAGTTGCTGATTCTACAACTGAGGCCGAGTATATCGCCGCTGCAAATGCAGCAAAGGAGGTTGTAACGGATTAGGAAATTCATCTGCCAGTTAGATGTAGTTCCTAGCATTGTTAGTCCAATAGTTCTCCACCATGACAACAATGGTGCAATTGCATTTGCTTCGGAACCCAGATCTTATCAGCGCTCCAAGCACATACTTCGGCAGTTACATATTATTCATGAGATTGTCGATCGAGGAGATGTGTACATTTGTAGAGTGTCGACTGAGGAGAATATTGTTGATCCACTAACAAAGCCTCTCGCACAGAGAAAACATGATGGTCATGTTAGATCAATGGGTATTAGATACCTGAATGATCAAGTATAGTAAGAGACTTGTGGATTGTATATTTGTTGGATGTAATAAATTATTTGATGAATAGAGTATTATGCATTTCATTTTATATCCTGGCAAGTTCTTTTATTATTGTTGGGTATTGCATCCACAATAGCCCAGATTTGTATGAAGTCACCCTTAAACTAAGATGAATTAAGTTTGTATATGATGCTCTTTCTGTTAAGTATTTACAGGACTTATTTGTTAAGTGTAGACCAACGTCAGTCTACAATGAGTCTCCAAACACATGACCATACAATGTAATATCTCATTGTGTGATCCATTGTGTTGTTTCAAGTGTAGTCTCTCTATTGTGACACACTTCCTTTTCAAGCACTAAGGGCAAGAGAAAAGATGGATGCTAATTTTAATGAAGAATGAAGATTTTTTAGTTTTTCAGAAATTGGCTAAGTATAGTTCTTGAGTACTATATTTGTACTCGAGAAGGACTTATGATATTTCTCGAGTAAGACTTATCTTAATTTAGAGTGGCAGAAGTTGTTCTCAAGAAAGCTTAATGTTGTTCTCGATAAGGGCTCTTGTTCTAGAGTAATATATGACATTTCTTCTCTGGTTATTTGTTTTCCAGATAAATTATTTTTTTATGTCCTTTTCTTGAGAAGACGAAAATTATTCTCGAGAAAACTATAATTTGTTTTCGAGAAGTAGAAGTTATTTGTCGAGACACTGAGTATTTTTCTCGAGAGCCAGACATTTGTTCTCGAGATGATTATCTGTTCTCGAGAACCAGAATAATTCTTCTCGAGAACAAAAGTATATTTTTCTCGAGTACTTCTTTTCTTCTCGACACTGCAGATTTCCACCTCCACATATTTTTCTAAGTAATTTTCTCGAGACAGCCTTTTGTTCTCGAGTACATAATATTTTTTCTCGAGATCAATAAAATATTTTTCTCGAGTACTTTCTTTTATTCACGAAAATGTTGTTTTCTCCTCCACACTCTTTTTTCTCTAAGTCTTCTTCTCGAGAACTTCTTTATTGTTCTTGAGAATAGAATTCATCAGTTCTCGAGCATAAATTTTCATCTCGAGAACACCCGGTCTTTTTTTTTCTGAAAACTTCTAAGTCCAGACAAACGTGTATTTCCAAATATCATTAGCGCGTGATTGGTCCACATGGATATCATAATGATGGTTATGACTGTTAGGGTAATCCTATAAAAGGACTTGTCATTTACGACCAACCCTAAGAAGAAATAAGGAGAATTACAAGCCGTCGCAAGAAGTAATACTAAGAATTCTGAATCTGAAATTTATTTCTAAATCGAGAGCCGCTGATCTTCATATTCATCGCCAAAGCGCTTTCGATCCAGATCGATTCAGAGAAGTTGATTCACAGATCAAGATTCTTTTCAAAGGACGGATCTTCTACTTGATCGTGTGAGTCCAGCGAATTTCAGATCCAGAGATATTGCCGATTCTTCTTCAATCATTTCTGATAAAGCCGCAAAGTTCAAAGGAAGAAGAACAGGCAGAAGCATTTCAGATTTGAGATCAAATCACTGTTTGTATTTGTTAATTCATTCTATTCTTATAGGAGATCTTTCTCCGAGTTATAGGAGTTGTATTCTCCAAGTTCTTGTTGGAAGTTTTATCTTCCGAGTGTAGATCCAGTTTTTGGGATCGATTTGTAGGAACATTGTTCCGAGGTATAAGATTGTTTTCAATCCGAGATTAATGGAGTAGCCGAGTCTAGTGCTTTGCTCGATCGGTGAGTGGAAAGTGGATGTACCCAAGGTTGGGGAACCACTATAATTCTTGGTGTCCTCTATGATTGCTTGGTTAATTTTATGTGCATAGTTTGTTAATTTTTTTATTCCACAAGTAGACGCACAACTCACCTATTCACCCCCTCTAGGTGATTTAGGTAAAACAACTAAAACATTTTCAATTGGTATAAGAGGGAGGTTGTTCATAAAAAGATTAACACCTTGAACAGATTGGCCCCAAAGTTGTCTTTTCTGTAATCCAAGCATGGACAAGGTCAAGGATTTTGCAAAGCTTCCTCTGTCCACAATGACTAACTTTCACATGTGAAAAGAAAAGATTAAGTTCTTCATGGAAGCTGTGGATCCAAGGATCTTCATGATTGTTGAAAAAGGTCCTTATGTTCCGATGACGATCTCCACTATTGATCCTACCAAGAAGGTATCTAAGAAATTAATGGATCTTGAAAAAGATGAGATTTCACTTGTCTCGTTGGACAAGAAAGCTAAAAATATTATAGCAAGTGCAGTCGATGATTCTATGCTATAGAATCTGATTCACTGCCAATATGCTAAGGAAATGTGGTAGTCTCTTATTACCTTGATGGAAGGCACTGAAGAAGTTAGGGATGATAGAAGATCCCTATTGAATCAAAAGTATGAAGCCTTCCGACAAGGATCAAATGATTCAATTGCATGTACCTTTGAGAATTTCTTCAAGATTGTTAACGGCCTAAGAGTATATTGTCTGGTCTTTACAAATGGAGAATTGAATGATAAGTTTCTAACTTCCCTGACTAAGGAATGGGACAATAAAGTCTGTGCTATCAGAGAGTTTGGCAAGTTGGCAGAGACTGACCCACAGAATCTCTTCGGAAAGCTGATGTCATATGAGGTGCAGATCAATTCTAGAAAAGTGGAAGAAGAGAAGAGTCGGTCGTCATCCAAAGAGAAGTCTGTCGCACTGAAGGAAGACAGCTCAAGGAAGGTCAAAGCTTCATCACCTTCTCCTATACAGGAAGATAGTCATGAAGAAACTTCAGAGCCAAGCACCTCAGGCTCAGAATTATCTGAAGTTTTCTCTACTCCAAGGCAGTTCAAGACGTTCTTGAACAAGAAGAAGCAATGGAGAGGCAAGGATGCCTCACACAAAAGATCACGTCATGATGGTGATCGACACAAGAAAGGCTCAAGGAGCCAGGACAGGTACAATACTAAACAGAATAAACATATTTCTTCTGACATCGTTTGCTATTTTTGTAATATGCCAGGTCACGTCATCGTTGATTGCCCCCATAAGAAGAACGGGGGTGGAAAGAGAGAGGAAAAGAAATCTGCATATAATAAGAATAGAACTGAAAGAAGCCTCGTAGCCAAGAAGGGCAAGACTCTTATCGACTCTGACTCATCTGAGTCAATTGAAGAAGTGGAAGACTACTTTGGGCTAATGGCACAAACTGATGATGAATAAGAACCCCAGTTCACAGGGAAGGTAAATTCTCATTCCCCTCTTTCTAAATTAGATGCTTCTGATCATGATCATGAGGACAACACCTCTAACGATGAGTATGAAGTGATGACCCTGTATAAGGAGTTAATCAAGGCTTACGACAAATATCAAAAAGTCGTGAAACCTCAAGCCAAGGAGATAAAGTCTCTCATGGTTGAAGAGAGCACTCTGAGAGAGGAAGTCGCCAAGACAGCCTCACTCAGAGAGAACTTCAATGTTGCTATTGAAGAGTACAACAAGGCTCTCGAGCACCTAGATCTGAAGGCGAAGATGATCAAAGAATTCGAAGAACAACTTGCAGCGGAAAAGAAATTTTTTGAAATTTTCTCAAAGCCCAAGACTATCCATCCTTTTGTTGCTGAATTCTCAGCTCAGGCCAAAGGTGCTGTCCTAGGCCATGTTGATGCTCCTAGTAAATCTTCTAGGAGAAATAAGGCTCAAAGAAAGAATAAGGCGGCCAAGAAGGCTTTGTCCAAGGAGAAGGGGAAAGATCCTCAAGATCATACTTCTTTTAAGAAGGTTATATTTCTAACGAATGAGTTGGATCTTGATTCGCCCTACAGTCACTTTGCTAGGCCTACTTATGTAGAGACCAAGTCTCGTTACCAAGGATGGGACCATCCCCGGAACTATGGTGAAAGTGTCTTTGAGGCACCTTATGAAGAGATTATTCTTCAGAGCTATGGCCCTTATAATCATGGTCATAACATCAAGAAGGCACTAAGAGTAAAGCCTATTGTAGAAAAGCCACTTAAGGAGAAGAAGTCATGTTATTGCCATCATCATGAAGCTTTTACATCCAAGACTACTACATCTGCTAGAACAAAATCTCAAAAGGTCAAGCAGGAGAATTTCAGGAAAAGATACAATAGGTTTGTCTGTTGGTGTTGCGGCAAAATTGGTCACTTTGCCATTGATTGCTGGTTTAATTCCAGAAATTATGTAACTCCTCAAGTTAGCAATGTGAGAAAGACCACTCATAATATTAATACATGTAAGGGGAGTGTTATAACTAAAGACCATGGACCCAAACATGTTTGGGTTCCTAGGGCAAATTGATTTGTGATTGCAGGTATTTGCAAAGGCCACCAAAACTCCTATCTAGTATTTGGACAGTGGATGCTCTCGGCATATGACCGGGACAACAAGACTTCTCCAGAATTATTCTCAAGTCATGAATGGTCCAATGGTCATCTTTGGAGGTTCCGACAAAGGAATTACTAAAGGCTACCATATGATTACTAACGGTAGTGTATCCTTCTTATGCGTCTTCAGTAAGTGTACTGGTCGCTGTCAAGTAATAAAGTTTAGGAGTTGAATCCCCGAATATCGATCTCTTGAGGATTACAAGTAGGGGGTGTGATTTTGCTATTGAAAAGGTGATTGCAAGTGTTAACGTAAACAAAGGGGATTTGGATTTGGATTCCTAAGTTAACTACAATAAGAAAACTATTGCGGGTCGCCGTTACCGCAACTCTTTGGTGGATTACTCAAGAGAGTAATACAGAAGATGGATGAGCTAATGAGGTTCGTGATCACATCTTCGCAACACACCCTTCTAGCAATCGCTAGAACGACACAATTAAAACTTGAACAAGAGAAAATCTGAAGTTCAGCAACAATATCCAGAACTAAAATATATCAACACTTAGACATGCTGAAATATTCAAGCTATCAATGTTCTTACACATCATTCAAACACCCAAATGTGCAGAAAATGAAACACTACAAGTTAAGGGGAAGAGAAACAACCAACGCACGAAGTCTCTCCGAGATTCGCGACCGGATTCAAGGGTTGTCGGGCCTTGTCCGGACTCGATATATGGATGACATGCGGGGTCCAGAAGGGCTCTCACCGCCTTCCAATAACCCGTCTTCTTCGTGAATAATCGCTGGGCCAGTTCTATCCAGAGAACTCCACAGATGCGACAACCTATGAGCTTGAAACGGAGCTTGGAGCTTGGGGATGACAATGATGGCCGGTGATGAATCTTTTGCAAGCTCTTGGAGGAGAAATGGTGGGCGGATCAACTCTCCAAGGAGGAGAGAGAAAATTGTGGTTGGACGTAAAATTTCCCGCTTGAAGGAGTAGAAAAGGGTGCCTGGGTCGGACTGGATCGGAATCCCCCATAAGAAGAAGAAATCTGCGCTTTAAATTGAAGCAGGTCAGAAAAATAAGCATGCACTATTTTGCGTACGACCGTGCGCAAACCGTGCAATATTAACTTCCAGAACCAGCCTGCGGAAGGAGAAGCGTTGACCCGTGCATTTTACGTGCACATGGACGTTTCCGCCCGTGCGAGAAGGAAATCGAACGGGTAGCGACAGAGCAGGAATTCAGGACACTACAGGGGAACCGTGCATTTTACTCGCGCACGGACACTACTTGAAGTCCGTAAACAAAGCACACGATTAACCACAGAAAGGAACAAACTAGAAAGCTATAGGAAACTGTGTGTTTCCTTCGCGTATGGTTATGATGAAACCGTGCGTCAACCGTGCGTAAGGATCGTTGAACTCAGCTCGACGAAATTCGATGAGCTCAGCTCGACATTCTTCTAGGTGAACAAAATGCACGATCGGGCATAAACCGTGCACAAATAAAATGCACTACCATGAGTTTTACTCAAACCAGAATTCCTGCATTGGGGAAAATGCACCACCTGCACAACAAAACCAAAACTGGAGCACAAGCTCCGAGCAATAAATATACAGCAAAGAAAATAGCAGCAAAGAGCCATGGGGAGCACCATGTGCTTACCCACAAAAATTGAATGCGCAAATGCACACCCTTGGGCCAAAACGGTGCACAAAATGGTCAAGTGAAGATCTAAACAAAAATAAAGCTTTTCCAAATGAAAAAGTTGTGCACATGCAAGATAATAAGCGCATATTAGTCTTAAAAACCCTATAAATATCCGACTCATCACCTTCTCAGATGTGGCTTATGTTGAAGGATTGGAACACAATCTTATAAGCTTAAGCCAGCTCCGCGATAAAGGATCGTAGTTGAATTTCATGCAGATAAGTGATTGATCAAATCGGTTGACAATATGGAAACGATTCTATCAGGCACTCGTAATAGGAACATATTTTGTTTAAAGTTCATTTGCATAGACTTCTACACCAGTGTGCTTTTTGGATAAAGATAGTGCGTCTCTTGGTGACCAATGGTGCCAAGAGACTAGCACATATTAATTTCAAAACTATTAATAAATTATTTTCACTTAACATAGTACGTGATGCCCCAAATGTCAAGTACACTAAAGATAGACCTTGTCACGCATGTGTAAAAGGTAAGCAAACAAAGTCTACCTTTAAAAGAATTATTGGCAAAGAATCTAATATATGTTTACATCTACTTCATATGGACTTGTTCGGTCCACTGTAAGTTAGAAGCTTGGGAGGTAAGGATTATACATTGGTTATTGTTGATGATTACTCACCCTTTGCGTGGGTGTTCTTTGTAAAACACAAGTCAGATACCTTTGACATATTTACTAATTTTTTCAGGCAGGTCCAGAATGAATTCAACTGTTCCTTAGTCAAAATCAGAAGTGACAATGGAATAGAGTGTAAGACCCCAATTGTTTTTTAAAACACGGGGTCTTAGGCCCAGAACCGCCGCTTTGTGGTGACACCATCATGCCCGGGAAGGTCGTCACAACAAAACATCGATCCTGCCGGCCATATCGATCATAGAATAGTAGCTAAAGCATGAGAGTACATGAAGTTAGAACTCTAACACATGTCCACAATAATCACATATATAGTAATAAATTTCCACGAAGGGAGAGTCCACAACAATAATAATAAAAGTCCTGGAAATAGGGCTCATGCCCGATACATCAAAGTCCTCACTACAAGTCACTCATCGCGAAAGCAAATCTATAACAACTACTAGCAAACGGGAGTCACTGTAGCAGCAATCCGAACTAAGGTGCTAGAGTGTCCTGTCTCCTAGCGTGCCGACCTCCGGGGCAGGACCTCCAAGCTGGGTTCCACGTTCCCCTAAAATGATTTTGTTCGAAAACCATTAGTCTAAAATAGTAAGTCCTATCATCCTACACCCCTCCCCCATGGCTCCTAGGCACCGAGGGGGAGAAGGAAAGGAAAGGTAATGAAGGTGGAGAATAAAAAAGGCAGGTGACGTGGAACTATTCTAGCAGTTATTTATATTGTATTTACAACTAATGAAGGAAGGTACAAGCTAGCAGTATGTAGAAAGTAAAGCAAAGCAGTAAGTATATGAAAGGTAAACTAAGAAACAAGTAACCTTAACTTATATGAATGCCCATACAAATTTATAAGTTAAGGGATCTTTTAGAAGTCTCCAATCGTATAAAAATTCCCATATCGATTTATACGTTGGGGTGTCGGTTTTCAAGCAAGCAATATATATATCCAGAGAATAATTACCTTAGCTTATAAGCATGCTCATGCAAGCTTATAAACTAAGGGGTCATTTTGCAGGGCCTATCGTATAAAATGTCCCATACCAATTTATACGATGGGTGTCAGGTTAAATGCAATAATTTATGCTATGCTATGTTATGCCATAAATCACGCAAGTGCAACACACCCACCCAACTCTGTGCACACAGACCTTTAGTTCCCCCTTTCTGGACACTAACCTCGCAGGATACCTCCGTAGTGGCAAACGGAAGTAGTGGATTGTACCTCGCCCACCACTAAATCGGTAATTGCATTACCACTCAGACCTATCATATGCCTCAATGCTGATGCACTTAGTGGATCTCCTGCGTACTCTTTGTCGGTTGGTCCACCAGACTTAAATTGGCGAAGTGCTAAACCACACTTGCCAAGTCAACTTATTGGCGTCGGTGCATCGACCCTCCAACACTGAAGACCCACCAACTTATAATTTATGCACATGCAATCTTGATGTATCAACCAACGAGCCAAGGCTCCTAGGACTAACACGTCCGTCACAACCAACAACCGAGCAAAAGCTCCCAAGACTATTTTGTCCGTCACAACCAACAACCGACCAAAAGCTCCCCGGACTATCCTGTCCATCATAATGATCTGTTGAGACATCGACTCGCCGGGCTAACCTGCCCATCACCAAAACCACCGAGCCAATCGCCCGTGTGAGCCAACCTAACTTCCCGAGACACCGGGGTGTGTGAAGTGAACCCCTAGTTATACTAGTTGCTCTTAAACATTGATTATTCTTACGGTTTAGATTAGCCCAGGATTGCCAAAGGTATTCCCGGTGAAGGGATCTCAAAGGGCACTAGGAACTATGATGGTAGCTGAAGCCCATCATTCCCTTTCGCAAGGCACTTACTATTTTTAGTTTATACCCGATTCTCGATCCCTTTTAATATTACTCTGGATCTAACCATAGTGTGTTTGGAGTCTCTCTCTCCACAGAAAAGATGATCTTTCGTCGATCCCGAGCACCTCTTAACTCTAGCCAACCCAACACTCTCCTCATCATGATTCCTAATGAAGCTCTCTTTCATCTTACCAAATCAGCATGGATTTCTCCCCACTTCCTATGACCATATCCCATGTTATCACAATTTCTGCAGTTTTACTAAATACAGACCAACATATGCTATAAGATGTACATGATAGGGGGTACTCCAAATTCTCATCCACAAGCCTTAAGATATTTAATGAAGGTCTATCATGACATGATTAGCCTTTCTCCAGAAACTTATAATTTTCCTAATTAATTTGGTATTTAATTAATTTTCCCAAAGTTAGGCCCTGGGTAATTTGAACATGAAGTATAATATTTTCTCAAATAATAGCCACCAAAAAATTATGAACACTAAATAACAGAGGAATAATATTAAATACCTAGTTTCATGATTTTTCCATAAATGATTTGGCCTCTAATTAATTAATACAATAATTAGCCATTAATTACATTTTATCAAGCTTAATAAATATCAAAATAAATTCAATTATTTTTACTTAGAAAATAGCACCTTGTGAACCAACCGCTACAGATAAACTTCCAAAATTTCCATAAAAATTCACAGAGTTTTTAAATGTCAATAAAGGTATTCTTTCCAAATTTCATAAGTTTCCATTGAGTTGTTTGTTCACAAGAAATTTCTAAGTAGAAGGTGCAACTTGATGTGTTGTAAATGAAGTATCCCATATAATGATCAAAAATTCATATTAAAAATTTTATAGGTCCTACTATAGTCTTAAAACATAGCTTGACTAAATATCATCCATACCCAAGGTTAGCAAGTCACATAATAAAATTCTTCAAGGCAACTCATGATAGTGCACTTTTCAAAGGAACCCACTTGTAAACTCATCCAAACATTATGTATTATATTTCAGTGATTAATATGATAAAGAAAATGACATCTACCCAAAATGTCATGCAGTTCCAAAGTCATATGTGCCACTAGACATTCCCTAAGGTGTATGGACCCAAAAACTAACATAGTGGTTTAAGTGGTGTGCATGTGTCCAAATCCCACCATATCTCTCCCTAGGTATTTTCACCACCATAGTATGATATGGACTAAACACCAAGTCCATATAAGGGCATTTCACCCCATGAACTCCACAAATCCCCAAAGCCCAACCTTAGGGAATATACTAGGGTCCTAGGGAAAATCTTCCCCAATCCACCCCAAAATCCATGTGAGGGTGTCTAGCATCATATCAAACCAGTGGCCCAAGTTTCAACCTCTGTTGAGGTGATTTGACCACTCAAACCCACAAGGAACACGTTGACCTAAATACGCCCTTTTAGGCCAATGCTAGGGTTTACAAAAATTCTACCCAAAACAACTCCAAATGAGATGGAATTTTATCCAGATCCTTATGATGACTCCAAGGACCACTCACCAAAATTTGGGAGTGTTTGGAGGTCATTAGGGCCCCTTATTAAATTAACCTAATATTATTAAATAATTTCAAAAACTATAGAAAACGTATCTCCAAAAATTCCCATTTTTGGAAATGACCTAGGTATAGGTAAGATTGACTCCCTGTCAAATTTTCCGGTCATTTGGACCTGTGGTGAAGTGGGGCACACATTTAAATCTTTGACTAGCCTTAGGTATAGACCCAACCAAATTGAGTGCTGAGGTCTAACCTTAACTCCAAATAGACTCAAATAAATTTTAAAACAAAGTAGACATCCAGACCTACAGACTTCATGTTGATAACTTTCTCTGTACAAGCATCTAAGTATTTTTAATAAATAAAAACATTAATATCAGTTTCTATGATAGAATCATGAAATGAAATTAATTAAATGCCTAAGATCTAAATCAACCGCGCACGAATATTGGCGTAGAAACGGATTGCATCCGGTCATCTTCAAGCTCCAGCCAATAGCCAGGATTCTCCTGACCTGGAGCTTATTCCATCCCCAATTCGCGGCCAACGAGCCACCTCCCTGGCCAGCGACCACCACCACCACCTCCGTCAAGGTGGTGGCTATTTCCAGGCAGCGGTATAGCCGCCGGAGGGGCGGATTCCGGCGATCCCGTCAAGTTGATTTTTCAAAAAAACCAGGGAAAGTTCTGCCCCGATCGGGCTCAATTGAGCATGATGCTTATCCCTATTGATTCCCATGATCTACCCACGGAAGAAGGAGAAGGGGAGGACCTGTTGGGAGGGCTGGAGGAGCGTTGATCTCCGATTTGCCATGGTGGTGGTGGCACTGATTGGGTTTCTGCAACAATATAGTCAAGTGCTTCGAATCCTTCAGGTAAAGGTTGTAACCTTCTCCACTCTACCTGGTGATGCTTTTAAGATCTCTTATTGGGGATGGGTAAGGGTGTAACTCCAATGGCCATGAATGGCCATTAATGGTCATTTTTGGTTATAGCCATTTGAAGGGCTGAGCCACACCATTGGCCGGCCACCTCCTGAAAACTCCTCCCCTGCCTCCAAGGAGTAAAAGCCCATCAAGGTGGGGGGGGGGGGGGGGGTTGAAACCTCCATGGCCATAATGGCCATTAAGCACCATTTTCTCTTTCCTCAAAAATTGAGTAACTCCTTCCTTCTCTCTCCTAGTCATAATTCTCTTAATTTGGTGGCCCCAAAATGTGTCTCTCCACTTCCTTAGACTAATGGGCCACACTACTTGGGCTTAGCCCACTGGAATTGGGCTAGGTTAACCTAAGTTGACCACTTTGACCCATGAGTTGACTTTGGTCAACATGACCATTTGGGTTGACCCCAAAGGGTCATTGGTGACCTCTTGGCTTCCCCTAAGCTCTAGGAAGGGTTGTGTATGGTTGACTTGGCACCTTGGCGGTCACTTGCCCCTTAATTAGGGCACTTTGACCACTTTTGGGCTAGTGCTGACTTTGGTCAACTTAGCCTCTAAGGTTGACCCCAATGGGACTTTGTTGATCCATTGACTTCACCTTAGGTCTAGGAAGACCTAGGTAGGGTTGGTTGGGCACATTAGGGCACAATGCCCTTAGTTAGGGAACCTTGCCCAATTGAAGACTAGGATGATCCTAGGTCAACTTGGCCACCCTGGGTAGACTCCAATGGACCCTTAGGGCTCTAATGGACCTTGCAATAGGTTAGTGAGGTTGTGGTGGTTTCTTGGAGTCATGGTGAATCCCCATGATCATCCAAAACTAGTGTTTAGAAACCTACTATTTGCAGACCATAGTGATCTCACCTATGTTCCTAGGTCCACTTGGTCTTCTTGTGCTTCCTAGAATTTTGTCATGACCTAATAATAACCAAAACCACTCCTAGGGGTCTATTTATCTAAGGGATGTCACAAATCCCAATACATAAACAAAAAATTTTGTCCTCGAAATTGAAGTTAGGCCTACGACATTTCAAGTATGAGAAATAAAATGTAACATCCCGAGAGGTTGTAAGGAATACCTGACAGAAAAGCTCTGGGTACTTTTGTTGCATCAAATCCTATGGCTCCCATGTGTGCTCATCCTGCCCATGATTCCTCCACAAGACCTTGACCAACGGGACCTTCTTGTGTCACAGGACCACATCTCAGTATCGTCTATCCGGATCGGCTCCAGGTGCACCGATTAATCAGAAGCTATAGGCACATCTGTAGTCAAAATCTACTGCTCCGGCCGAAGTAGAGCTCTCCTGAGGAAGTAGACGTGAAAGATGTTATGCAAACCCACTAGCTTTGGCGGCAGCTCTAGTCTTTAAGCCAAGGAGTCGATCCATTCCAGGATCCTGTAAGGCCCCATGTATCTCGTGTCATAACCCCATCCGTTCATATGGTATATTCTAGAAGGTCCGGCCGGGGCCCCACAGTATATATCACAAAACAGACGGTGAAGGTACAGGATGATACCAGAGTAGCGCATCGCACCTATCACAAATCATTCTAGCGGAAGCCTAGACTACAACTTGAACTCCTCATGAATGTCCAAACATAAAACTCCACATTTTATACAATATAGGAATGTCTTACAATAAGTACAAAGCGTTGGCCTTATGGCCTTACAGGGCTATCAAACAGTGGCCTAAAACAATTGGCGCGCAGGACGGCCACACGAAAAGAAAAACACACAAGAACACAGATAGCCTTCGAGGGCTAGCAGCAGTAGCAGCAACAGCAGCAGGAACATCAACCTCTATGCGTCCCGCTCGGCTCTCCCGCACCTGTACAGGGACAATCCACCCAACGGTGGAAAACAAAAGCAACGGTCAGCGTTCAGCTGACCAAATTATAAGGACCCTACCCCTTCTCTCGGGGCAACGGTACTTCCCTGCAAGCATAGCAAATCACAAGGATGGCAATATATATATATATATATCATCAAAATGTGCTTTCACGCACACAAGCCATCACAACCGTTCGCCACCTGGCCCAATGGTCCGTGCACTCACGGCACTTTCTTGGTGTTCTGGCAAAGCTCTTGCCCACCACCGTATCAGGGTCATAACCCAACGGTAAATCTCTTGAGAATTTACTCCATGGCGTGCAGCCGGAGTTAGTCTTCCTACACCGGGATGGCCCGTAGCCCCCCATTGTGTCATGGCGCGCAGGCCGAAGACTCTTGCTATGCGCTCCAACAGACCGCACCTTTTGGTCTCACGTCGAACGGACATAGCGCAGGTCGGATCCTCCACCCCCCGTTGCTCAAATTGCCTTGCCTTCTCCGAGTACAGCGTACTCATGGCTATATCAAAGGCGCGGGTCGGTCTCACCAATCCTGTTCCTGGCATTCAAGCCTGGGCATATCTCGATACCCATTTCCTTAGCACAACAGCGGGTCTTTCCTGGGCTTCCCAGTACTTCCTGTGACTCTCTTCACAGGTGGACACCGCACAAGCACAAATGTCAGGGGTCTTTCCTGGCTATCATGCCAGTACTTCCTGCTACTTGCTTCACAGGTGGACACCCTACGACATCAAGCATCACAAAAGGGCATTTCCTGGTCACACCAGTACTTCCTGTGCCACATCCACAGGTTAGACCCAAACACATCACATGGCTATTTTTCCTGGGCTACCACCCCAGTACTTCCTGCTACTCCTTTTCGTAAGTATAACCTATAGACTCCATACACTACACGTTATCACGGAGTCTTCTCCGGTTCGTATGCAACATCACCAATCCAGACCAACCTGTCCAGATGGGCTTCACACAGCATGCCTATTCCGTACTCCATTTCCGGATCTATATGCTAACAAAGGGGATGTCAAGCATTCACCCAAAGATTTCCAAAAACAGCCACCTCTTGGTGGGGGAAATCACAAAGCTATGCCAAAAAGAAGCCTTCACATGGCTAGGAAGAAAAGTCGTTACCCTTGACGACCACTTCGGCGCCATAGATTCAAAGCTAGCTTGCAAGACTCGCACAATCGTTTCCTCCGCAACGCTGGCTTCGGAACTCTCGTCGGTAACCCGCAACACCACCAGCAGCAGCCCCCTTTCCCTCTTCCTCCTACTTTCTCTCTCTCTTTCTCTCTTAACTTGAATAAGAGCATGGCCAAGGAAATAAGAATCCTTTCTCTGATTTCGGCCTTTAGGAAAAAGAGGAAGAGGCTTCAGCCCTTGGATCTCAGCTGAAGGAATGGACGGCCAAGATTTTGCCAAAAACACAGATTTTGACCCGACACGGCCTCGGACACGGCCGTGTGCCAGGCCGTGTGCCTCAAGCGGTGGTCAACCGACTTATCCAAACCAGTGACACGCCCATGGAACACACCCGTGTCATGGGCCGTGTCACCAACACGCCTTCGAAGACGCCCGTGTCTGTGGCCGTGTGCCTGGGTGAAAAAAATCCCAAATCATCCCGAGACTTCACACGGCCTGTGACACGCCCGTGTCCCAGGCCGTGTGCCCTGACACGGCACAAAGATAGGCCATGTCGAAAACCTTCGGCGGGCTGAGTTCGTCGACCCGATTTGACACGCCCTGTGACACGCTCGTGTCACAGGCCGTGTGCAACTTCTCGACACTCGACACACACACGTCTCGACACTCGACGATCGTCGAGTAAAACTCGTCGAGCATGCGACACGGCCTTGGACACGCCCGTGTCCTGGGCCGTGTGCCTCCTCTCGACACATCGTCGAGCGAAAAATCGTCGAGACAAAGGCCGATCGTCGACATGACCTCGACACGCCCTGCGACACGCCCGTGTCGCAGGCCGTGTCAGCTGACACGCCATGGGACACGCCCGTGTCCCAGGCCGTGTCACCCAAAAATTCCTGTTTCCGAAATTTGGACTGTTACAATCCTCCCCTCCTACAGAAAATTTCGTCCTCGAAATTCAGACACAGGAAGGCAACAGTAAACAACAAGAAATATGTTACAACATACAAAATTTTATGTTACAACATCCTCTTTCTATATTACACAAACAGCTCAGGGAACTCTTCGCGCATGGTTTGCTCGCGCTCCCATGACAGTTCTTCACGGCCGCAGTTGTCCCATCGGACTTTCACCATGCCGACCGTCTTGTTCCGCAACTGTTTCTCGGCTCGATCTTCGATCTGAATGGGTCTAACTTTCATTGTTAGCCCATACTCCACCGACACACGATTATCGGCGATCACTTGAGCTGGATCTTTCACGGCCTTCCGAAGTACCGAGATGTGAAAGACATCATGTAACCCACCCAAGTCCGCCGACAGAGCTAGCTGATAAGCTGCTTCGACAACTCGCTCAACCACTTCAAAAGAACCCAAATATCTTGGACTCAACTTTTTCAATCGTCGAATCCTGGAGACACCTTTGAATGGCTTGATCGTCAAGTAGACCCAATCGCCAACTGCAAATTCCACGTTCCGGTGCTTGGCGTTGTATTACTTCGCTTGTCGATCTTGAGCAATAAGCAATCGCTCTCGAATCGTTCGTATGGTTGAGTTTGCTTCTTCAACCTCATTGGGTTTAACAACACGAGCTTCGCCCACTTCTATCCAAGCCAAGGGAGTACGACACTTCCTTCCATATAGAGCTTCATATGGTGCCATCCCAATGCTCGCTTGGTAGCTGTTATTATAAGCAAACTCGACCATATAGAGATGATCTTCCCATCTCTTTCCGAAGTCAAGGGCGCATATTCGGAGCATGTCCTCCATGGTTCTGTTGGTACGTTCAGTTTGGCCATCCGTTTGGGGATGAAAGGCCGTACTGAAAGTCAACTTTGTGCCCAACAGTCGCTGAACTAGCCTCCAATCATTTGACGTGAATCGCCCATCTCGATCACTTACGATGCTCCGAGGAACACCGTGAAGCCGCACAATCTGGTCAACATATAACTTTGCCAAACTTTCAACTGAATCATCCCGCCTATTCGGGAGAAAATGTGCTACTTTCGTTAGGCGGTCAACAATCACCCAAATGGAATCATTTCCTCGCTGCGATCTTGGCAACCCGTGCACAAAATCCATGGAAATATCATCAAATTTCCACTCTGGGATCGGCAGTGACTTCAAATAACCGCCCGGCTTTTGGCATTCCGCCTTCACCATCGCACATGTTTGGCATTTGGCTACATAAAGGGCAACATCTTTCTTGAGCCCTGGCCACCAGAAAAGCTTCTTCATATCGTTGAACATCTTTGTGCTCCCGGGGTGAATGGAATACTTTGTAAAATGCGCTTCATACATCAGTTCTTCCCTCAAATTCCCCACATTTGGGACGCACAAACGGCCCTCTTTTCGCAAAAGACCGTCAATCCAGGTGAATTTGCCCTCTGGCCCTTCATTCACATAGCGTAAGAGATCGTCATCCAATTCCGTTGCCCGTCGAACTCGGTCCGTAAGGTCACATTGCACCTCGATCCAGTTCAAACATGCAGTGGCAGTGGAATTCTTGTCAACACAATAGATCTCTAACGCCTCCAACTCCTGGATAAGGCATTTATCATGTCTTTGTAACCAATTCGCTCTAGCCGGAACCCGCCGACTCAAGGCATCTGCGACAACATTCCCCTTTCCGGGCGTATAGTGAATCTCGAAAGTGTAGTGCCCAAGGAACTCCAACCACCTTCGTTGTCGCATGTTTAAGGCTTTCTGCTCCAAAAGATACTTTAGGCCCTTATGATCGGTATAGATCTCCACCTTCACTCCATAAAGGTAGTGTCGCCACAACTTGAGTGCAAAAATCACCGGCGCTAGTTCCAAATCATGGACGGGATAAATTCGCTCGTGCACCTTCAGCTGGCGTGAGCCATACGCAATCACTTTTCCAGTCTGCAGAAGAACGCAGCCTAGGCCGCTCCCTGAGGCATCACTATAAATCACAAATCCATCGGTTCCACTAGGCGAAGACAACACCGGCGTCGTGGTCAACCGAATCTTCAGCTCTTCAAAAGCTCGTGCGCACTCTGGCGTCCAAACGAACTTCTGATCTTTTTGTGTCAGTGTGGTTAGCGGCAAAGCGATCCGCGAGAAGTTTTCCACAAACCGTCTATAGTAGCCCCCAAGTCCAAGAAAACTCCTGACCTCGGCCACGGAAGACAACATTGGCCACTCCTGTATGGCCCTTATCTTCGCTGGATCCACTGCAATGCCCGCTCCACTCACCACATGGCCCAAAAATGCCACTGACGATAGCCAAAACTCGCACTTCGAGAACTTGGCATAGAGCTGATTTTGCCTCAACGTGTTCAACACTAACCGCAAGTGAATCTCATGTTCAGCTTTGGACTTCGAGTACACCAGGATGTCATCAATGAACACTATCACAAACAGATCCAGGTACTCGCGAAAAATACGGTGCATTAGATCCATAAACACCGAGGGCGCATTGCACAGTCCAAATGGCATGACTGTGAACTCATAGTGCCCATAACGCGTTCCAAATGAGGTTTTGGGAATGTCACCTTCCCGAATTCTTAACTGGTAGTAACCAGACTTCAGGTCCAAATTCGAATAGACGGTCGAGCCCACCAGCTGATCGAACAACTCATCAATCCGGGGTATCAGATACTTATTCTTCTCGGTCAGCTTATTCAGTTCACGGTAATCGATACACAACCGCAACCCACCGTCTTTCTTCTTTACAAAAAGCACAGGCGCACTCCAAGGTGACATACTTGGGCGTATATAACCTTGCTCTAGCATTTCTTGTAGTTGAACCTTCAATTCAGCCATCTCTTTTGGCGCAACGCGATATGGCGAGCGGGCCACAGGTTTCGCACCTGGCACCAACTCGATCGTGAAGTCAATCTCCCGCTGGGGTGGTAGCCCAGGGAGATCCGAGGGAAACACATCTGTAAATTCTGCCACAATCGGAACCTCGCACAAACTGGCCTTAGGCTCAACAGCCTGAATTAGTGCAAAGTAACACTCCGCACCCTTCCGAACAGCCTTGACTACCTGGAGTGCAGACATCAATGTCCCGCCCACTCCTCGCATACCCGCGAACTTTGTCTCCTGTTCGGTATTCTGGCCCAACGTGATTTCTTTGGACTGGCAATCAATCATATCATGCTGCTCCGCAAGCCAATCCATCACAAAAATCACGTCAAATTCCGATATTGGCAAAACAAATGCAGTTAAACAAAAATCCCGACTTCCTAATTGAACCGCCACATCGCAAGCTTGATCCGCAAGCATCCAACAGCCATTCGGCAACACCACTCTGACGCTATCTGTCTTTGCACGACTGGGTATCCCAAGCCGCGTCATAAACTCACTAGACAGAAAAGAATGCGATGCACCTGTATCAAACAGTGCTCGCGCCAGCGTGTCCCGAATCATAACAAAGCCTATGACAAACATGTCACATATACAAACCGCAAACATCGGGGTACTAAGCAAAGCATACAAACAATAGCATATGCAAAACTAAACTCATACCTGTGACCACGTCACTCTGCTTGATGGCCTCTTGCAGGCCAAGATTGTAGACCCGGGGTTGCGCCTGCGAGGCAGAGGAATCCACCACCGCCTTTCCTTTTTCCGCATAAGATGCTCCCGCCTTCTTTTCACTCTTTGGCGGCATCCGACAATCTCGCGCAATATGCCCCATGCGGCCACAATTGAAGCAGACCCGAGTAACTGGCTTGGAGGTAGCCCCTAACGTTGCTCCCGTGGTAACGGAGGAAGGAGCTTGTCCACTAGGCTTGGACTTCTTGCCCCATCTCTTCTTATAAAATGGTTTCCCAGAGCGGGGCGCCTTCCACTCCTGTTGCAACACAGCCAAAGCTCTCTTCCCTTGCACCCTTTTCATATCCTTTTCCAACGCGGTCGCGGTGTCAACCAATGCTTGGAAACCTTGATTCACAGAACTTGACACAAGGAACCTCAGCTCGTCCCTCAGTCCTTCATAGAACCGATTAGTCTTCCTCTGTTCATCAGCAAAGATAGAACCCGCATACCGCCCCAAGCGAGTAAATTCATGCAAATAGGCGTCAACACTACCATCGCCTTGGGTTAACCTTTGGAACTCATTTTCCATGGCTATCCGCTGAGCCGCAGGAAGGTGCTTCGTGAGAAAGAGCCGGGAGAATTCTTCCATTGAGACTTGGGTTAACGGACGACCCGCCAAGTGATGCAACTCCATCTCATCCCACCATAACCGAGCTTCTCCTTCAAGCAAAAATGTAACTAAGGTGACTTTCTGATGCTCCGCCGTTCCTATCGCCATCATCACTTGCTTGACGCGCGATAACCAATCCTCAGCCTGCGTCGGCGTTCCCGCTCCCGAGAACGTAGGTGGATGGAAACTCATAAACCGCGTAAGTTGTTTCTCAGCCGCTCGAGGAGCCAAATCGACTACAGGTTCAGGCCTCGCCGCCACCTGTTCTGGCCTCACAGCCGCTTGCTCCTGCCTAAGGGACTGGCCTTGGATCATGGTAAATAAGGCCTCCGCAACTAAACGCACATGTTCCGCAGACGGTGGAGGAGTAGGCACCGCGGCTGGTGCCGTACTTTCATCAGAAAGCTGGGAATCAGACGGCCCAGCTCCACTTCGTGTCACCTAAGGTGGAGAAGACACACACATTAGCGGTCGTACCCGAGCAAACAACACAAGATAAGAACACGCAGGTTCCTCAAACACAAAAATATGCATTCCTATCATGGACATTCCGGAGTTCATTCGTATACTTTGGTTTGCACAAACACGTGCTCGCCACCCCACAAAAGAAGTCGGCCACGACTTCGAGAGGGAAAGACCAGGACGACCGATACCAAAAATGTCACAACCCCATCCGTTCATATGGTATATTCTAGAAGGTCCGGCCGGGGCCCCACAGTATATATCACAAAACAGGCGGTGAAGGTACAGGATGATACCAGAGTAGCGCATCGCACCTATCACAAATCATTCTAGCGGAAGCCTAGACTACAACGTGAACTCCTCATGAATGTCCAAACATAAAACTCCACATTTTATACAATATAGGAATGTCTTACAATAAGTACAAAGCGTTGGCCTTATGGCCTTACAGGGCTATCAAACAGTGGCCTAAAACAATTGGCGCGCAGGCCGGCCACACGAAAAGAAAAACACACAACAACACAGATAGCCTTCGAGGGCTAGCAGCAGTAGCAGCAACAGCAGCAGGAACATCAACCTCTATGCATCCCGCTCGGCTCTGCCGCACCTGTACATGGACAATCCACCCAACGGTGGCAAACAAAAGCAACGGTCAGCGTTCAGCTGACCAAATTATAACGACCCTACCCCTTCTCTCGGGGCAGCGGTACTTCCCTGCAAGCATAGCAAATCACAAGGATGGCAATATATATATATATATCATCAAAATGTGCTTTCACGCACACAAGCCATCACAACCGTTCAGCACCCGGCCCAACGGTCCGTGCACTCAGGGCACTTTCTTGGTGTTCTGGCAAAGCTCTTGCCCACCACCGTATCAGGGTCATAACCCAACGGTAAATCTCTTGAGCATTTTCTCCATGCCGTGCAGCCGGAGTTAGTCTTCCTCCACCGGGATGGCCCGTAGCCCCCCATTGTGTCATGGCGCGCAGGCCGAAGACTCTTGCTATGCGCTCCAACAGACCGCACCTTTTGGTCTCACGTCGGACGGACATAGCGCAGGTCGGATCCTCCACCCCCCGTTGCTCAAATCGCCTTGCCTTCTCCGAGTACAGCGTACTCATGGCTATATCAAAGGCGCGGGTCGGTCTCACCAATCCTGTTCCTGGCATTCAAGCCTGGGCATATCTCGATACCCATTTCCTTAGCACAACAGCGGGTCTTTCCTGGGCTTCCCAGTACTTCCTGTGACTCTCTTCACAGGTGGACACCGCACAAGCACAAATGTCCGGGGTCTTTCCTGGCTATCATGCCAGTACTTCCTGCTACTTGCTTCACAGGTGGACACCCTATGACATCAAGCATCACAAAAGGGCATTTCCTGGTCACACCAGTACTTCCTATGCCACATCCACAGGTTAGACCCAAACACATCACATGGCTATTTTTCCTGGGCTACCACCCCAGTACTTCCTGCTACTCCTTTTCGCAGGTATAACCTGTAGACTCCATACACTACACGTTATCACGGAGTCTTCTCCGGTTCGTATGCAACATCACCAATCCAGACCAACCTGTCCAGATGGGCTTCACACAACATGCCTATTCCGTACTCTATTTCCGGATCTATATGCTAACAAAGGGGATGTCAAGCATCCACCCAAAGATTTCCAAAATCAGCCACCTCTTGATGGGGGAAATCGCAAAGCTATGCCAAAAAGAAGCCTTCACATGGATAGGAAGAAAAGTCGTTACCCTTGACGACCGCTTCGGCGCCATAGATTCAAAGCTAGCTTTCAAGACTCGCACAATTGTTTCCTCCGCAACGCTTGCTTCGGAACTCTCGTCGGTAACCCGCAGCACCACCAGCAGCAGCCCCCTTTCCCTCTTCCTCCTCCTTTCTCTCTCTCTTTCTCTCTTAACTTGAATAAGAGCAAGGCCAAGGAAATAAGAATCCTTTCTCTGATTTTGGCCTTTAGGAAAAAGAGGAAGAGGCTTCAGCCCTTGGATCCCAGCTGAAGGAATGGACGGCCACGATTTTGCCAAAAACACAGATTTTGACCCGACACGGCCTCGGACACGGCCGTGTACCAGGCCGTGTGCCTCAAGCGGTGGTCAACCGACTTATCCAAACCAGTGACACGCCCATGGAACATGCCTGTGTCATGGGCCGTGTCACCAACACGCCTTCGAACACGCCTGTGTCTGTGGCCGTGTGCCTGGGCGAAAAAAAATCCCAAATCATCCCGAGACTTCACACGGCCTGTGACACGCCCGTGTCCCAGGCCGTGTGCCCTGACACGGCACAAAGACATGCCCTGTCGAAAACCTTCGGCGGGCTGAGTTCGTCGACCCGATTTGACACGCCCTGTGACACGCCCGTGTCACAGGCCGTGTGCAACTTCTCGACACTCGACACACACACGTCTCGACACTCGACGATCGTCGAGTAAAACTCGTCGAGCATGCGACACGGCCTTGGACACGCCCGTGTCCTGGGCCGTGTGTCTCCTCTCGACACATCGTCGAGCGAAAAATCGTCGAGACAAAGGCCGATCGTCGACACGACCTCGACACACCCTGCGACACGCTCGTGTCGCAGGCCATGTCAGCTGACACGCCCTGGGACACGCCCGTGTCCCAGGCCGTGTCACCCAAAAATTCCTGTTTCCGAAATTTGGACTATTACATCTCGGGATGGGCTTTTTCCGACCACGCACCCGCGAGACTCCATGCATTGGTCGGATCTTCAAAAATACCCGATCTCCTTCCTGAAACTCTACTTGACAATACCGAGCATCGTAATACTTAGTCTGCCTGCTCTGGGCCTCTAACATCCTAACTTGTATCAATCGCACCTGAGCATCCGTATACTCGACAAACTTCGAGCCCAGTGCCTTCGGATCGTTATCATGGATCCAAGACAAAGGAGTCCTGCATCTCTGCCCGTATAAATCCTCATAAGGGGCCATGTCAATGCTGGACTGGTGGATGTTGTTGTACGAGAACTCGATCAATGGTAGCTGCCTCTCCCATGGCACTTCGCAGTCCAGTATGCAAAGACGCAGTAAATCCTCTAGGGTACGATTGGTGCGCTCTGTCTGTACATCCATCTGAGGGTGGAAGGCGATACTAAAAGTCATCCATGACCCCAAATAAGCCTAAACCTCCCTCCATTCCTTAGATGTGAATCGTCCATCACGATCAGACAGTATCGTCCTCGACACTCCATGATATCGAAAGAACTGTTCCACAAACGTCCATACCAAGTAACCCACCAGAGCATCCTTCCTGATCGGTAGAAACCTGGCCACCTTCGTCAATCGATCGACGATCAGCCATATCGAATCATTCCCCACATGTGACCGAGGAAGACCATATATGAAGTCCATGGCGATGCGTCGAACTTCCACTCCGGCACCGGAAGTGCCTGCAATAATCCGGCCGGGTTTCTACACTCCGCCTTCACCAACTGACAAGCCTCGCAGTGGGTCACGAAGTTGGTGATATCCCTCTTCATGCCTGACTAGTATATTGTCCTCCTCAGGTCGGTCGTCATCCTTGTGATGCCTGGGTGCACGGAGTACCTGCTGTAGTGAGACTCAGTCATTATGTCCTCCTGAATTCTGCCCCCAGCCAGTATATATGCTCTGCCTCTGAGGCATAGTAGCCTGTCTCTCTGTATATTCCCCCACCATGCCCACCTCCAAGGTCCTGAATACTGGCTCCATCTTGACATCCCTTCTCTGCTCAGCTCTCATACGATCCCGAATGTCGTCGGTGGCAACCATCGACGACAGGTACTCCCGATATAGATCTGGGTGCTCCTCGGATACCAAAGATATCTGCATCTTATCTAACATCTGCACCAACTCCACGAGCATCAACTAAGGTCCTGCTCCCGAGGTAGTAGTCTTTCGACTCAGTGCGTCTGCTACCACGTTCTCCTTCCCTGGGTGATAGTGTATCATGTACTCATAATCAGATATGAACTCCACCCATCTCCTCTGGAGAACGTTCTACTCCTTCTCTGTATCAACAAATTTCAGATTCATGTGATCCGAAAATATGTCACAGTGCACACCATAGAGGTAATGCCACCAAATCCTCAAAGAAAACACTACTGCTCCCATCTCCAAGTTGTGAAAGGGTAGTTCTGCTCGTGCTTCTTCAGCTGTCATGAGGCATATGCTATTACATGACCATGCTTCATCAGTATAGCACCCATCCCCTGAAAAGACCCATCAACATACACCTGGAAGCCCTCCTTTCCAGATGGAAGTGCGAGGATAGGGGCCGACGTAAGCCGGCTCTTCAACTCCGGGAAAGCCGCCTGACACCGCGGCGTCCAAATGAACGGAGTGTCCTTCTTCATCAAAGAAGTGAGTGGGAGGGATATCTGAGAAAATCCCTGCACAAACTTTTGGTAGTATCAGGCCAATCCCAGGAAACATCGGACATCCGTGGCCGTCTTCAGCTGAGGCCAGTCTCGTACTGACTGAGTCTTTGTGGGGTCCACTGCCAGTCCCGCTCCACTGATAATATGGACTAAAAAGTCCACCTCTGTCAGCCAAAATTGGAACTTGCTAAACTTGACATATAACTGGTGCTCCCTGAGCTTCTTTAGAGTCAAGGCCAGATATTGTGTATGCTCCTCCTTCGTCCTTGAATAGATGAGGATGTCATCTATGAATACTATGACAAACAGGTCGAGGTACGACTTAAACACCCGGTTCGTCAAGCTCATGAAAGCTGATGGCGCATTCGTGAGCCTGAATGGCATCACAGTAAACTCATACAGCCCGTATCTACTGCTGAAGGCAGTCTTCGGGATATCCTCCTCCTGAATGCGCAGTTAGTAGTAACCTGACCTCAGATCCAACTTTGAGAACCAGTAGGCTCCCACTAACTGCTCAAACAGCTCGTCCATCCTCGGTAGAGGATACATATTCTGGACTGTCATCCTATTCAGAGCCCTGTAGTCGATGCATAATCGTAGCATCCCATCCTTCTTCTTGACGAACAGCACCGGAGCTCCCCATGGTGAAGTGCTTGGCCGGACAAATCCGGCTTCCACTAGCTCCTAAAACTGGCTTCAAAACTCCACCAACGCCTTCGGGGCCATCCGATATGGAGCTCTATATGCCATCTTAGTCCCCGGCACAAACTGTATTTGGAAGTCCTTCTCCCGATGCAGGTGTATCCCTGGCAACTTCTCTGGAACACGTCAGCACAATCCCGTACCACCGGGATACTAGGGATCGGTTCCTTGGCCTCGGGCATATCAAACAGCACTTGATAGACCTTGTCTCCCTGCATGTGGGCCTTGACGGCCTGTGTAAGTCCCCATTTTTTTTGCAACAACCACCGGGGTCTTAGGCCCAGAACCGCCGCTTTGCGGTGACACCTTCACACCTGGGAAGGTCATCACTACAAAACGCCGATCCTGCTGGCCAAATCGATCACCATCGACAGAATGTATAATGAATGAAAGTGTAAGCATCCAAGTCCACAATAATATAAAGGAGGAAATCATGCGATAAAACAAGTCAACACCAGAAAGTGAATACGGGTTTAAGCACGGTACATAATAACCTCACTACAATTCACTCATAAAAGTAAAACTACTAATACTCGACTCCACTCACGGATCCAGATGCTTGTCCACCCGAGCTACACTGACCCATCTCCATCTGCACCGTACCCTACTAGTGTTGCGTCTCCTGCGGCGGTTCCCGGTCTCCCAGCCGGAGCACCTAAAATATGGTGGTCAAACGACCGTCAGTCAAACTACTCAGTCAACAATCCCCCACCCCTCTACCCGTGGCTCCTAGGCACCGGGCGGAAAGGAGTGATAAGGAGGACCAAAAGCAGGGCGTAATCAAGCAGGTGACATCTACCCTAAGGAATAAAATAATAAGGTATGACAGGGGTATCACAATAATTAAACATGAGTAAAGAAGTCTGTAACAAAAGTAAACAGTAAGGAGTAGCAAGTAAGTAAAAGCAGTAAGAAGAGTAAGAGCAACGAGAAATATAAAAGTTGATTTATAGGGATTACCCCTATAGACCAAGGGGTCATTTTGCAGGGCCTATCACATAAAACATCATATACCATTTTATACGATAGGTGTCAGGTGTTAAATGCAATGATCATGCTATGACGTGCAAGTATGCTATGGTATGCACATGCAAGTGCAACTCACACACACGACTCTATGCGCACAGACCTTTAGTTCCCCTTTTTGGAGTTAGCTAAACTATTAGGAGCCTCTCGTCGTGGCCAACGGAGACAGTGGGTTGGGCCTCTCCACTCCTAGACTGGTAAACACACTACCCAGTCTATCCCCTCTCATATATTCCCATAATATTCCTAGCAAACCAGCTAGTCTCCCTAAGTCAATGTACCGACGACGGTGTGTTCGATCGTCCAATACCGAGGACCCACCACTGTTATGCACATGCGACCATGATAGTTATATCTAATTATAGTACCTAGCCTCCAACTCTTTAGACTACGAAGCCTACTAGTTCACCATATTCCCGAGCCCACGGCTCCCTGGACTAATCAAGTCTCCTTTTTTCCAAGTCGCTGAGCATCCAGCTCCCCAGACTTCCAAATCAATACTGTGTCCATTTAACTCTAGCAGTAAGCCCTTAGTCCACGGGCCAACGATATCCTTTCACTACCAATTCATCTCCCTACGTGTACAAGTGTGAGTGTAAGGTGAAACTATTATTGGGGTTACTCTTGCCCAAAATATTCCTAAGGTTTACGTTAGCATAGGACTACCCAAGGTATTCCCCGTGAAGGGCTCTCGAAGGCACTAGGAACTATGATGGGATTACGCCCAAAGTTCCCTTTCGCAAGGTGCTTAATATTATTGATTTCTACCCTTGATCAGATCTCTCATTTATTTACCCAAACCAGCAACCTACAAAGGATTCAACTCTTCAAATTCATTACCCACTCTAGTTCAGTTTCCGCAGTTATTATATGCAGACCACCCTATACTATATGAGATGTATAAAGGAAGTACTCCAGATTGTCTTCCAAATCTCCTATAAAATTTACCAGAGGTATATCATAAAAGTTTTATCTAAAATCAGAGAATCATAATTTTTCTAATTAATTTGATATTTATTGAATTTTCCCAAAAGTTTGGCCATGGGTAATTTTGAACATGAACTATGTGATCTACTCAAGTAATGGCCAACCCAAAATTTTGATCACTAAATTAACAGAGGTATATTGCTGGATACAAATTTTCATAATTCTTCAGAAACTATTTGACCTCTAATTAATTTATCCAAAATATTTCCCTTAATCATATGTAAAGAAGAAAGTACCGAAATTATTCATCAGAAAATAAATATAAAAATTACAGAATCTTAATATGGTATAGAAAGGGGCATTGTGCAAAAATCATAATTTTTCAGGCTTGGTAGACACAAAAATAAATTTAATTAAGTTTTCGTGGGAAACACTACTTAATGAAGCAACCCTTAGAAATATTCTTCCAATAATGCCATAAAAATTCAAAGAGCTTTAAAACATAATAATGAGTTCTACAACTAAAGTTAATCAATTTCCAGCAAGTAGTTACTGTTTAAATTTGTGAAGTGGAAGTGGTTGACGGGACAGGCCGGGCGGCCTGGGCGGACAACATTGGCGGACTAGACGGACTGGGCGGACTGTTGTGTGCGGCCTGGTGGAAAGTCTAGTGGAAGCCGACTGTTCTTCTAAGCGGGTTATATGCAAGTAGTCCGCGGACTATGCGGCCTGATATCTGCGGAATGAGGTGTTGGCTGTTTGGTTTCGCCAAGGAGCGGCCTGAGCGGATAGAGGCTTGTGGACTGGTGCATTGCTCAGTGGTCGTGGTGCAAGCTTGTGCTAATTGGCGGTTTGGCTCATGTTCGCGGAAAGTTTGCGGACTGGCGTGTCCTCAGTTTGTGCTGTTGCAGACTGGGTTTAGAGCTTGGCTGAGGCCTTGTCGAGCTCTGGTGTTACAGCAGGTGCCTTGCTGTGGAGGTCATTGGCGGACTGGTGTCTGGAGTCCGGGAGATGGCTACTGTGTTGTGCATGTGTGCGAGTAGCTCGCGGACTGCTGGCGGTCTGTGCTAGGGTGTTTGGCGGACAGGAGTTTATGTCCGCCATGCTCGCATTGGCCTTTGATGGTTTTGGACTTGGTCACACTCTGTGCAAGACCATGGTGTCCGCCGTGTCCGCCAAGTCTGCTGTTGACCGGGCGGACTTGCTTTCTGCCTTTGGTCGTGGACTTATGACGGATTGAGGCTTGAGTCTTGCGGACTGCCTCGGGTTTGTGAGGATAGCCATTGAAGGGGGATTGCTGTCCTGCAGTAGTTGGAGGCTTTGCGGGCTGATGCCTTATACGCATATCTTAGGCGGACTGAAGTGGGTTTGCCAATGTTGTCTTGCTCCTGGCGGTTTTCCTTGGTATCCGGCTAAGTCCTTGCGGACTCGGCGGACGGTGTTTTGCTATCGCGCGGGTTGGGGCGGTGTCGCTATCTCTAGGGCGGTGACCACAATCCTCACCTCTCTTATAAATAGGACCCCCCTGGCACATCTACAGTAACTAGAGTGAACAATAAGTTTGGTTGGGCAAGGAGATGCGTTCTCAGTTTGTCTGTCTGCGTGGATTGATTCAGGGCTGACGGTTTGCTGTGTGCAGTTCGCGCGGGTAGCTTCAAGGAGCCAGAAGTTTGGTTTTGACTTCGGTCAAGTACTTGGAAGTTGTGCGGTCTCTGCGGATTCAGCAGGAGGTCGCTCTGCGGCTTGTCAACTCTGTTTCAACTTTGCCAGCTTCAATAACCTGTCCGACGGCTTCCGGCGGGTAGGCGGTGTTCCTCAGTTCAGCCTCAGCAGGAGATGAATAACGGTGTGTCCGCGCGGCCTCGCGGCTTCGGCGGACTCCGTGGCTATTCGACGGATTTCAGCTTAGTTCGGGCGGTCTCAGCGGACTCGGCGACCTCGGCGACCTCGGCGGTCTCGGCGGACTCCGGTGCTGTCCGTCCGACTTGGTTTTTGGTGCTTTCTGTTTACAGCTGTTTATACTAGCGAAATCATGTCTCACTATGTATGCCTCGTGTTGTAAAGAAGTGAATGTATAAAAGATCTGCTTGTGCTTCCATTATTTGTTGGGATCAACCTTGTTCCTTGGTTTTCCACTGGTTCAACGTGAGAACTGGGTAGTGCCGAAGATATTAATTTGGTGTTTGGGCTACCTTGCTGACCACGCTGAGAAAATTTTAACATGGTATCAGAGGGAGGTTCAGTTGCGTGAGCGGTAGTCAACCAGTGTTGTTACTCAGTGCTTGAGTGGTGTTCAACCTGTGTTGTTGCTCGGAGCTTCTGAAAGGTTGCCAACAGGTGTTGCAATGGAAGGGAGCTTTGCAAGTGGTCTTGGCATTGAACTCTTAATGCCGACTAACTTCAAGAAGTGGAAGTCATGCATGAAGAGTTATCTTCTTGGCGAGGAGCTGTGGGAAGTCGTCAGCGGTGAAGACAGGGAGGAAGTCACGGCTGCATTCGGCACTGCTGAGCAGGTTAGGCTCTAGAGAAGAACAAATGCTAAGGCGGAGTTCATTCTGAAGAGGGCCGTGTCTCCGGAACTGTTTGATCACATCGTTAGATGTGAGTCGGCTGCTGATATTTCGACAACCATTGATGAGTTGTTCAATAGGAAGAATGTGGCGTGGCTTCAGTTTCTGGAGAATGAGTTGGCCAGGGCAACTCAGGGAGACCTTTCCATCTCGAAGTACTTCTTAAAGATAAAGAGCTTGTGTGCTGAGCTGTCGGCACTGGATTCTGATGAGCCTATCTCTGAGGTGAAGATGAAAAGGCACATAATCCGCGGCTTGCGGAAGGAGTATGTGGCCTTTGTGACATCTGTTCAAGGGTGGGGTACTCAGCCGTCTTTGCTAGAGCTGAAGAATCTACTTGTATCGCAGGAAAGCTTGGCAAGGCAGATGGCTGGAGTGAACCTTAATCAGGAAGGCAGCGAAGCTCTCTTCTCAGGCAAGAAGAAAGGATGGGAAGGGAAGAAGAAGAAGAAGGTGCAGGTCGCTGGTGAGAAGGAGACTTCAACTTCATATCAGACGGAGAGGAGTAATGCTCCTAAGCACTGGAAGAAGAATTCGAAGTACTACCGGTATCATCAGCGAGGGCACTTCAAGCGGGACTACAAGGTCAAACTGCAGCCTGGGCATGCTTCGGGAAAGGAGGAAGCTTGCTCGAGAAGTGAAGAAGCAGAATGGGGCAGAGCTTTTATGACGGGCACTTGTGTCCGGGCTTTGTCTGCTGAGGACTTCAACAACGAGTGGATCGTGGACTCCGGGTGTGGTCATCACCTCACCGGAGACAAGTCGAAGTTCACCTCCATGCAGGATTAGTCAGGTAATGAAGCTATTATCACTGTTGATAATACTGTTTATGCAGTAGAGAAAGAGGGAGTCGTGTCTTTGGGTAGTGATCAGGGGCCACTCACGTTAAGGAGTGTGTATCACGTTCCGGGCATGAAGAAGAACCTATTCTCGGTGACAAATGCGGTGGATGCTGGTTATCACGTTCTGTTTGGGCCAACAGACGTGAGGTTCCTTCGCAACATATCAGCGGTTAAGGCTGATGTTGCTCATGTAGGGAGGAGGGTGAAGAACTTGTTTGTTCTTGCCACCAATTCTTATGTTGATCGTATGAGGGCCAATGATAGCGCTGCTATCTGGCATGAGAGGCCGAGGCATGTTGGCATGGACAAGCTAAAGACGATGACTAGTAGAAGTTTGGTGAAGGGGTTGCCTAAGTTGTCTTCCTTTGGTGAGGGGCATGTTTGCGCGGGCTGTCAATATGGTAAGGCACATCGCCTTCCGTTTGATAAATCACAAACAAGGAGCAAGAAACCATTGGAGTGCATTCATGGAGACCTGATGAGACCGACGGTTACTGCCAGCCTTGGTGGAAGCAGATACATGCTTGTCTTGGTTGATGACTACTCAAGGTATACTTGGGTGTACTTCTTAAAGGAGAAGTCGGAAGCCTTCCGTTTGTTTGTGGAGTTTAAGGAGTTGGTAGAAGGCCGGCTTAGCTTGCGGATTAAGAAGCTTAGAACTGATAACGGGGGTGAATTTGTTTCCTCCGAGTTTTCTAACTTCTGTAGGAAGCACGGGATCCAACGAGAGCTTACTTGTGCTCACACTCCACAACAAAATGGGGTAGCAGAGCGGAAGATCCGTCATATGACGGAGACCTGCAAATGCTGGATTCATGCGAAAGATATCCCAAGGTCCTTTTGGGCAGAGGGGATGTCTTGTGCTGCTTATGTCATCAACCGAATGCCACTCAGCCCTATCAACATGAAGACTCCTGTTGAGCTGTTGCTAAAGGAGAAGCCGAGTGTGGGACACCTTAGGGTGTTCGGTTCAACTTGCTACGTGCATGTCCCGGATGCTTCACGGACTAAGCTGGATGTAAAGGCAAGGAAGCTTGTCTTTATTGGCTACGATGATCGGAAAAATGGGATGGAAATGCATGAACCCTGTGACAAATAAGTTCATGGTGTCAAGAGACGTTGTCTTTGACGAGCTGACGTCATGTGAAGGTGGCTCGGTTAAGCTAACCAGAAGTATCAAGGTTGATGAAGCACCGGTGGTGGCTGCTGAAGGCTTGGAAGAGGAGCTTGTTGTTTCATCAGCAGATCCTGTTGCTTCTAACTCCGAGGCTGAGAGTTCTGGCTCAGGAAGCAGGGGGAGCACTGCTCAATGCTTGCCCCAGGTAGTAGTTGAGCCCGAAGAAGCAACAGAAGCAGTGAGCAAGGAGCCGACCCTTCAGAGATCGAAGAGGGTTGTTAAGCCACCAGCTCGGTACTGTGATGGGAATGCAGTGAGCTTTGTCTCCTGCTTCTTTACAGGTCCTCTAGATGAGCGAGAGCCTGCAAAATTCAACGAGCCCACTGGATTGAAGGAGTGGGAAGGTTCCATGAAAGAAGAGATTGATGCTCTGAAGAAGAATGAAACCTGGGACCTTGTGCCCAAGGTTGATGACATTACTACGGTTACTTGCAAGTGGGTGTATAAGTTGAAGAAGAAGGCTGATGGGAGCATTGATAGGTTCAAAGCTCTCCTGGTCACTAGAGTATTCTCACAGCAGTATGGAGAAGACTTTGAGGAGACATTCAGTCTAGTTGCGAAGATGACTTCAGTAAGAGTGGTGATCACCTTGGCTGCTAGCAAGGGATGGAGGTTGTGGCAACTCGATGTGAAGAATGCCTTTCTTTACGGAGAGATTGACAAGGACATCTTCATGGATCAGCCGCTTGGTTTTGTCTCTAAAAAGCATCCGGACTATGTCTGCAAACTCAGGAAGGCTCTCTATGGGTTGAAACAAGCTCCTAGAGCGTGGTATGGGAAGATTGCAGAGTACTTGCAATTCTGTGGATACCTTGCCTCCAACTCGGATTCAAGCTTGTTCGTCAATAAGAAGGGGGAGCTACAAGTCTTGGTCCTGCTATATGTGGATGACATGATCATCACAGGGAATTCGGAGGGGTAAGTAGCAAGCTCAGGGCAGAGCTTGCTATAAGCTTCGAGATGAAAGACTTGGGAGAGTTGCATCACTTTCTCGGTCTTGAAGTGGAGAGGAAGGAGTGCGAGATTCTCATTAGCCAAAGAGGGTATGCAGATCGCATCGTGAAGCGGTTCGGCATGGGCGAAGGGAAGAAGTGCTCTACTCCACTGGAACCTGGGCTGAAGCTTCGACGAGATGAGGGAAGTGTTCTTCATGATCCCTTGGTGTTCAGGGCTCTTGTTGGGAGCTTGATTTACCTGACGATTACAAGGCCGGACATTGCTTATGCTGTTGGCCGAGTAAGTCGGTATATGGCTGAACCAAGTCAATCTCATCTAGTGGCGGCGAAGGGTATTCTGAAGTATGTCAAGGTGACTTCTGATATGGGACTCCTCTATGGAAGGGACTCGGAGTTTGCGTTGCTTGGGTACACGGATGCTGACTATGGCGGTGATTCGGATGATCGAAGGTCTACTTCAGGTTATGTGTTCACTTGCGGTTCAACTAGCATCTCGTGGTGTAGCAAGAAGTAGGACTCGGTGTCAGTCTCTACTACAGAGGTAGAGTATAAGGCTTCAGCCTTGGCTGCTCGGGAAGCCATCTCATTAAGGAGGCTTATAGAGGACGTTCATGAAGAAGTGCAAGGGCCAACTTTACTCCGGGGTGATAATGAGAGTGCTCTCAAACTGGTAAACAATCCAGTGTGTCACGCCAGGACCAAGCATATAGAGATTGATCACCACTTCATCAGGGAGAAGGTGTTGGAGGGGTGTCTGCTGGTCGGGCATGTTCGGAGTGAAGATAATCTTGCTGACATCTTCACCTAGCCACTGTCGAAAGGGCCCTTTGAGCGCTTGCGCAGCTTGTTGGGCTTGGTCACCACTTCCCACTTCAAGGGGGAGTGTTGAAATTTATGAAGTGGAAGTGGTTGACGGGACAGGCCGAGCGGCCTGGGCGGACAGCATTGGTAGACTAGGCGGACTGGGCGGACTGTTGTGTGCGGCCTGGTGGAAAGTCTAGTGGATACCGGCTGTTCTTCTGAGCGGGTTATATGCAAGTAGTCCGCGGACTATGTGGCCTGGTATCTGCGGAATAAGGTGTTGGCGGTTTGGTTTTGCCAAGGAGCGGCCTGAGCGGATAGAGGCTTGCGGACTGGTGCATTACTCAGTGGACGTGGTGCAAGCTTGCGCTGATTGGCGGTTTGGCTCATGTTCGCGGAAGCTTACGGATTGGCGTGTCCACGGTTTGGGCTGTTGCGGACTGGGCTTAGAGCTTGGCTGAGGCCTTGTCGAGCTCTAGTGTTACAGCAGGTGCCTTGCTATGGAGGTCATTGGCAGACTGGTGTGTGGAGTCCGGGAGATGGCTACTGTGTTGGGCAGGTGTGCGAGTAGCTCGCGGACTGCTGGTGGTCTGTTCTAGGGTGTTTAGCGGACGGGAGTTTATGTCCGCCATGCTCGCATTGGCCTTTGATGGTTTTGGACTTGGTCACACTCTGTGCCAAGACCATGGAGTCCGGCATGTCCGCCAAGTCCGCTGTTGACCGTGCGGACTTGCTTTCTGCCTTTGGTCGTGTACTTGTGGCGGATTGAGGCTTGAGTATTGCGGACTGCCTCGAGTTTGTGCGGATAGGCATTGAAGGGGGATTGCTGTCCTGCAGTGGTTGGAGGCTTTGCGTGCTGATGCCTTGTCCGCATAGCTTAGGCGGACTGAAGTGGGTTCGCCAATGTTGTCTTGCTCCTGGCGGTTTTCCTTGGTATCTGGCTAAGTCCTTGCGGACTCGGCGGACGGTGTTTTACTATCGCACGGGCTGGGGAGGTGTCGCTATCTCTAGGGCGGTGACCACAATCCTCACCTCGCTTATAAATAGGACCCCCCTGGCACATCTACAGTAACTAGAGTGAACAGTAAGTTGGGTTGGGCAAGGAGCTGCGGTCTCAGTTTGTCTGTCCGCGCGGATTGATTCAGGGCTGACGGTTTGCTGTGTGCAGGTCGCGCGGGTAGCTTCAAGGAGCCAGGAGTTTGGCTTTGACTTCGGTCAAGTACTTGGAAGTTGTGCGGTCTCTGCGGATTCAGCAGGAGGTCGCTCTGCGGCTTGTCTGAAAGATATTGTACCTAAACACCTAGACGGTGGGGGGGGGGTGAATAGGTGACTTGAATATTTTTAACTTTTTAGGCAGCAAACAGATAATATCACAGAATTATATCTAATCTATCATAGCACACATTCGCCAATCACAGCAATCCACAAACACACAGTAGACACAGAGATTTATAGTGGTTCCCCAAGCTTTGGGTACATCCACTTTCCCCCTTCGCCTATCTAGCAGTGTACTAGATTCGGCCAAACTTCTCCACTATCTCAGAACCCAAACTGGTTCCTACACCTCAGGCCCAAGGCCCTACAACTCAGCTTTTCCACAAAGCCTACACTCGGCCACAAAGGCCTACACTCAGCCACCAAGGCCTACACTCAGCCACCAAGGCCTACACTCAGCCACCAAGGCCTACACTCAGAGATTTCACTCTCCTACCCTCAGCCTTAATAATTGTAGGCTTACAATCTCAGATCCAAAGGATCCTACAAGTTATAATGAATACAAAATGTAAAAACTCAACAACTTAGATGAAAGAGAGATAAGTTGTGAGATTCTTGATGAGTTCTTGGAAGAACTCAGCTAGACTCAATCTGACTTAGCTTTCTTCAGAGCTTCTTGAAAGTAGAACTCAATAAGATTGACTCATTCTGCAGTTGATCCTTGATCTCTGCTTCTTAAGATTCAGACTAATCTGAATCCTTCTTCTCAGCTGGGTTCCAACAGCTGATTTCTTGGATGGAGCTCTCTCTCTCCAACTTCTTCGATCTTCACTTGATAGTTAGATCTTCTTTAAATCTGAACTTGGACTTGTGTTCAATCTCTTCAACAACTTGTTGATCAATCTCTTCTGTAGACAGTATAGGCCTATTTATAGGCCTTCTTCATGGTAACCGGCTGGTCCGGTCCATAACTGAATTCTGACAACTCTGATAGGTGATGTAGACCAGCTGGAATGGCAGCTGTCAAGTCATCCAGTCAGTTCTTGAAAATTCTCTAACTGTCTGATAGTGTCGATACTTTCTGTCTTTAAGTGTCGACACTTATAGACCAAGTGTCGACACAAGTTGTCTAAGTGTCGACACTAGTCTACAAGGTGTCGACACAACTCCTTGTGTTGTTGATTCTTTATCTCGACACTGCTTCTTCTTCATGTGTCGACACTGAAATTGAGTGTCGACACAAGTACTTGTACTTCAGTATCTTTGCTGAATTCTTCTAAGTGTCGACACAACACCTTTGTGTCGACACATCTTCATGTGTTGAATCTGTTAAGTGTCGACACTGCTTCTTGGTGTCGACACATATCTTTAGTGTTGATACTTGTTGAGTGTCGACACATTGCTCTGGGTGTCGACACTTTCTTCTTCAGTCGAGACTCTGGTTGAGTGTCGACACATTCCCTTAGTGTCGACACTTGTACTTAGAATATTCTTGAACTTTGCTAATCTTTGCTAAGTGTCGACACAGCTCCTTGTGTCGACACTTTCTTCAAGTGTTGAGTCTTCAGCTAAGTGTCGACACATTGTTCTGGGTGTCGACACTTACTTCCCGTGCTGACTCTTCTGCTAAGTGTCGACACATTGTTCTGGGTGTCGACACTTACTTCAAGTGTTGACTCTACAGTTGAGTGTCGACACATTGTTCTGAGTGTCGACACTTGTACTTAGTCTCTGCTGACTTTTGCTGAGTGTCGACACAGCTCCAAGTGTCGACACTTTCTGATGTAGACACATCTTCACTGGGTGTCGACACAACTGTTAAGTGGCGACACAGCTTTACTGGCTTTTCTTCATTGAGTGTCGACACAGCTCCTTGTGTCGACACTTTCTGTCTGGTGTCGACTCAGCATCCCTGTTGTCGACACAATGACTCCAAGTGTCGACACTGCTTGCCTGGGTGTCGACACAAGTCTTCTTAAGTGTCGACACTTTCCCTCTGGGTGTCGACACATGGACTTAGAAACTTTTTCATCATTTCCTGCAAATACTTATCCTGCACATGTAACTCAAAATACATCAAATACATTTTGATGTATATCATTGAGTTGGGTGAGGCTTCTTCAAATCAGGTACATTTGAACCAATGTACCCAACAATCTCCCCCTATTTGGAGAAGTCATAACCCTTAGTCAATGATATACACCATTCATAATAAAATTACAAAATGATGTAAAGCAGGATTATATATAGCAAGGTAAACATAAATATGTATCAATCACACATGTATTCATAGACATCAACACAGAACAAATATGAAATAGACATAAACATCATCACAGATTAAATATGAAATAGATTTAACATATAACACATTGTTCTAATATCTGTCATATTCTTTTTCAGAAGTTCACAAAATGTTTTACATCAAAAAGATTACAAAATAAACTTCAAGAAAATTCTAATTCTATTTCAGTTCTGGCTCCTTAATCACAATTCCTTTTCCAACTTGAACTTTAGCTTGAACAGGAGCATCAGCAACTTCAGCATCAGCAGGCTTCTTGCCTTTCAGATCTTTCTTCTTAAGCTCTTCTGCTTTAATCTTCTGCCTTTCAAAATAATGGTATGTCTTTGGAAAGTACTTGCTAGGCTCCTGAGCAGTAGGAGGTAGCTTTCCCATCTTGGCATTCCTTCTGTATTGGACTATTGCCTCCTGCCTTATCTCATGTTTTCTCCATTCAGCCTCAGAAAACCATTTGTTCCAATCATGCACATTATCTTTGGCAGCTTTCCAGGCAGTCAAAATGATATTTCTTGAGGTAGGGCTCCACTGTTCAAAGTCTGGCCTTTGTTCAGCTTGTTCCCTAAACCTCTTCTTAGACAATCTAGTCTCTTCTTCTTTCTGCAGTGCCTCTTGCATGGCTTCAGATATAGGCTGAACAACTTTCTCAAGAATGACATTGGACTTCCCTTCAGTTGGGCTATACATGTGATGAATATCATCTTGCACCATTTCAAAATCTGGTGGAGGATAGATCACTTGAGCTACTTCTGGTTGCTCACCTCCAAGATAGGCAGGGTTAATTCCTGATTCAGCAACATTGTCATCATCACAAAGAGGAGGATAGCCCAGTGTAGCTCTGATAGAATTAGATATCCATTTGGCATGATCAGAGCTAGCTTTGACTAAAACTCTCTCCCCCTTTATGACTTCTCTAGCCAAGTGATCTCTGACATCATCCTTCTGGAATCTAATTTGACTATCCAAGAATCTGACTCCATCTTTAAAGAAAGGTTTGAGCTTATTAAGTTGTTCAGATATGGCCTTCTGGGAGTCTTGAATGGCAGTCTTAACAGTAGTGATTTTTTCTTGAAATACTTTGTCAAATTCAGCTTTAATAGTAACAGTAGAGGTAGAAGGTCCAGCAGCTATGTTCTTTATTTCTGTGACAATTGCATTATGAGATTCTGTCAAATTGTCATTCATTCTAAGTTGATTTTCAAGTACATATCCTTGCTTCAGGGCTATGTCATCAACTTGAGTCTTAATCTTTTCTTGGTGTGTAGCTAAGTACACTACTGCATTCCCCCCTTTGTGGAAGCAGTCTGTCATCTCCTTCTTGTTAAGATTCATTTCAAATCTTATTGATTTTATGTCCTGGGCTAGATCAAACTTTAGTGATTTGTGCCCTTCATCAACATACTTTTCAATGGCCTGCCTTTGCTCATCTAACTTGACTTGCATTGCAACCATTAAAGCACTATAATCCACAGTTGGAGCTGGCTGTGCTATAGGCTGAGGAGCAATAGATTGTAAGGCCTTCTTATAACTTTGGCTCCTTCTCTTGAATACATAAAGTTTCTTTTTCTTAGCTCTTTCTGTCTCCTCATCTTCAAAAGCTGAGGAGCTGGCTATATCTACCCTTTCCTTAGGTAGTTCTTCAACAGGTTGGGGCTTGTCAGTCTCATGCCTTACAGGCTCTTCAACAAGTATAACTTGCTCCCCCTCAACTAGAGCATTCTCCCCCTCAGCAGTTGTATCTTTGTCAAAATCTGTTTGATCCAGATTTAGGAATAGATCTTCCATGGTATATTCTTGGGGTGAATGAGCTGGAGAAAGTCTTGGCTCTTCAACCACTGGATCAGAAACAAATTGAGCTGCAACAGATGTGTCTTCCATGACAACATCTGAGACTTGACTAGCAGGCTGTGGTTGCTGATAAACATCAGACAAATCAGTATTTTCTATAGGAAAAACCAAAGCATTAAGCTCAGTAATTACCTCTAGAATTGTGGTTGTAGCTTGCTCACTTTCAAGAGGAGTGGGCTCTTCTACAACTAGGGGCTCCCCCTGGATGTTATCTTTGTGTATGGGGCTAGCTTGTGGTAGCTCCCCCTGGATTTCAGCATCCACTTGTTGTGCTGGAGACTTCACAGCAGTTCCTGTGTCTTCTTCATCAGGGGTGAAGACCACTTGATCTTCACTCTCAGAACTGCTAGTGGAAACCTGTGCCACTGGAGCAGTTGTCCTCTTCTTCCTTGGTGGAATTTCCTTCTCAGAAGTGATCTTCTCAGGTGTTGGCATTTCTTTTGACAGAATTTCGTCCTCGAAATTCTAGTTAGGCCTACGGGGTTTCAAGTATGCAAGAAACATTGTAACATCCCGAAAGGCTGAGAGTAATACATGACTGAAGAGTTTCGGGTACCGCTGCTGCATCAAGTCCTGGGGATCCCAAGTGTGCTCCTCCTGGCCGTGATTTCTCCAAAGAACCTTGACCAGTGGGACCTTCTTGCGGCGTAAGACCCATATACCCGTGTCATCAATCCGGACCAGCTCCATGTGCACTGACCGGTCAGATGCTACTAGCCCATCTGTGGTGTCTATCTGCTGCTCTGGACGTAATAGGGCCCTACTGAGGGAGGAGACATGGAAAACTTCGTGCAGGCCTTCCAGCTCTGGCGGCAGCTCAAGCCTGTATGCTAAGGGGCCGATCCGCTCCAGGATCCTGTAGGGCCCCATGTATTTCGGGTTGAGCTTCTTCCTCCGCCTGCGAACTCGAGAGACTCCGTGCATCGGCCGTATCTTCAAAAACACTCTATATCCTCCGTGAAACTCCACCTGTCGATGCCGTACGTCGTAATATTTGGCATGTCTACTCTGCGCCTCCAACATCCGGTCCCGTATCAGTCTCCCTTGGGCCTCGGTGTCCTCCACAAATTTCGAGCACAGGACCTTTGGGTCCTCATCCTGTATCCATGACAGGGGAGTCCTGCACCTCCATCCATATAGAGCCTCGTAGGTGGCCATACCTATACTGGCCTGATGACTGTTGTTGTAGGAGAACTCTTCCAGTGGCAGCATCTTCTCCCATGGCTCTCCTCGGTCTAGAATGCACAGACGTAGCTGGTATTGAAAGTCCACCTAGTGTCAGCTATGTGCACCTATGGGGGGGGGGGGGAATAGGTGACGTGTAGCGCTTTTGCGGAATTTACGAATGTACCTGCACCTTAAAAATAAAAAGCACAGCACACAGAATACACAAGCAATTTATAGTGGTTCCCCGACTTGGGTACATCCACTTTCCCCCTTCGACCTATCTCCCAACAAGGGACGACTCGGTCTCTTCTCCAACAGGATTGAAATCCAATCCCTGCACTATCGGAAGGAACCCTTCCACACGTGAGAGTCAACACTCCCACAAAACGGGTTGCACCCAAACCTTACAACACGGAACAATCGTTCCTTTACAACAAAAGTAAATATAGAATGTACACGAGATACAAACTTCGTTTGGAGACTACGGTGTTCCTCTTCGTTCGACGACGTGTTCGTGACGTCAACGAAGAGTCTACAACCTTGGTCTCTCTTGGAGAGGATCTCCCCGGAACCGGCGGCGGCAACACATGCGGCGGCTAGCTTCGGGATCGGCGGCTATGATGATGAGCGGCTGCTGAACTTGGAGATCCAAACTTCGTAGCGAAGCTAGCTTGGTCTTCCAACGGTCACACGAGGATCGGTCGTCTCGATCGATTCGGACGGGGAAGTTTTTCCCGATCAACAAATCGAGAGACAAGAGATCTCTGGATAGACACGTGAGACTCAAAGCTTTGCTAAGCTTCTGTCGCCGGAGATCGGGAAGAAAAGCGATCAGCAGCGGCGACGGACTAGCGCGAGCGGCGACGGATGCGGCGGAGGTATTTCACGATTTTAGGGTTTGCTCTGCTCGGCTTCTTTCTGTCTAGTTATTCCGTTCAAAATACCCGTATATAAATACTGTAGATGCTTTCCAAAATGACCATTGTGGGACCCACAAGCTGAATCCCTAAGTCCCGGTCCAGAATCTTAACAGCGGCAGAATCCGGTTCAGGAAGTTCCAGAAAAACGCCCAAGTCAAAATCGGTGAGAATCGAAAGTGATTCTCGCCGAGTCGCCGAGAATCAAAAGTGATTCTCGACGATTCGGCGAGAATCAAAGATGATTCTCGTCGAATTTGCCTTGGTTGCACGCACTACTTTAGGCCAGGTCGAGACGGCGAGAATCAACCAGTGATTCTCGACGATTCGACGAGAATCACTAGTGATTCTCGCCGAATCGGCGAGAATCACTTGGTGATTCTCGTCGATTCTTACTTAGAAGCAGAGGTGCTTGCTTAGAAGTGGCTGGGTCGAGTTCGGCGAGAATCAACTTCTGATTCTCGACGAATCGGCGAGAATCCCAAGTGATTCTCGCCGAATCGGCGAGAATCACTTGGTGATTCTCGTCAATTCTAACTTAGACGAATTTTCGTCTTTCCACCTATGAGATGCTCCTTGACCCATCCTTGCTCCTTGTCTGCTCCTGCATATTTACAGCCCTGTGCTTGAAAATAAGTGCACTCCAATAGAGAGAATACACGTAGGCCAACACATTGATCTGCTCAACGAGGGATTACGTCGTGCAAACCCGTGTATATTGACCTACTGCACCCTGACATTGGTGTGCACTTAGCGTGGAAAAACTGCAAGCACAACTAGAAAGATTTTATCAAATACATAGTCTATTGACCTTAGCTTGTCCAGGGGCTTCTTCAAATCAGGTACATTGTGGATACAATACCCAACAATCTCCCCCTATTTGAAGAAGCCTAAACCCTACAAGCTAAGGTGAATAGAGCAAATGGGAATGAAAACCATAAACTTAAAATTGAGTTGAGTGAGTTATCCCTTACCAATACCAATTTCTTGGGAGCAAGCTTGGAGCCACCTTAGCCTTAGCTTAGCCGAGAGGGTAATCTCCCCCTTTTCGGCTTCTGCAAATCGGGGTCTGTAGCGTTTGGCCCTTTGCTCCCCCTCAGTTCTTACATCTGTACTCACGCTGGAGTTCCTTGCTCCCCCTCAGATCATGCACGAGCCTGGAGCTTCTGTAGTCGTCATTCCTCATAATTGAGCATCCCCAATTCAGTCTTGAAAAGATTGAACTTGGCCTCGTCTAAGGGCTTTGTGAATATATCAGCAATCTGCTTGTCCGTGGGGACATAACAGAGAGAGATGTCCTTATTTTCCACGTGCTCCCGAATGAAGTGGTAGCGCACTTCAATATGCTTCGTTCTGCTGTGCGATACAGGATTGTTGGCAATGGCAATTGCACTGAAGGAGTCGCAGTACATGGGTACTTCCTTGAACTGAAGGTCGTAGTCGTCTAACTGGTTTCTGATCCATAGAAGTTGTGCGCAACAGATTCCTGCCGAGATGTACTCTGACTCTGCTGTGGAGGTTGCAACACAATTCTGTTTCTTGCTGTTCCATGAGATAAGCCTCCTGCCGAGGAATTGACACGTCCCGGACGTGCTTTTCCTGTCATCCCTGCTCCCTGCAAAATCAGCATCTGAAAAGCCTATTAGCTCGACATCATTGTTTCTCGGGTACCACAAGCCAAGATTAGGAGTACCTTTAAGGTATCTTAGAATTCGCTTTGCAGCGACATAGTGAGATTCCTTAGTGTTCACCTGATATCGGGCACAGACACATGTGGAGAACATAATATCCGGTCTACTGGCAGTAAGGTAGAGCAGGGATCCAATGATGCTTCTGTATTTGGTTTCATCGAAAGGTTTACCTTTCTCATCCTTATCCAGAGACAAGGTGGATCCCATTGGAGTCCTCATAGAGGTTGCACTCTCCATTCCGAATTTCTTAAGGAGTTCATTTGTGAACTTCGTCTGAGAGATGAAGATTCCATCCTCAGACTGTTTCACTTGAAGTCCTAAGAAATACTTGAGCTCTCCCATACTGCTCATTTCAAACTTTCCTTGCATAAGTTTAGAAAACTTTTTGCAAAGATTGTTGTCCGTTGAGCCGAATATTATGTCATCGACATAGATTTGCACCAGCAAAATCTTGCCTTTGACTTCCCTGAGAAATAATGTTTTATCTATTTTACCTCTGCAGAACTTGTTCTCAAGAAGAAAACTAGATAAAGTCTCATACCAAGCTCGTGGAGCTTGTTTCAACCCATATAAGGCCTTATTAAGAAAATAAACATGATTGGGATAAGTAGGATCGACAAAACCTGGGGGTTAAGCGACGTATACTTCCTCTTTCAGGTCTCCGTTCAGGAATGCCGATTTCACATCCATTTGATAGACTGTGAATCCTTTGTGTGAAGCATACGCCAGGAACAACCTGATTGCCTCGAGCCTTGCTACTAGTGCGAAGGTCTGGTCGAAGTCAATCCCTTCCTCCTGTCTGTAACCTTGAGCCACCAGTCTGGCCTTGTTCTTTACGATGACACCATGTTCATCCAGCTTGTTTCTGAAGATCCACTTCGTGCCAATCACATTCTGCTTGTATGGTCTGGGAACCAGCGTCCACACATTGCAACGTTCGAATTGATGTAGTTCCTCTTGCATGGCCTGAATCCATGCCGCATCCTTGTTCGCCTCGTCGAACTTCTTTGGCTCAACCTGTGACAGGAAGCTAAGATGCAATACTTCGTTAATAGTACCTCTTCGAGTTCTGACACCGACACGAGGGTCTCCGATGATCTGATCTCTAGGATGATCCCTCACGTGCCGGAGCTCAAGAAGTCTGGCGTCTGGAGCTTCGACTACTTCTTGGGCTTCTCCTTCTTCTAAGATATTTGTTCCATTTTGATCTTCAACAGTTTTAGATGACGTGGAGGTGGAAACTTTGACGTACTGAGGAGCGTCATCTTTAGCGGTCTCATCCAGACTCAGCTGTTCAAGTCGAGCACCTGCATCTTCAAGAATACTACTGGAAGAATTGTTGTTAAGCAAACTTCCTTCATCAAATACAACATTTATTGATTCTTCTACCACTAGGGTTTTCTTATTGAAGACCCTATATGCCCGACTATGGGAACTATAGCCCATGAATATGCCTTCGAAGCATTTTTCACCGAATTTAGTACGCGGGTACTTCCCATTATTCAGTACATAGCATCTGCAACCAAAAATCCTTAAGTAGGATATGGTTGGTTTCCTTCCTTTCAGTAGCTCGTACGGCGTCTTACGATGATGCTTGTTGATCAATGCTCGGTTTTGTACATGACAAGCTGTATTGACACCCTCTGCCCAGAAGTATTCCGGGAGAGAAGCGTCTTTCAACATTGTTGTGCAGGCTTCAATGAGAGTCCTATTTCTCCTCTCCGCAACTCCATTTTGCTGAGGAGTGTGCGGGGAGGAAAACTCATGAAAGATACCTTGTTCTTCACAAAATTCTGTCATTGCACCAGATTCGAATTCTGTTCCATGGTCACTTCTGATTTTGACCAGGGAGCAGTTAAATTCGTTCTGAACCTGCTTGACAAAATTAGTGAAGATGTCAAACGTATCTGACTTTCGTTTCAAAAAGAACACCCATGTAAACCGAGAATGATCATCAACTATCACTAGCGTATAGGACTTGCCTCCCAAGTTATGAACTTGCATTGGACCAAACAAGTCCATATGTAAAAGGTAAAGACATCGGGAAGAGTCTTTGTCTGCGATGCTCTTAAAGGTAGCCCGAGTCTGTTTGCCCATCTGGCATGCAGGACAGGGGCTATCTTTGATGCACTTGATACTGGGAGCATCCCTTACCAAGTTCTTAGAAAACAGCATACTAATTGTCTTGAAATTAATATGTGCCAATCTCTTGTGCCATTGATCACAAAGAGATGCACTACCTGTTGCCACAAGGCATACGGGGGTAGATGAATCTAAACTGAGAAAATCTAAACAGAAGATATTTTTGCTCCTAATGCCTGATAATACCGTTTCAGAGGAGGTACGTGAAATTATCAGACATTTATCCTTGCAGAACTTAACGTCATAACCTTTATCACATAACTGACTTACACTGATCAGGTTATGGTTTAACCCTTCAACATAAGCCACGTCGGTGATAGAGATTATACCGTTGGAAATCATACCGTAACCTCTGGTGACTCCTCGATCTGACCCCTCCAAAGATGACTTTGGGTCCATTCTCGACTGGAGTGTAATCACGCAGCAGGCTTCTTATCCCGGTCATATGCCGGGAGCATCCACTGTCCAAATACCAGATCAGCGTTTTGGTGGCCTTTGTACATTCCTGCAAAACAAAATTAATTTGCCTTAGGAACCCAATCGAACTTGGGTCCTAGATTTCTGGTTAGCACACTCCCCCTCGGTTGGTTAACCCTACGAGTGGTCGGTCTCGCATTGCTAACATAGGGAGTCTCGTAATTCCTTGGATTAAACCAACAATCCACGGCAAAGTGACCGACTTTGCCACAGCACCAACAGTCGAATCTATTGTACCTCTTCCTAGGCTCCTGCCTTACCCTGGGAACGGTGGGTACTGCTGGGGCCTTGGATCTGGAGGTGGAGGCCTCATGGTGACAGCAGTCACATGACTTTGTCACCTTCTGTATAACAGGCTTGGCTTTTGGTGCCTGCTTTCCATTATGGCCGCTAGAGAACGGACCATAATTTCCTATGTGGATTTCCTCATAAGGTGCCTTGAAGGCACTCTCACTGAAGTTCCGGGGAAAGTTCCAACCGTCATACCGGCTCTTTGGCTTTGCAACCGAGGGCCGAAAATGATGCCCAAATGTTGACTCAAAGTCATGTTGGTTGCAAGGAAAGCCAGGCTTTCTGAACGCAATAGGACTAAGAGGAGCCTTACCCTTTTCATCAGCAGAGGCCTTCTTGGCGGACTTATTCTTCCTCTGGTTCTTGTTTCTCCTAGATGAAGAACCAGATACCCCTATATGCCCCAAGCCAGCTCCTTTGGCCTGAGCAGAGAAGGTATCAACGACTGGAAGAACTGTTTTTGGCATGGAGAAGCTCTTGACGATCTTCCTTTCTGCCGCAAGTAGTTCTTCCAACTTGTCGACTTCCTCCTGCTTTAGATCAAGGAGCTTCAAAGACTCTGAATGCTTTGAAGTCAGGTCAAGGTGTTCCTGTCGGAGAGAAATCAAACTAGTGACCTCTTCCCTTAGGGATACACACTCACCCTTAAGGAATTTTACTTCCTTCTTCTCAGCCTTCAGTCTCTTACGGCACTCATCGAAAGTGTTGAGCAGAAGCTCATACTTCTCGAGGAGCTCAGCTTCACGGGCCGAAGGGCCATCCTCAGGTTCATCATCCTGAGACTCAGGATTAGAGTCGGAGTCGGAGAGAGGGGTGTGAGCTTTTACCTTCCCAGTGAATGGGGGGCATTCTCCTTCTGAGTCCGAGCGACCCACCAGCCCGAAGTAGGCTTCCTCATCATCACTTGAGTCGGAGGAGTAAGACTCACTCAGTGTCTTTGGCCGTTTGGCGATGTAGCTCCGCTCCTTCTTCTTATCTCTAGAGGATTTGAGCTCCTCTCCTTTCCCCTTTTCTCTTTTGCTTTGATAGCAGTCGGCCACGACGTGTCCTGGCTTATTGCATCCAAAGCAAATAATGTCAGAAGAACGATGTTTGTTAGGTTTAGATGCATACCTGTCAGAAGAATAATTTTTCTTCTGATGCCTGAAGGAGGAGTTGTCTTTCTTTCTTTGATTCCTCATCTTGAGGAACTTCTTGAACTCTCGGGTGATGAGGGAGAAATCCTCCTCCGACAGCTCTGAGCCGGAGGAGCATGGTTCAGAGTCCTCCTCCTCTTCCTTATTCCTCGCACGGTATGACATCGCACCCTTGCCCTTTCTGGAGTAACTGGCTTTTAGGGCCACAGTCTTTTCTTTTGCAGCAGCCTTCTCTGCTTCTTCCTCTGCTTTCCTGGTGTTCAGCTGAAGCTCATAGGACATCAGCTTCCCAAACAGGATTTGTGGATCAGTTTCTGCTAGTCTACCAAATTCTCTGATGGCGCAGATCTTTGTGTCCCATTCCTTAGTAATGGACCTAAGGAATTTGTCATTGAGTTCACCATTGGTGAACACTCTTCCGTAGCCCTTGAGGGCGTTGACAATCTTTAGGAAGTTCTCGTAGGTGACTCCGATCTCTTCCTTAGGCCCTTGCCTGAAGGCCTCATATTTTTGGTTCAGGAGGGATCTCCAATCATCCCTCACTTCATCCGTGCCCTCCATTAGGATGATCAGGCACTGCCAGATCTCCTGAGCTGTCCTGCAGTTGCTGAAGTTTTGCATCATAGAATCATCAACTGCGCTCACCAGAATGTTTCGTGCCTTCTTGTCCAGTCCCACTAGCACCATCTCGTCTTTGTCCATTTCTGAAAGTGTCTTCGGCACCTTCTTGGTGGGATCGATGGTGGAGGCCTTAGTGGGGATATAAGGTCCCTCCTCCACGATCATGAAGAGTCGAGGATCGACTGCTTCCATGTAAAACCTGATTCTTTCCTTCCAGATCGGAAAGTTGAGCCTGGTGCACACTGAGATCTTGCCGGAGAACTTGAGCCCGTCCATAGTAGATGTTTGTCTTCTTCTTGACACTAGGGGCAGGATTCAACTCAAGGTGTTAACCTTTTTGATGAGTAACCTCCCTCTGATACCACTTGAAAGTCCACCTAGTGTCAGCTATGTGCACCTATGGGGGGGGGGGGGGGGAATAGGTGACGTGTAGCGTTTTTGCGGAATTTACGAATGTACCTGCACAATAAAAATAAAAAGCACAGAACACAGAATACACAAGCAATTTATAGTGGTTCCCCGACTTGGGTACATCCACTTTCCCCATTCGACCTATCTCCCAACAAGGGACGACTCGGTCTCTTCTCGAACAGGATTGAAATCCAATCCCTGCACTATCGGAAGGAACCCTTCCACACGTGAGAGTCAACACTCCCACAAAACGGGTTGCACCCAACCCTTACAACACGGAACAATCGTTCCTTTACAACAAAAGTAAATATAGAATGTACACGAGATACAAACTTCGTTTGGAGACTACGGTGTTCCTCTTCATTCGACGACGTGTTCGTGACGTCAACGAAGAGTCTACAACCTTGGTCTCTCTTGGAGAGGATCTCCCCGGAACCGGCGGCGGCAACACGTGCGGCGGCTAGCTTCGGGATCGGCGGCTATGATGATGAGCGGCTACTGAACTTGGAGGTCCAAACTTCGTAGCGAAGCTAGCTTGGTCTTCCAACGGTCACACGAGGATCGGTCGTCTCGATCGATTCGGACGGGGAAGTTTTTCCCGATCAACAAATCGAGAGACAAGAGATCTCTGGATAGACACGTGAGACTCAAAGCTTTGCTAAGCTTCTGTCGCCGGAGATCGGGAAGAAAAGCGATCAGCAGCTGCGACGGACTAGCGCGAGTGGCGACGGATGCGGCGGAGGTATTTCGCGATTTTAGGGTTTGCTCTGCTCGGCTTCTTTCTGTCTAGTTATTCCGTTCAAAATACCCGTATATAAATACTGTAGATGCTTTCCAAAATGACCGTTGTGGGACTCACAAGCTGAATCCCTAAGTCCCGGTCCAGAATCTTAATAGCGGCAGAATCCGGTTCAGGAAGTTCCAGAAAAACGCCCAAGTCAAAATCAGTGAGAATCGAAAGTGATTCTCGCCGAGTCGCCGAGAATCAAAAGTGATTCTCGACGATTCGGCGAGAATCAAAGATGATTCTCGTCGAATTTGCCTTGGTTGCACGCACTGCTTTAGGCCAGGTCGAGACGGCGAGAATCAACCAGTGATTCTCGACGATTCGACGAGAATCACTAGTGATTCTCGACGATTCGACGAGAATCACTAGTGATTCTCGCCGAATCGGCGAGAATCACTTGGTGATTCTCGTCGATTCTTACTTAGAAGCAGAGGTGCTTGCTTAGAAGTGGCTGGGTCGAGTTCGGCGAGAATCAACTTCTGATTCTCGACAAATCGGCGAGAATCCCAAGTGATTCTCGCCGAATCGGCGAGAATCACTTGGTGATTCTCGTCGATTCTAACTTAGACGAATTTTCGTCTTTCCACCTAAAAGATGCTCCTTGACCCATCCTTGCTCCTTGTCTGCTCCTGCATATTTACAGCCCTGTGCTTGAAAATAAGTGCACTCCAATAGAGAGAATACACGTAGGCCAACACACTGATCTGCTCAACAAGGGATTACGTCGTGCAGACCCGTGTATATTGACCTACTGCACCCTGACATTGGTGTGCACTTAGCGTGGAAAAACTGCAAGCACAACTAGAAAGATTTTATCAAATACATAGTCTATTGACCTTAGCTTATCCAGGGGCTTCTTCAAATCAGGTACATTGTGGATACAATACCCAACAGGTATTCCAATGTCTGATTTGTGCGCTCTGTCTGCCCGTCCGTCTGAGGGTGTAAGGCTGTGCTAAAGGTCAGTCGGGTGCCCAAGTATGCCTGAACTGAACGCCACTCCTTGGATGTAAACCGCCCATCAAGATCTGACACTATTGACCTGGGTACGCCATGGTAGCGAATGAACTGCTCCACAAACTTCCGTACCAATACTCCCACTGAATCGTCCTTCCTGATCGGTATAAATTGAGCCACCTTCGTCAACCGATCGACGATCACCCAGATCGAGTCATTCCATGTCCGAGACTGGGGAAGCCCATGTATGAAGTCCATGGCTACGTTATCAAACTTCCACTCCGGCACCGGGAGTGGCTGCAACAATCCTGCGGGGTTCCTACACTCCGCCTTCACTAGCTTACATGTCTCACAATGGGTCACGAAGTAAGTGACATCCTTCTTCATGCCCGGCCAGAACATAGTCTTCTTCAAATCAACCGTCATCTTTGTGATCCCCGTGTGCACAGAGTACCGGCTGTAGTGCGCCTCCGTCATAATATCCTCCCGGATCTGGCCTCCCTCTGGTATATACACCCGTCCTCTGAAGTACACCAGGCCGTCCCTCGGTGTGTAATATCCCGTAGTGCCTGCCTCCATGGTTTGGAAGATGGGCTCTAACTTGGCATCATGCCTCTATCCTTCTCTGACTCGGTCTCTGATGTCATCGGTGATGACCATCACGGCCAAGTACTCTTCATAGAGTTTAGGGTCGTCAGACAACACCAGAGTAATGTGCATGTCCTCTAGTCTCTGCAGCAGCTCCATAGACATCAGTTGAGGCTCTGCTCCAACTGTGGCAGCTCTCCTACTCAGTGCATCCGCTACCACGTTCGCCTTCCCCAGTTGGTAGTGCATCTCGTGCTGATATTCAGATAAAAACTACACCCATTGCCTCTGCTTGATGTTCATTTCCTTCTGCGTGTCCACGTACTTAAGGTTCTTATGATCTGAGTATACATCACAGTGCACTCCGTAGAGGTAGTGTCGCCATTTCTTCAATGCGAATACAACTGCTCCCATCTCCAGGTCAAGCACTGGATAGTTCTTCTCATGGGTCTTCACTTGGCGGGAGGCATATGCTATGACGTGTCCGTTCTGCATCAGCACCGCTCCCATCCCCTGATATGATGCGTCGGTATACACCTGGAATCTTTCCTTCCCAGATGGAAGGGACAGAATAGGGGCTGAGATGAGTCGGTTCTTCAACTCCTGGAAGGCTGCCTCACACTGTGGCGTCCATACAAAGGGCATGTCCTTCTTCGTCAACGAAGTGAGTGGAAGGGCAATCCGAGAAAACCCCTCCACAAATTTCCGGTAATAACCGGCAAGCACCAGGAAACTCCGCACGTCCGTGGCCGTCTTCAGTGGTGGCCAATCCCTGACTGCCTGTACCTTTCCAGGGTCCACCGCTAACCCAACTCCGCTGATAATGTGGCCTAGGAAAGCCACCTCCTTCAACCAGAACTGACAATTGCTGAACTTTGCATAGAGGCGATGCTCCCGCAATCTCTCCAAAGTTAGTGCAGGTGTCGTGCATGGTCCTCCCCCGTCCTAGAGTAGATAAGGATGTCGTCTATGAATACTATGACAAACACATCCAAATAAGTCTCGAAGACCCGGTTCATGTGGCTCACAAACACTGATAAAGCATTCGTGAGCCCGAAGGGCATCACGATGAACTCATGCAGTCCATATCTGCTACTGAAGGCCGTCTTCGGAATATCCTCCTCCTGGATCCGCAGCTGGTAGTAGCCTGAACTCAATTCCAGCTTCGAGAAATAAGGGGCACCCTCCAGCTGATCGAACAACTCGTCTATCCTTAGGAGCGGATAGGTATTCCACACGGTCAGCCTGTTTAGTGCTCGATAGTCGATGCACAGGCGAAGAGTGTCATCCTTCTTCTTAACGAATAGGACCGGAGCTCCCCATGGCGAGGAACTCGGTCTGACGAATCCTGCTTCCACCAACTCTTGCAACTGTGTCCGAAATTCTGCCAGCTCCCTTGGGGCCATCCGATAAGGGGCCTTGGATACCGGCTTAGCCCCTGGAACCAACTGAATCTGAAAGTACTTCTCCCTCTACGGAGGCAGTCCTGGTAGCTTGTCTGAAAATACATCGACGTAGTCATAGACCAGCGGAATGCTAACAATCAGGTCCTTCTCCTCAGTCATCTCGAATAGCACCTGATATACCTCGTCTCCCTATAGGTGGGCCTTAACGACCTGAATAGATGGTAGGAGGCGGCGGGAAATCGGAGTAGTACCTTCGAATGTCGCATAAGTGTCATCGTGTCTCAGCACGACCATCCTCGCTAGGCAGTCAATCTGGTCATGGTTCCAGACAAGCCATGTCATGCCCAAGATAAGGTCGAAGTCCGGCATTCTCAGGATCGTCGTCGGGGCCTCGAGTGTTAACCTGTCTATGGTAACCGTCAGGAGGCACTTCTCTGTGGAGTGGATCTCCATCCCATTTGGGAGACTCACCCGCCTGGCATCTCCCATATAATATCGAATTTGGCCCAGATCCTTGATGAAATCCTCCGACACAAAGTTGTGTGATGCCCCCGTGTCGAACAGGGTACAGGTAGGTTTGCCGCACGCCATCACTATTCCTAAATTAGTTAAAGGAAAAAAACAGCTTAGGTCCAAAGTTGTCTAACCTAGGTTTTCTAATTATTCTACCAATACTAAAAATTATTCTCATTCCTGCAATAACCCTGTTCGGGTTCCGGGGCTGCGCTAAGTCTAGAGCGTAGACCTGCTCCCCATCCTGCCTGTGTTCACCGCCTTGAAATCTGCTTCAGCGACCACATCAACGACCTCCCATCTGATGAGCCGGTGGGCCACACTGTGTAGCAGGTATGGCCCCATTCCTTGTCGAGCAATTAATCCGAATATGCCCTGGCTGATGGCAGTGATAGCACCGCTGTGGTGTGGGTGGTCCCTTACCTATCCTAGGCACCTCCGTCATCTATAGCGGTTGCGGGGCCAGCACTGCCTGCTCCCTTGGTTCCTGCATTTCCTCCTTGCGTGGTTGATCGCCGTTCCTTCTCTCTCCCATGGCCCGGCCCCTCTGCGGGTCCCTTCTCCCTGCTAGCACTGCATCATCCCCATGTCTCTTCCTGCCCCGGACTGTAAGTTGGTCCGCCTCCAGCTTCTTGGCCATCTCCAACATACTGGCCATGGTACCATCAGACAAGAACAAGAGGGCCTGCCTCAGGTCATCACGGGGGCCCTTGTAGAACCTCTTGGCATAACCCACGTCATCCAGCTTGTAAGAATCCACAAACCGGGCCAAATGAGTAAACTCCCAGTGATATTCCAGAACTGTCCTGTTCCCTTGCTTCAACTGCAAGAATCTATCCTCCAATTCATCCCTTGCGGACTGCGACACAAAATGCTCCAGTAGTGCCGCCCTAAATTCCTCCCAAGTAATGTCCGCGATCTCCACTCCCGCATAAGAGGTGTCCATCACCGACTTCCACCACCTCTTCGCATGCGACTCCAGACAAGAAACCACCAACTAAACTGCCAGGTCCACCGGGCACTGTATTCACACCAACATCTCGTACACAATGTCAAGCCAATCCTCCGTGCGCACTGTCGTCTCTGTCCCCAAGTAGGATAGTGGGGCAAGGCCCCAGAATGTACTCAACCAGTTCGCTCCGGGGTTCGGCTGAGGAGCTGGAGCTTGCTGTGCCCTAAAGGCCTCCAAGATGGCCGTCAAAGATTCTCCCAACTCCGTCTGCTGCAATGGGGTCGGAGCCAGCGAGGGTGGAATCACATTCGGGGCTGGAGGTGTCCCCTGCGGCAGGGGAGGATTCGTCGCACCCTACAAAAGATTGTCTTAAGTTTAGTAAATTGACCTAAAACTCTTTGTTACTGGTGAGCATTGCTCGTGATTCCTCCCTTGGGCACACCAATGCTTCCGCTGCTAGTTTGTCCTCAAACTAAGCCCACACGGGGTGTCCCATGTTTTGTGGACTACATTCTGTCGGATCGAAGTTTCCCTTTGATACCACTTGTAAGACCCCATATATTTTTTGCAACAACCACCGTTGTCTTAGTCCCAAAACTGCCGCTTTGCAGTGACACCTTCGCACCCGGGAAGGTCATCACTACAAAACGCCGATCCTGCCGGCTAAATCGATCACCATCGACAGAATGTATAATGAATGAAAGTGTAAGCCTCCAAGTCCACAATAATATAAAGGAGGAAATCATGCGATAAAACAAGTCAACACCAGAAAGTGAATATGGGCATAAGCCCAGTACATGATAACCTCACTACAATTCACTCATAAAAGTAAAACTACTAATACTTGGCTCCACTCACGGATCGGGATGCCTGTCCACCCGAGCTGCACTGGCCCATCTCCATCTGCACCGTACCCTGCTGGTGTTGCATCTCCTGCGGCTGTTCCCTGTCTCCCATCTAGAGCACCTAAAATATTGTGTTCAAACGACCGTCAGTGAAACTAGACTCAGTCAACAATCCCTCACCCCTTTACCTGTGTCTCCTAGGCACCGGGCGGAAAGGAGTGAGAAGGAGGACCAAAAGTAGGGCATAATCAAGCAGGTGACATCTACCCTAAGGAATAGAATAATAAGGTATGGCAGGGGTATCACAATAATTAAACATGAGTAAATGATGAATTGTAAATATACCTATTTTTCTGTACATTAATTTAGTCGTTTTTCTTTCTTTTTGTCGTTTTTACTTATTTTTATTCAATAAAATGCTCCTATTTTTGTAAATATTATACTAACTTATTTTATTTTAATTTTCAGGAAAAAATCAAAAATCTGCCAAAATTTGACATGTCACGCCCGTGACAAATGGGTCACGCCCGTGACCAGGGCGTGACACGTCAAAAGCCGTGAAATCAGCAATTTTCTGAAGTTCAAAGCCTGTCACGCCCGTGTCACCCGAGTCACGCCCGTGACCCAAGCCCGTGACACTCCACTCGACGATTTCATCTCGACATTCGTCGAGTGTCGACACCAGCCGACACGCCCAGAGTCACGCCCGTGACCTGGGGCGTGACCTCTGCGCCTGCCCGACAAGACCCGCGCGGCGACTTTTTGGCGCACCGCGCCCAGATCCACCTGCCTGTCACGCCCCCTGTCACGCCCGTGACCAAGGGCGTGACCACTGCGAGACCGCCACGTGTCCAGCCCGAAGTCAACTTTCCCGTCAAATCGCCGGCCGCCTTCCAAATAGTACTGTCACGCCCCCTGTCACGCCCGTGACCAAGGGCGTGACCCATGTAAATTTTTTCTATAAATTCAGAGGTTCTGCTCTGAATTTCTGTTCCCCTTTTGGGCACCATTTTGTATAGGGTTGTGCTGCCGAAATGCTTCAAGGCTTATGTAAGAGATATTTTCTCCCCCCCCTCCTTAGCTTTTTGTTTTCGTTCCTTTGTAACCGTGTTTTTACTTAATAAAATGTGTTATTTTCTTCTCTTAATATGGCTTTGGAATGGATTAATGCAAATCTTCCCTTTGCAATCTTATCTTTCTTTCTTGTCATAACTTAGCTTTTTTCGTTTCTTTTGTAATGGGTGTGTGTGTGTATGAGATTAGTTTTCTTGTTTTTATGTTTAGTTATTTTTACTTGTTTTGGTTAACTTAGGTTTTTATAGTTTCTAATTCATTCCTATAGATCCTAAAAACGTTTTCAAAGTGTTTTTCCTTTTTTTTAACTTAGCTTTTTATTTCGTAAAACTTTTTCGTTCTTTTAGTTTTATTTTCGCTTTTTAATCGTTTTTACGGGGTTATAGGAATGATTATATAGTCGTTTTAATTTTTCGTGCACTTTGATTTTCATTTAAAACTTTTGCTCTTTTTATTTTTTCGTTCTCTTTTTATGCATTTCTACCGCATTCTAGCGGTAGAAATGTATTCGTTTTTATTTTTCGAGCACTTGCATTTTCATTTTTATTTGCAAACTTTCTTCCCGTTTAATTTTTATTTTCGCTTTTTATGCATTTCTACCGCATTCTAGCGGTAGAAATGCAGTTGTTTTCAATTTTCGGCAACTTAGTTTTTTTGCAATTTTTATGTGTGCGCATTTATTTCCGCCTACTCGTTAAGAGTTAAATGGCGCTTTGCTTTATTTCAATTCTGTCGTGTGTGTGCGTGTGTTTACCTTTCAGTAGAGTGCGTGTGTTTACTTTCTTGTAGAGTGTGTGTGTTTACTTTATGTCGAGAGAGTGTGTGCGTGCGTTGCATTTATTTTGTCCTACTCGTTGAGTAGGACCCGTATTTATTTTCCCCTACTCATTTGAGTAGGACTTGCGTGTGTGCGTTTTACTGCTTTCATTTCTCCCGCCCACGCAGTTGCGCCGGGACTCGCAATTTACTGCTTTCTTCAGTCCTACTCGTTTGAGTAGGACTTGCAATTTTCAGCTTTCCTTTACTGCTTTTTTTTACTGCTTTCATTTCCTGCTTTCCATTTTCTGCTTTATTTTCTGCTTTCCTCGCAAGCCGTCCCCATTCCGATGAGTGGCTAATCGTTCTTAGCCCTCGGCATCGAAGAGCATTGGGACAGATAAAGTAGCTTAAAATAATTAAAGGTCGTATCTTTCTAATTAATTAATAGTACTTAAGGTTTGCCCGGGGTTAACGACGCATAGGACCACATATCGATGTGTGGGCCCTATTTCCGTAGTCCATATGCTAGCTAGCCGAGAGGCCGTGCATATGGACCGATCACCCCTTGGCAAAGAGAGTTCCGCACTAACCCTCGAGAGAGGAGGCGCGCCAACTCTACCGGATTGGGTTCCCCACCCAATAGCGGGGTTCTTAGCGTAATGCGGGCGTTAAGAGGAATCCTTCGTCGGACTAACGTTCGGTCGAATAGTCTTAGCATTCAGGTGAGCGATAGTCCTAGAGATAGGTGAGCTCATTTTAGTGGAACCTCCACGGCCAAGTCTCCGCCTTAATTAATTAGAAATTTAGGAGCTCTTTTTATTTAAAGTCTATTTTAGTTCAATTGTTTTTTTCGGTGCCATCGAGCTAAGCTCTTCATCGGCACCACCTTCATGCTTTCTTTTTATTGCTTTCATTTTCTTTCCGCCATTTTCTGTATTTTTATATAAAATATCCCGACAAGATAATTATCGGTAAAATAATAGTCCCCTCCAGGGAAGAGTAGAAATAATCGAACCGGACCCGAGAACAATACGACCTCGATATTCCACCCGGAATATCCTGTACTACTCACGATAGGTGCACTTGCCTCCTTTCGTTAAAACTCGATTTCTAAACCCTTTTTATATCCAAAATAAATAAATAAATACGCGCGACCCGTTTTCTTAAATAAATTCACTTCCGCCTTTTTCGCAAATAAAACCGCCGGGTCGCCGCGTGACCGCAAATAATTTCCGAGTTTTGGGCACGCCCGTGACCAAGGGCGTGACCCATGTAAATTTTTTCTATAAATTCAGAGGTTCTGCTCTGAATTTCTGTTCCCCTTTTGGGCACCATTTTGTATAGGGTTGTGCTGCCGAAATGCTTCCAAGGCTTATGTAAGAGATATTTTCTCCCCCCCCCCTCCTTAGCTTTTTGTTTTCGTTCCTTTGTAACCGTGTTTTTACTTAATAAAATGTGTTATTTTCTTCTCTTAATATGGCTTTGGAATGGATTAATGCAAATCTTCCCTTTGCAATCTTATCTTTCTTTCTTGTCATAACTTAGCTTTTTTCGTTTCTTTTGTAATGGGTGTGTGTGTGTATGAGATTAGTTTTCTTGTTTTTATGTTTAGTTATTTTTACTTGTTTTGGTTAACTTAGGTTTTTATAGTTTCTAATTCATTCCTATAGATCCTAAAAACGTTTTCAAAGTGTTTTTCCTTTTTTTTAACTTAGCTTTTTATTTCGTAAAACTTTTTCGTTCTTTTAGTTTTATTTTCGCTTTTTAATCGTTTTTACGGGGTTATAGGAATGATTATATAGTCGTTTTAATTTTTCGTGCACTTTGATTTTCATTTAAAACTTTTGCTCTTTTTATTTTTTCGTTCTCTTTTTATGCATTTCTACCGCATTCTAGCGGTAGAAATGTATTCGTTTTTATTTTTCGAGCACTTGCATTTTCATTTTTATTTGCAAACTTTCTTCCCGTTTAATTTTTATTTTCGCTTTTTATGCATTTCTACCGCATTCTAGCGGTAGAAATGCAGTTGTTTTCAATTTTCGGCAACTTAGTTTTTTTGCAATTTTTTATGTGTGCGCATTTATTTCCGCCTACTCGTTAAGAGTTAAATGGCGCTTTGCTTTATTTCAATTCTGTCGTGTGTGTGCGTGTGTTTACCTTTCAGTAGAGTGCGTGTGTTTACTTTCTTGTAGAGTGTGTGTGTTTACTTTATGTCGAGAGAGTGTGTGCGTGCGTTGCATTTATTTTGTCCTACTCGGTTGAGTAGGACCCGTATTTATTTTCCCCTACTCATTTGAGTAGGACTTGCGTGTGTGCGTTTTACTGCTTTCATTTCTCCCGCCCACGCAGTTGCGCCGGGACTCGCAATTTACTGCTTTCTTCAGTCCTACTCGTTTGAGTAGGACTTGCAATTTTCAGCTTTCCTTTACTGCTTTTTTTTACTGCTTTCATTTCCTGCTTTCCATTTTCTGCTTTATTTTCTGCTTTCCTCGCAAGCCGTCCCCATTCCGATGAGTGGCTAATCGTTCTTAGCCCTCGGCATCGAAGAGCATTGGGACAGATAAAGTAGCTTAAAATAATTAAAGGTCGTATCTTTCTAATTAATTAATAGTACTTAAGGTTTGCCCGGGGTTAACGACGCATAGGACCACATATCGATGTGTGGGCCCTATTTCCGTAGTCCATATGCTAGCTAGCCGAGAGGCCGTGCATATGGACCGATCACCCCTTGGCAAAGAGAGTTCCGCACTAACCCTCGAGAGAGGAGGCGCGCCAACTCTACCGGATTGGGTTCCCCACCCAATAGCGGGGTTCTTAGCGTAATGCGGGCGTTAAGAGGAATCCTTCGTCGGACTAACGTTCGGTCGAATAGTCTTAGCATTCAGGTGAGCGATAGTCCTAGAGATAGGTGAGCTCATTTTAGTGGAACCTCCACGGCCAAGTCTCCGCCTTAATTAATTAGAAATTTAGGAGCTCTTTTTATTTAAAGTCTATTTTAGTTCAATTGTTTTTTTCGGTGCCATCGAGCTAAGCTCTTCATCGGCACCACCTTCATGCTTTCTTTTTATTGCTTTCATTTTCTTTCCGCCATTTTCTGTATTTTTATATAAAATATCCCGACAAGATAATTATCGGTAAAATAATAGTCCCCTCCAGGGAAGAGTAGAAATAATCGAACCGGACCCGAGAACAATACGACCTCGATATTCCACCCGGAATATCCTGTACTACTCACGATAGGTGCACTTGCCTCCTTTCGTTAAAACTCGATTTCTAAACCCTTTTTATATCCAAAATAAATAAATAAATACGCGCGACCCGTTTTCTTAAATAAATTCACTTCCGCCTTTTTCGCAAATAAAACCGCCGGGTCGCCGCGTGACCGCAAATAATTTCCGAGTTTTAACCATCAAGTTTTTGGCGCCGTTGCCGGGGAATTTTAGGTTCGTTATTTTAAACCCTGGAAATCTATTAATTTTACCTTATTTAAAAAAAAAAAAAAAAACTATTTATAATAATACTATTAAAAAAAAAAAAAAAACTACTTTAAAAAGAAAAAAACAAAAAAAAAAAACTTAGAAAATATATATATATCTTTTTTATCATATTATTATTATTTATAAAATATTTTTTTGAAATGACGTCATTTTCTATAAATCCTAAAAAAACCAAAAAAATCTCAAAAACCTAAAAAAACCAAAAAAATCTCAAAAATCTAAAAACAAACAAAAAAAAAAAAACAAAAACTCTAAAAACAAAAACCTAAAAATCTAAAAAGTTCCAAAAAATGAAAAAAAAAAATCAAACATAAAAAAAAAAAACAGAGAAAAACTTAAAACTTAAAAAAAAAACTCTTAAAAAACTAAAAACAAAAAATGAACTAAAAAAAAAAAAAAATCTACTTAAAAACACCAAAAAAATAATAATACTAAATCTATATATATTTTATTTTATTTAACTTTTTTTTATTTCGTTTCATTTTGCTTCGGCACGCTTCCATTATTATGCGCGCTAGGGGATCACATTTTTATCACACAATGGTCGCTAAGGCCTTAGCTACCTCCGACTCCCCCACGCACATCGCCCCCCTACCGCCCGCGATCTTTAGGCCGAGTTTATCTTTTTTATTTTTTCTGTTATCTTTTTTCTTTTCCTTCTAAATAATGCAGGGTTTCGACCTGCGCCTTCTCGGACTCGTCTAAGGGAAGCTCCTTCCCTCCCTTTTTCTTTTTGTACTTATTTTATTTTGTATATTATCTGTTCCGCATACTTAGATTGCAACATTGGGGACAATGTTGGGTTTAAGTATGGGGGTGTTTTCCTATACTGCATTTTTTTTATTCTGTACTCATCAAAAATACAAAAAAAATTTGCAAAACATAAAACCTAAAAAAAATTTTTCCCTTGTTTTTATTTTCATAAAACTTAAAAACAAAAAAAATTCAAAAAAAAATTTTTCAAAAAATCTTTTTACTTCGTAAATATTTTTTGTAAAAAATCTCTCTTCCCCGCGACGGTCGACTCATCGAACCAACCATTCAAATAAGAGTCTGTTCGCGGGGCCGCAATCGAGTTTTTACTTTGCCTTTTTTTTGTAACTATCTCTCTTTCCCCCCTATCTTCTTTGTAAATAACTCTTCTTTCTCTCCTCATTCTTGTAAATTACTTATCTACAAAAAACTAAAAATCAAAAAAATTAGAAAAAACCAAAAACCCTAAAAAGATAAAAAGTCTAAAAAATCCTAAAAAGATAATAATTAAAACACAAAAAAATGATAAAATCCCTAAAAAATTCAAAAAAAAATGTTTTGTTAAATTATGTAACAAAATAATTCGAATATACCATTTCTTAACCCTTTTTGCTTTCCAAAAATCCAGTTTCGAGTTAATTTATATGCGAATTTTAGTTATTCTTTGCTTACTATTCGTTTATTAATTAAAGTTCGATAGATTTAAGTGTCTGGGGTTAAGATTTAAAGAATTTTTTATGTCTTATCCTTATAATAGGGAACTTGTTTTTCACCACCACTTCTAATTTTATAAATAGAAGCTCGTTTTTTATGTTAGAAAATAACATCCATGGATTTCAATTATTTCTACTTCATGCTTTTAGAAACATTGGAACGTTCATTTTAAAAAGGTTGCTCTCAAAACTTTTTGATTAAAAGCTAGTTTTATTTTTGAAAAACTAAACCCACTTCCATTTTTTTTCGTGTCTTAATTGACATGATTCCCCCCTATCCCTTAAAAGATCCTATGTCAATGGGAATAAGATTTCGTTCCGTAAACATAGGCACCCAATAATTTTAAAAAAAATTATATATGGAGTAAGAGGATAAAATTCATTACTCCTATACATATACATTGGGTTATTTATTTATTATGAAGAAAGAAAAAAATTTATTATGAGTTAGGAAAATAAGATTTCGTTTTCCTAACTATCCAAAAGAAAAAAAATTGGAGGTTCGAGAAAAAATTGCCTCGCCTCAATATCCAAGCCTTCTTCATAATCCACCAAACCACTTAGCCTATTTTAATGATTCTAGACTTAATTTAAAATTTTTTTGACAGCATAATTTTAAATTTGCATTATTTCCTTTAACTTCTTTTTAGCCAAAGTTTTTTGTATAAATCCAATCCATCTTTGTTAAACTAACAAAAATAAATTTTTGCCTTCTATTTTATTTTATGTAGAAGTCTTTTTGAAACTCTTCCTCTATTCATAACATTTCATAAATTAGGATTTAATTCTTTAACCCCGGATGTTTATTTTGATCTTACTTTTAATTAATTCAAGCGGTAGCTAAACTTAGGATCTCTTTATTCCTTATAAGTTCATCTCCAACTTTTGCTCTGGAATAGCAAAAGCTTAAGTATGGGGTATTTGATGAATTGTAAATATACCTATTTTTCTGTACATTAATTTAGTCGTTTTTCTTTCTTTTTGTCGTTTTTACTTATTTTTATTCAATAAAATGCTCCTATTTTTGTAAATATTATACTAACTTATTTTATTTTAATTTTCAGGAAAAAATCAAAAATCTGCCAAAATTTGACATGTCACGCCCGTGACAAATGGGTCACGCCCGTGACCAGGGCGTGACACGTCAAAAGCCGTGAAATCAGCAATTTTCTGAAGTTCAAAGCCTGTCACGCCCGTGTCACCCGAGTCACGCCCGTGACCCAAGCCCGTGACACTCCACTCGACGATTTCATCTCGACATTCGTCGAGTGTCGACACCAGCCGACACGCCCAGAGTCACGCCCGTGACCTGGGGCGTGACCTCTGCGCCTGCCCGACAAGACCCCGCGCGGCGACTTTTTGGCGCACCGCGCCCAGATCCACCTGCCTGTCACGCCCCTGTCACGCCCGTGACCAAGGGCGTGACCACTGCGAGACCGCCACGTGTCCAGCCCGAAGTCAACTTTCCCGTCAAATCGCCGCCGCCTTCCAAATAGTACTGTCACGCCCCCTGTCACGCCCGTGACCAAGGGCGTGACCCATGTAAATTTTTTCTATAAATTCAGAGGTTCTGCTCTGAATTTCTGTTCCCCTTTTGGGCACCATTTTGTATAGGGTTGTGCTGCCGAAATGCTTCCAAGGCTTATGTAAGAGATATTTTCTCCCCCCCCTCCTTAGCTTTTTGTTTTCGTTCCTTTGTAACCGTGTTTTTACTTAATAAAATGTGTTATTTTCTTCTCTTAATATGGCTTTGGAATGGATTAATGCAAATCTTCCCTTTGCAATCTTATCTTTCTTTCTTGTCATAACTTAGCTTTTTTCGTTTCTTTTGTAATGGGTGTGTGTGTGTATGAGATTAGTTTTCTTGTTTTATGTTTAGTTATTTTTACTTGTTTTGGTTAACTTAGGTTTTTATAGTTTTCTAATTCATTCTATAGATCCTAAAAACGTTTTCAAAGTGTTTTTCCTTTTTTTAACTTAGCTTTTTATTTCGTAAAACTTTTTCGTTCTTTTAGTTTTATTTTCGCTTTTTAATCGTTTTTACGGGGTTATAGGAATGATTATATAGTCGTTTTAATTTTTCGTGCACTTTGATTTTCATTTAAAACTTTTGCTCTTTTTATTTTTTCGTTCTCTTTTATGCATTTCTACCGCATTCTAGCGGTAGAAATGTATTCGTTTTTATTTTTCGAGCACTTGCATTTTCATTTTTATTTGCAAACTTTCTTCCCGTTTAATTTTTATTTTCGCTTTTTATGCATTTCTACCGCATTCTAGCGGTAGAAATGCAGTTGTTTTCAATTTTCGGCAACTTAGTTTTTTTGCAATTTTTTATGTGTGCGCATTTATTTCCGCCTACTCGTTAAGAGTTAAATGGCGCTTTGCTTTATTTCAATTCTGTCGTGTGTGTGCGTGTGTGTTTACCTTTCAGTAGAGTGCGTGTGTTTACTTTCTTGTAGAGTGTGTGTGTTTACTTTATGTCGAGAGAGTGTGTGCGTGCGTTGCATTTATTTTGTCCTACTCGGTTGAGTAGGACCCGTATTTATTTTCCCCTACTCATTTGAGTAGGACTTGCGTGTGTGCGTTTTACTGCTTTCATTTCTCCCGCCCACGCAGTTGCGCCGGGACTCGCAATTTACTGCTTTCTTCAGTCCTACTCGTTTGAGTAGGACTTGCAATTTTCAGCTTTCCTTTACTGCTTTTTTTTACTGCTTTCATTTCCTGCTTTCCATTTTCTGCTTTATTTTCTGCTTTCCTCGCAAGCCGTCCCCATTCCGATGAGTGGCTAATCGTTCTTAGCCCTCGGCATCGAAGAGCATTGGGACAGATAAAGTAGCTTAAAATAATTAAAGGTCGTATCTTTCTAATTAATTAATAGTACTTAAGGTTTGCCCGGGGTTAACGACGCATAGGACCACATATCGATGTGTGGGCCCTATTTCCGTAGTCCATATGCTAGCTAGCCGAGAGAGGCCGTGCATATGGACCGATCACCCCTTGGCAAAGAGAGTTCCGCACTAACCCTCGAGAGAGGAGGCGCGCCAACTCTACCGGATTGGGTTCCCCACCCAATAGCGGGGTTCTTAGCGTAATGCGGGCGTTAAGAGGAATCCTTCGTCGGACTAACGTTCGGTCGAATAGTCTTAGCATTCAGGTGAGCGATAGTCCTAGAGATAGGTGAGCTCATTTTAGTGGAACCTCCACGGCCAAGTCTCCGCCTTATTAATTAGAAATTAGGAGCTCTTTTTATTTAAAGTCTATTTTAGTTCAATTTGTTTTTTCGGTGCCATCGAGCTAAGCTCTTCATCGGCACCACCTTCATGCTTTCTTTTTATTGCTTCATTTTCTTTCCGCCATTTTCTGTATTTTTATATAAAATATCCGACAAGATAATTATCGGTAAAATAATAGTCCCCTCCAGGGAAGAGTAGAAATATCGAACCGGACCCCCGAGAACAATACGACCTCGATATTCCACCCGGAATATCCTGTACTACTCACGATAGGTGCACTTGCCTCCTTTCGTTAAAACTCGATTCTAAACCCTTTTTATATCCAAAATAAATAAATAAATACGCGCGACCCGTTTTCTTAAATAAATTCACTTCCGCCTTTTTCGCAAATAAAACCGCCGGGTCGCCGCGTGACCGCAAATAATTTCCGAGTTTTGGGCACGCCCGTGACCAAGGGCGTGACCCATGTAAATTTTTCTATAATTCAGAGGTTCTGCTCTGAATTTCTGTTCCCCTTTTGGGCACCATTTTGTATAGGGTTGTGCTGCCGAAATGCTTCCAAGGCTTATGTAAGAGATATTTCTCCCCCCCCCCTCCTTAGCTTTTTGTTTTCGTTCCTTTGTAACCGTGTTTTTACTTAATAAAATGTGTTATTTTCTTCTTTAATATGGCTTTGGAATGGATTAATGAAATCTTCCCTTTGCAATCTTATCTTTCTTTCTTGTCAAACTTAGCTTTTCGTTTCTTTTGTAATGGGTGTGTGTGTGTATGAGATTAGTTTTCTTGTTTTATGTTTAGTTATTTTTACTTGTTTTGGTTAACTTAGGTTTTTATAGTTCTATTCATTCCTATAGATCCTAAAAAACGTTTTCAAAGTGTTTTTCCTTTTTTTAACTTAGCTTTATTTCGTAAAACTTTTTCGTCTCTTTTAGTTTTATTTTCGCTTTTTAATCGTTTTACGGGGTTATAGGAATGATTATATAGTCGTTTTAATTTTTCGTGCACTTTGATTTTCATTTAAAACTTTTGCTCTTTTTATTTTTTCGTTCTCTTTTTATGCATTTCTACCGCATTCTAGCGGTAGAAATGTATTCGTTTTATTTTTCGAGCACTTGCATTTTCATTTTTATTTGCAAATTTCTTCCCGTTTAATTTTTATTTTCGCTTTTTATGCATTTCTACCGCATTATAGCGGTAGAAATGCAGTTGTTTTCAATTTTCGGCAACTTAGTTTTTTTGCAAATTTTTATGTGTGCGCATTTATTTCCGCATACTCGTTAAGAGTTAAATGGCGCTTTGCTTTATTTCAATTCTGTCGTGGTGTGTGCGTGTGTTTACCTTTCAGTAGAGTGTGTGGTTTACTTTCTTGTAGAGTGTGTGTGTTTACTTTATGTCGAGAGAGTGTGTGCGTGCGTTGCATTTATTTTGTCCTACTCGGTTGAGTAGGACCCGTATTTATTTTCCCCTACTCATTTGAGTAGGACTTGCGTTGTGTGCGTTTTACTGCTTTCATTCTCCGCCCACGCAGTTGCGCCGGGACTCGCAATTTACTGCTTTCTTCAGTCCTACTCGTTTGAGTAGGACTTGCAATTTTCAGCTTTCCTTTACTGCTTTTTTTTACTGCTTTCATTTCCTGCTTTCCATTTTCTGCTTTATTTTTGCTTTCCTCGCAAGCCGTCCCCATTCCGATGAGTGGCTAATCGTTCTTAGCCCTCGGCATCGAAGAGCATTGGGACAGATAAAGTAGCTTAAAATAATTAAAGGTCGTATCTTTCTAATTAATTAATAGTACTTAAGGTTTGCCCGGGGTTAACGACGCATAGGACCACATATCGATGTGTGGGCCCTATTTCCGTCGTCCATATGCTAGCTAGCCGAGAGGCCGTGCATATGGACCGATCACCCCTTGGCAAAGAGAGTTCGCACTAACCCTCGAGAGAGGAGGCGCGCCAACTCTACCGGATTGGTTCCCCACCCAATAGAGGGGTTCTTAGCGTAATGCGGGCGTTAAGAGGAATCTTCGTCGGACTAACGTTCGGTCGAATAGTCTTAGCATTCAGGTGAGCGATAGTCCTAGAGATAGGTGAGCTCATTTTAGTGAACCTCCACGGCCAAGTCTCCGCCTTAATTAATTAGAAAATTTAGGAGCTCTTTTTATTAAAGTCTATTTTAGTTCAATTGTTTTTTTCGGTGCCATCGAGCTAAGCTCTTCATCGGCACCACCTTCATGCTTTCTTTTTATTGCTTTCATTTTCTTTCCGCCATTTTCTGTATTTTTATATAAATATCCCGACAAGATTAATTATCGGTAAAAATAATAGTCCCCTCCAGGGAAGAGTAGAAATAATCGAACCGACCCGAGAACAATACGACCTCGATATTCCACCGGAATATCCTGTACTACTCACGATAGGTGCACTTGCCTCCTTTCGTTAAAAACTCGATTCTAAACCTTGTTTATATCCAAAATAAATAAATAAATACGCGCGACCCGTTTTCTTAAATAAATCACTTCCGCCTTTTTCGCAAATAAAACCGCCGGGTCGCCGCGTGACCGCAAATAATTTCCGAGTTTTAACCATCAAGTTTTTGGCGCCGTTGCCGGGGAATTTTAGGTTCGTTATTTTAAACCCTGGAAATCTATTAATTTTACCTTATTTAAAAAAAAAAAAAAAAAAACTATTTATAATAATACTATTAAAAAAAAAAAAAAAAACTACTTTAAAAAGAAAAAAACAAAAAAAAAAAAAACTTAGAAAATATATATATATCTTTTTATCATATTATTATTATTTATAAAATATTTTTTTGAAATGACGTCATTTTCTATAAATCCTAAAAAAACCAAAAAAAATCTCAAAAACCTAAAAAAACCAAAAAAATCTCAAAAATCTAAAACAAACAAAAAAAAAAAACAAAAACTCTAAAAACAAAAACCTAAAAATCTAAAAAGTTCCAAAAAATGAAAAAAAAAAAATCAAACATAAAAAAAAAAAACAGAGAAAAACTTAAAACTTAAAAAAAAAACTCTTAAAAAACTAAAACACAAAAAATGAACTAAAAAAAAAAAAAAAATCTACTTAAAAACACCAAAAAAATAATAATACTACAAATCTATATATATTTTATTTTATTTAACTTTTTTTTATTTCGTTTCATTTTGCTTCGGCACGCTTCCATTATTATGCGCGCTAGGGGATCACATTTTTATCACACAATGGTCGCTAAGGCCTTAGCTACCTCCGACTCCCCCACGCACATCGCCCCCCTACCGCCCGCGATCTTTAGGCCGAGTTTATCTTTTTTATTTTTTCTGTTATCTTTTTCTTTTCCTTCTAAATAATGCAGGGTTTCGACCTGCGCCTTCTCGGACTCGTCTAAGGGAAGCTCCTTCCCTCCCTTTTCTTTTTGTACTTATTTTATTTTGTATATTATCTGTTCCGCATACTTAGATTGCAACATTGGGGACAATGTTGGGTTTAAGTATGGGGTGTTTTCCTATACTGCATTTTTTTATTCTGTACTCATCAAAATACAAAAAAATTTGCAAAACATAAAACCTAAAAAAAATTTTTCCCTTGTTTTTATTTTCATAAAACTTAAAAACAAAAAAAATTCAAAAAAAAATTTTTTCAAAAAATCTTTTTACTTCGTAAATATTTTTTGTAAAAAATCTCTCTTCCCCGCGACGGTCGACTCATCGAACCAACCATTCAAATAAGAGTCTGTTCGCGGGGCCGCAATCAAGTTTTTACTTTGCCTTTTTTTTGTAAAAACTATCTCTCTTTCCCCCCTATCTTCTTTGTAAATAACTCTTCTTTCTCTCCTCATTCTTGTAAATTACTTATCTACAAAAAACTAAAAATCAAAAAAATTAGAAAAAACCAAAAACCCTAAAAAGATAAAAAGTCTAAAAAATCCTAAAAAGATAATAATTAAAACACAAAAAAAAATGATAAAATCCCTAAAAAAATTAAAAAAAAAAAAAATGTTTTGTTAAATTATGTAACAAAAAATAATTCGAATATACCATTTCTTAACCCTTTTTGCTTTCCAAAAATCCAGTTTCGAGTTAATTTATATGCGAATTTTAGTTATTCTTTGCTTACTATTCGTTTATTAATTAAAGTTCGATAGATTTAAGTGTCTGGGGTTAAGATTTAAAGAATTTTTTATGTCTTATCCTTATAATAGGGAACTTGTTTTTCACCAACACTTCTAATTTTATAAATAGAAGCTCGTTTTTTATGTTAGAAAATAACATCCATGGATTTCAATTATTTCTACTTCATGCTTTTAGAAACATTGGAACGTTCATTTTAAAAAGGTTGCTCTCAAAACTTTTTGATTAAAAGCTAGTTTTATTTTTGAAAAACTAAACCCACTTCCATTTTTTTCGTGTCTTAATTGACATGATTCCCCCCTATCCCTTAAAAGATCCTATGTCAATGGGAATAAGATTTCGTTCCGTAAACATAGGCACCCAATAATTTTAAAAAAAATTATATATGGAGTAAGAGGATAAAATTCATTACTCCTATACATATACATTGGGTTATTTATTTATTATGAAGAAAGAAAAAATTTATTATGAGTTAGGAAAATAAGATTTCGTTTTCCTAACTATCCAAAAGAAAAAAAATTGGAGGTTCGAGAAAAAATTGCCTCGCCTCAATATCCAAGCCTTCTTCATAATCCACCAAACCACTTAGCCTATTTTAATGATTCTAGACTTAATTTAAAATTTTTTTGAGAGCATAATTTTTAAATTGCATTATTTCCTTTAACTTCTTTTTAGCCAAAGTTTTTTGTATAAATCCAATCCATCTTTGTTAAACTAACAAAAATAAATTTTTGCCTTCTATTTTATTTTATGTAGAAGTCTTTTTGAAACTCTTCCTCTATTCATAACATTTCATAAATTAGGATTTAATTCTTTAACCCCGGATGTTTATTTTGATCTTACTTTTAATTAATTCAAGCGGTAGCTAAACTTAGGATCTCTTTTATTCCTTATAAGTTCATCTCCAACTTTTGCTCTGGAATAGCAAAAGCTTAAGTATGGGGGTATTTGATGAATTGTAAAAATATACCTATTTTTCTGTACATTAATTTAGTCGTTTTTCTTTCTTTTTGTCGTTTTTACTTATTTTTATTCAATAAAATGCTCCTATTTTTGTAAATATTATACTAACTTATTTTATTTTAATTTTCAGGAAAATCAATCAAAAATCTGCCAAAATTTGACATGTCACGCCCGTGACAAATGGGTCACGCCCGTGACCAGGGCGTGACACGTCAAAAGCCGTGAAATCAGCAATTTTCTGAAGTTCAAAGCCTGTCACGCCCGTGTCACCCGAGTCACGCCCGTGACCCAAGCCCGTGACACTCCACTCGACGATTTCATCTCGACATTCGTCGAGTGTCGACACCAGCCGACACGCCCAGAGTCACGCCCGTGACCTGGGGCGTGACCTCTGCGCCTGCCCGACAAGACCCGCGCGGCGACTTTTTGGCGCACCGCGCCCAGATCCACCTGCCTGTCACGCCCCCTGTCACGCCCGTGACCAAGGGCAAGGGCGTGACCACTGCGAGACCGCCACGTGTCCAGCCCGAAGTCAACTTTCCCGTCAAATCGCCGGCCGCCTTCCAAATAGTACTGTCACGCCCCCTGTCACGCCCGTGACCAAGGGCGTGACCCATGTAAATTTTTTCTATAAATTCAGAGGTTCTGCTCTGAATTTCTGTTCCCCTTTTGGGCACCATTTTGTATAGGGTTGTGCTGCCGAAATGCTTCCAAGGCTTATGTAAGAGATATTTTCTCCCCCCCCTCCTTAGCTTTTGTTTTCGTTCCTTTGTAACCGTGTTTTTACTTAATAAAATGTGTTATTTTCTTCTCTTAATATGGCTTTGGAATGGATTAATGCAAATCTTCCCTTTGCAATCTTATCTTTCTTTCTTGTCATAACTTAGCTTTTTTCGTTTCTTTTGTAATGGGTGTGTGTGTGTATGAGATTAGTTTTCTTGTTTTTATGTTTAGTTATTTTACTTGTTTTGGTTTAACTTAGGTTTTTATAGTTTCTAATTCATTCCTATAGATCCTAAAAACGTTTTCAAAGTGTTTTTCCTTTTTTTAACTTAGCTTTTTATTTCGTAAAACTTTTTCGTTCTTTTAGTTTTATTTTCGCTTTTTAATCGTTTTTACGGGGTTATAGGAATGATTATATAGTCGTTTTAATTTTTCGTGCACTTTGATTTTCATTTAAAACTTTTGCTCTTTTTATTTTTTCGTTCTCTTTTTATGCATTTCTACCGCATTCTAGCGGTAGAAATGTATTCGTTTTTATTTTTCGAGCACTTGCATTTTCATTTTTATTTGCAAACTTTCTTCCCGTTTAATTTTTATTTTCGCTTTTTATGCATTTCTACCGCATTCTAGCGGTAGAAATGCAGTTGTTTTCAATTTTCGGCAACTTAGTTTTTTGCAATTTTTTATGTGTGCGCATTTATTTCCGCCTACTCGTTAAGAGTTAAATGGCGCTTTGCTTTATTTCAATTCTGTCGTGTGTGTGCGTGTGTTTACCTTTCAGTAGAGTGCGTGTGTTTACTTTCTTGTAGAGTGTGTGTGTTTACTTTATGTCGAGAGAGTTTGTGTGCGTGCGTTGCATTTATTTTGTCCTACTCGGTTGAGTAGGACCCGTATTTATTTCCCCTACTCATTTGAGTAGGACTTGCGTGTGTGCGTTTTACTGCTTTCATTTCTCCCGCCCACGCAGTTGCGCCGGGACTCGCAATTTACTGCTTTCTTCAGTCCTACTCGTTTGAGTAGGACTTGCAATTTTCAGCTTTCCTTTACTGCTTTTTTTTTACTGCTTTCATTTCCTGCTTTCCATTTTCTGCTTTATTTTCTGCTTTCCTCGCAAGCCGTCCCCATTCCGATGAGTGGCTAATCGTTCTTAGCCCTCGGCATCGAAGAGCATTGGGACAGATAAAGTAGCTTAAAATAATTAAAGGTCGTATCTTTCTAATTAATTAATAGTACTTACTTAAGGTTTGCCCGGGGTTAACGACGCATAGGACCACATATCGATGTGTGGGCCCTATTTCCGTAGTCCATATGCTAGCTACCCGACGAGAGGCCGTGCATATGGACCGATCACCCCTTGGCAAAGAGAGTTCCGCACTAACCCTCGAGAGAGGAGGCGCGCCAACTCTACCGGATTGGGTTCCCCACCCAATAGCGGGGTTCTTAGCGTAATGCGGGCGTTAAGAGGAATCCTTCGTCGGACTAACGTTCGGTCGAATAGTTTAGCATTCAGGTGAGCGATAGTCCTAGAGATAGGTGAGCTCATTTTAGTGGAACCTCCACGGCCAAGTCTCCGCCTTAATTAATTAGAAATTTAGGAGCTCTTTTTATTTAAAGTCTATTTTAGTTCAATTGTTTTTTTCGGTGCCATCGAGCTAAGCTCTTCATCGGCACCACCTTCATGCTTTCTTTTTATTGCTTTCATTTTCTTTCCGCCATTTTCTGTATTTTTATATAAAATATCCCGACAAGATAATTATCGGTAAAATAATAGTCCCCTCCAGGGAAGAGTAGAAATAATCGAACCGGACCCGAGAACAATACGACCTCGATATTCCACCCGGAATATCCTGTACTACTCACGATAGGTGCATTGCCTCCTTTCGTTAAAACTCGATTCTAAACCCTTTTTATATCCAAAATAAATAAATAAATACGCGCGACCCGTTTTCTTAAATAAATCACTTCCGCCTTTTTCGCAAATAAATAAAACCGCCGGGTCGCCGCGTGACCGCAAATAATTTCCGAGTTTTGGGCACGCCCGTGACCAAGGGCGTGACCCATGTAAATTTTTTCTATAAATTCAGAGGTTCTGCTCTGAATTTCTGTTCCCTTTTGGGCACCATTTTGTATAGGGTTGTGCTGCCGAAATGCTTCCAAGGCTTATGTAAGAGATTTTCTCCCCCCCTCCTTAGCTTTTTGTTTTCGTTCCTTTGTAACCGTGTTTTTACTTAATAAAATGTGTTATTTTCTTCTCTTAATATGGCTTTGGAATGGATTAATGCAAATCTTCCCTTTGCAATCTTATCTTTCTTTCTTGTCATAACTTAGCTTTTTTCGTTTCTTTTGTAATGGGTGTGTGTGTGTATGAGATTAGTTTTCTTGTTTTTATGTTTAGTTATTTTTACTTGTTTTGGTTAACTTAGGTTTTTATAGTTCTAATTCATTCCTATAGATCCTAAAAACGTTTTCAAAGTGTTTTTCCTTTTTTTTAACTTAGCTTTTTATTTCGTAAAACTTTTTCGTTCTTTTAGTTTTATTTCGCTTTTAATCGTTTTTACGGGGTTATAGGAATGATTATATAGTCGTTTTAATTTTTCGTGCACTTTGATTTCATTTAAAAACTTTTGCTCTTTTTATTTTTTCGTTCTCTTTTTATGCATTTCTACCGCATTCTAGCGGTAGAAATGTATTCGTTTTTATTTTTCGAGCACTTGCATTTTCATTTTTATTTGCAAACTTTCTTCCCGTTTAATTTTTATTTTCGCTTTTTATGCATTTCTACCGCATTCTAGCGGTAGAAATGCAGTTGTTTTCAATTTTCGGCAACTTAGTTTTTTTGCAATTTTTTATGTGTGCGCATTTATTTCCGCCTACTCGTTAAGAGTTAAATGGCGCTTTGCTTTATTTCAATTCTGTCGTGTGTGTGCGTGTGTTTACCTTTCAGTAGAGTGCGTGTGTTTACTTTCTTGTAGAGTGTGTGTGTTTACTTTATGTCGAGAGAGTGTGTGCGTGCGTTGCATTTATTTTGTCCTACTCGGTTGAGTAGGACCCGTATTTATTTTCCCCTACTCATTTGAGTAGGACTTGCGTGTGTGCGTTTTACTGCTTTCATTTCTCTCCCACGCCCACGCAGTTGCGCGGGACTCGCAATTTACTGCTTTCTTCAGTCCTACTCGTTTGAGTAGGACTTGCAATTTTCAGCTTTCCTTTACTGCTTTTTTTTACTGCTTTCATTTCCTGCTTTCCATTTTCTGCTTTATTTTCTGCTTTCCTCGCAAGCCGTCCCATTCCGATGAGTGGCTAATCGTTCTTAGCCCTCGGCATCGAAGAGCATTGGGACAGATAAAGTAGCTTAAAATAATTAAAGGTCGTATCTTTCTAATTAATTAATAGTACTTAAGGTTTGCCCGGGGTTAACGACGCATAGGACCACATATCGATGTGTGGGCCCTATTTCCGTAGTCCATATGCTAGCTAGCGAGAGGCCGTGCATATGGACCGATCACCCCTTGGCAAAGAGAGTTCCGTACTAACCCTCGAGAGAGGAGGCGCGCCAACTCTACCGGATTGGGTTCCCCACCCAATAGCGGGGTTCTTAGCGTAATGCGGGCGTTAAGAGGAATCCTTCGTCGGACTAACGTTCGGTCGAATAGTCTTAGCATTCAGGTGAGCGATAGTCCTAGAGATAGGTGAGCTCATTTTAGTGGAACCTCCACGGCCAAGTCTCCGCCTTAATTAATTAGAAATTTAGGAGCTCTTTTTATTTAAAGTCTATTTTAGTTCAATTGTTTTTTTCGGTGCCATCGAGCTAAGCTCTTCATCGGCACCACCTTCATGCTTTCTTTTTATTGCTTTCATTTTCTTTCCGCCATTTTCTGTATTTTTATATAAAATATCCCGACAAGATAATTATCGGTAAAATAATAGTCCCCTCCAGGGAAGAGTAGAAATAATCGAACCGGACCCGAGAAACAATACGACCTCGATATTCCACCGGAATATCCTGTACTACTCACGATAGGTGCACTTGCCTCCTTTCGTTAAAACTCGATTTCTAAACCCTTTTTATATCCAAAATAAATAAATAAATACGCGCGACCCGTTTTCTTAAATAAATTCACTTCCGCCTTTTTCGCAAATAAAACCGCCGGGTCGCCGCGTGACCGCAAATAATTTCCGAGTTTTAACCATCAGTAAACAAGTATGTAACAAAAGTAAACAGTAAGGAGTGACAAGTAAGTAAAAGCAGTAAGAAGAGTAAGTAAGAGCAACGAGAAATATAACCGTTGATTTATCGGGATTACCCCTATAGACCAAGGGGTCATTTCGCAGGGCCTATCGTATAAAATGTCCCAAACCATTTTATACGATAGGTGTTAGGGGTTAAATGCAATGATTATGCTATGACGTGCAAGTATGCTATAGTATGCACATGCAAGTTCAACTCTCACACACGACACTATGCACACAGACCTTTAGTTCCCCTTTTTGGAGTTAGATAAACTCTCAGGAGCCTCTCGTCGTGGACAACGGAGACAGTGGGTTGGGCCTCTCCACACCTAGACTGGTAAACACACTACCCAGTCTATCCCCTCTCGTACGTTCCCGTACTATTCCTAGCAAACCAGCTAGTCTCCCCGAGAAAATGTACCGACGATGGTGTGTTCGATTGTCCAATACCGAGGACCCACCACTGTTATGCACATGCAACCATGATAGTTGTATCTAATTATAGTACCGAGCCTCCAACTCTTTAGACTACCAAGACTACTAGTTCACCATAATCCCGAGCCTACGGCTCCCTGGACTAATCAAGTCTCCTTTTTTCCAACTCCCCGAGCATCCAGCTCCCCGGAATTCCAAATCAATACCGAGTCCATTTAACTCTACCGGTAAGCCCTTAGGTCACGGGCCTACGCTATCCTTTCACTACCAATTCATCTCCCTACGTGTACAAGTGTGAGTGTAAGGTGAAACTATTATTACGGTTACTCTTGCCCAAATTATTCCTAAGGTTTACGTTAGCACAGGACTGCCCAAGGTATTCCCCGTGAAGGGCTTTCGAAGGCACTAGGAACTATGATGGGATTACGCACAAAGTTCCCTTTCGCAAGGCGCTTAATATTATTGATTTCTACCCTTGATCAGATCTCTAATTTCTTGATGTGCCCGCAAACAGACTCTTACTGTGGTTGGTTCGGTGAGTCGATCGCCGCGGGCTTGCTCGGGTAGGCAAGTGCACCTATCGCAAGTAGTACTCGATATTCGGGGGAATACCGAGGTCGTATTGTTCTCGGGGTCGCGTTGACTATTCTTACTCCTCCGGGAGGACTATTATTTTACTGAAAATAAGGTGGATTTTTTTACTTAATAAAAGGCGAAAAAGCAAAGGAGCGAAAAAACGATTTAGAGAATATTCGATGAAGGGTTAACGCTCGGCATCGAATCGGATTAAGACTAAAACAATTTTTAATTATAAAAAGACTTGGTTTTCAAATTAATAATAAGGCAACTTGGCCGTGGAGGTTCCACAAATGTGAGCTCACCTAGCTATAGGGATATCGCTCACCTAAACGTTAAGACTATTCGACCGAACGTTAGTCCGACGAAGGATTCCTCTTAACGCCCGCTTTACGCTAAGAACCCCGCTATTGGGTGGGGAACCCAATCCGGTAGAATTACGCTCGTCCTCTCTCGAGGGTATGCACGCAACTCTATTTACCCAGGGGTGATCGGTCCATATGCACGGCCTCTCGGCTAGCTAGCATATGGACTACGGAAATAGGGCCCCACACATCGATTATGTGGTCCTACGCGTCGTAAACCCGGGGTAAACCCTAAGTGCTTAAATTAAAATGAAAATAAAGAACTTTAATTATTATAAATCATTTTAAATGTCCCAATGCTCTTCGATGCCGAGGCTAATAGCGATTAGCCACACATCGGTATGGGGACGGCTTATAATTTAGTGAGGCGCGAGTTCGAAATTAAATGCTACACGATTATAAGAAAGGGACAAAAGAAAAATAACAATATTTAGAGAGCTAAAAGTTAACTAAACGAGAACTCACGCACACTCCAAATTATAAATAAAAAAGGAACTAAGTTACACATGAAAGAAAATTTGCATAATTCAAATTTGCGAGTCCCACTCAAACGAGTGGGGGCGGTAAATAAAGGCTGAAAATTGCAAGTCCTACTCAAACGAGTAGGACTGAAATGAAAGCGAGTCCTACTCAAATGAGTAGGAGAAAATAAATGCGATTACAGGGCTAAAAAGTCCGGCCATTTAACTCAAGTGAGTAGGCGGAGAAAATAAAGAAAGTAAAATTGCAAGTCCTACTCAAACGAGTAGGACTGAAATAAAGTCCGGCCATTTAAACTCAAGTGAGTAGGCGGAAAAATAAAGAAAGAAAAATTACAAGTCCTACTCAAACGAGTAGGACTGAAAATGAAAACGATGCGCCATTTAACTCTTAACGAGTAGGCGGAAATAAATGCACACGAACACACACACTCCATATGAAATTCAAGAAAGCAATAAAATTATACACCTACACTCACACACTCTACATAATTTGAATAAAGCATTAAAAGAAAGCATTAAAACAAAGCATGAAAATTTAACACCTACACTCACACACACTTCATGATGATTAAAGAAGACAAAAGAAAGTTTATTCTCATACACTCACACACACTAATAACAAAGAAAAATTAAAGTTACCTAAAAATGAAAATAACAAGATTTCTACTCCTAAAACTTACCCAAAACACATAAGAGAACAAACAAAAAGAGAATGAGCAAAAAGTTTTACAAAATAAAGTCAAAATCAAAGGTGCTCAAAAATTAAAACTTTAACTTTTTCATGCTTAGGTTTTGCCAAAAATGAATAAAAAGAGAAAATTACAATTTTTAGAAGACTAAAGTTTTTCAAAGTAAATTAAAAATCAAAGTTTTTTTTGAAAATTAAAATACCAACATTTTCATTCTTATGATGTTATGAAAGTGATAAAAAAGTGAGAAAGAAGTTGAAAAGAACAAAAGAGGTTTTACAATTAAAAAAAGACTAAGTAAAAAAAAAGAACAAAATCACTTTTTTTAAAATCTCTTTTATAAAATCATAAGGATGAAATCAAAATCTTAAGCATGAAGACAAGTTAAGGGGAAAAAAAAGACAAGGAAAGAAAGGGAAAACCTAACATTCCTAAGCATGAAAACAAGTAAAAAAACATGTAAAGTAAGCAAATTACACTCATACACACACACACACTTTTCATAAATGAAGAACAAGTGAATAACAAAGAATAAAAAGGAGAAGGAAAGTGGGCACAAGTGTTCATTCCAAAGCCATATATGAAGAGAAAATTTAACATTTTATTTGATCAAAATGAAACTATTACAAGCTATTACAAGTGCTAAAACTAAAGCAAAACAAGTTATGAAATAAAAAGGGAAAAATTCTCCTTACATAGCCTTGAAAATCACGGATGCAGCCCACAAAAAGACACTAACTTGGCCCAAAAATCTGAACCCTTGGACCTTACAGAACTGGGCTATTTATAGGAAAAAATTTCTAAGTACACGCCCTCGGTCACGGGCGTGTAGGGGGGGCGTGACAGTACTATTCATGAAGGCGGCTGGCGATTGGACAGCAAAGTTGACTTCGGGCTGAGTTCGCAGCAGTCACGCCCTAGGTCACGGGCGTGACTATGGGCGTGTCGGGGAGGTAGAGCCGGGCGCGGGTTGCGTCAAATGTCCTCGGCAGCATCTTGTCGGGCCAGCTGGGAAGGTCACGCCCCATGTCACGGGCGTGACTATGGGCGTGACAGTTGGGTCGACACTCGACGAATGTCGAGCGTAAAGTGTCGAGTCGAAATCATTGAGCTGAAATTGGGTCACGCCCCAGGTCACGGGCGTGACACTGGGCGTGACAGTTGGTGTCGACACTCGACGATCGTCGAGCGGAATTCGTCGAGAGGAGAGGACACGGGCTTGGGTCACGCCCCGTGTCGGGTGACACGGGCGTGTCGCCAGGCGTGTCAAGCCTTTTCTTCAGAAATTTTCCGATTTCACGGGAAATGCACAGTCACGGCTCGGTCACGGGCGTGACCCATGTGTCACGGGCGTGTACTTCCCAAATTTTGGCAGATTTTGGAATTTTTCTGCAAAATCAAATAAAACAAGTTAGGAGAAAATTTACAAGAATAGGAACATTTTATTGAACAAAAATAAGTAAAAACGACGAAAATAAATAAAGATGACTAAATTAAAGTGCATAAAAATACGCATATTTACAGTTCATCAAATACCCCCATTTTTAGGCTTTTGCTATTCCAGAGCAAAAGTTTGAGGTGAATCTATAAGGAATAAAAAAAAACTCTAAGTTTTGGCTATCGCTTAATCAATTATAAGAGAGATCGAAATAAATATACGGGGTGTAAGAGTTAAGTCCTAAAATTATGAAGATGATTTAAATAGCGCAAAAGTTTTGGCCAAAAGACTTCTTGATGCAATCAAAATAGAAGGCAACATTTGTAATGGTTAGGTTAACGAAAATAGTTTGGAATTATAAGAATTCTAGCTTATACGAGTGCTACCGGAAATAATACAATTTACTAATTATGCTCTCAAAAAGATTTTTGAATTAATTCTAGAATCGTGTAATTGGCTAAGGGGGTAGTGTGGTTTATGAAGAGGGTTTTGATATTTGAGATGAGGTAATTTTTTCTCGAACCTCCATTTTTTTCCTTTTGGATTATTAGGAAAACGAAATCTTATTTTCCTAATATGATTTTTGTTTTTCAACTTCATAATAAAAAAAAAATTAACCCAATGTATATTTGTAGGAGTAATGAATTTTATCCTCTTACTCCCTATATAATCTTTTTAAACTTATTGGGTGCCTATGTTTACGGAACGAAATCTTTGTTTCCATTGACATAAGATCTTTTAAGGATAAAAAAATTTTTTCATGCCAAGTAGGTCATGAAAAGTGAGGGGAGAAAGGAAAACTAGATTGTAATCCTAAAAATTTTGAGAGCAACCTTAATAATTTGTACGTTCCAATTTTTTTCAGAAAGCTAAAAGTAAGTATAATTGAATTCTATAGTCGTTATTTCCTAACATAATATACGTGCTCCTATTAATGAAAAATTAGAAGTAGTGCCTAAAACGAGTCCGCTAGTTTTAACAAAGCATAAAGAATTCTTTAAAACTTAACCCCGGCTATTTAAATGTTTCAATCAATAATTAATAAACGGGTAGCAAACAGAGAATTAATAGTATTCACATATAAATAAACTCAGAACAGAATTTTTGGATAGCAGAAAAGTTAAGTATGGAATATTTACTTTATTTATTTCAAAACATTTTTTTTTTGATTTTTATAGTTTTTGTTATCATTTTTTGGTTTGTTTTTCATTTATTATCTTTTTTTTGTATTTTTGTTGTTCTCAATTTTTTTGTTGAAATTTTTTTTTTTTTTTTGAACTATTATCTTTTTTTGTATTTTTTAAGAGAATTTTCATAATATGTACAAAAATAAGGGAGAAATTCAAAAAAGGTTTGTACAAGAATGAGGAAGGGGGAGAGAGAAAAAACAAAAAAATATATACAAAGAGAAAAATTTTGTTTTTTCATTTAAAAATTTTTGTTTTTTCATTTAAAATTTTTTTGTTTCATTTTAAGATGTTTTTTAATTTTTTTGTTTTTGTTTTGTTGTTATATGTATTTTTTTGTATTTTTCTTTTTTTTTTGAGATGCAGAAAAATTGAAGTGCAGAAAGTAAAGCACGAAAATACCCCAATACTTAAGTCCAACATTGTCCCCAATGTTGTATCGGAAGTATGCGGAACAGAAAGGAAAGACAATATGTACAAAGAAAAGAAAGGGAAGGGGGTAGAAGCTTCCCTGAAACGCGTAAGGAAAGGGAGGCCGATCAGAAACCCTGCGTTTATTAGAAAAAAAAATAACAAAGATAATAAGGAAAGAGTGAAAAAGATAAGCGAGGGGTGCCTCCCAGGAGCGCTTTGTTTATAGTCGTGTAGCTTGACTATTTTGGCGGGTTTATAATGTGGAGGAAAGTTATGGTTTCGCTAAAACCGATCACTGGGTCGCCCGCGATGTAAGACTTTAACCGATGACCGTTTACTTTAAAAGAGCCTTTGTCCGGGTGGGAGACGAGTACGGTTCCATAAGGAAAAACTTCTTCAACTAAGAAGGGACCGGACCATCTAGATTTTAATTTACCTGGAAAAAGCCTAAGACGTGAATTGTAAAGAAGGACAAGATCGCCCGGAGAAAATAATTTTTGGGACTTGATTTTTCGATCGTGATATAACTTAGAGCGCTCCTTATAGAATTTATTGCTCTCGTAAGCGTTCGCACGCCATTCATCGAGCTCGTTTAGTTGCAGTTTTCTATTCTGAGCGGCTAAGTTGGAGTCGAGGTTTAAGAGTTTTAAAGCCCAAAGTGCGCGATGTTCTAATTCTACGGGTAAATGGCACGCTTTGCCGTAGACTAACCGGAACGGCGTACATCCGATAGCGGTTTTATATGCCGTCCGATACGCCCACAACGCATCGTCGAGTTTAACGGACCAATCCTTCCTATTTAGCGAAACGGTTTTTTCTAAAATTCGCTTAATCTCTCGATTTACTACCTCGACTTGGCCACTTGTTTGCGGGTGGTAGGGGGTGGCAAGCTTGTGCGTGACTCCGTATTTAGCTAACATCTTAGCCATAAGAGCGTTACAGAAATGCGTTCCCCTATCACTAACAATTGCGCGAGGCGTGCCGAAGCGAGAAAATAATTTTTTAAGAAATGTAACGACGACTCGCGCATCGTTGGTGGGGAGAGCTTGCGCTTCCGCCCACCTCGATACGTAGTCGACCGCCACTAAAATATACATATTTTTGAAAGATGGAGGTAGGGGGCCAACAAAATCTATGCCCCACAAATCGAAGACTTCACACTCTAAAAACATGTTTTGGGGCATCTCGTCGCGACGAGAGATGTTACCCGACCGCTGACAGCTATCGCATGCGCGCACAAAATTATGCGCGTCTTTGAAGAGAGTGGGCCAAAAGTAGCCCGCCTCTAGCGCCTTCCGAGCGGTCCGGTTGGCTTGATAATGCCCACCGGCTGGACCCTCGTGGCAGTGCTTAAGAATTTGTAAGCACTCCACACCCGCAACGCATCGTCGAACCGCTTGGTCCGCGCAGATACGAAAAAGAAATGGGTCCTCCCAAAAGAAATTTTTCAAGTCAGAAAAGAATTTCTTCTTTTGATGACTGGAAAACTCTTTTGGAAGGACCCGCGCTACTAAAAAATTTGCAAAATCTGCGAACCAAGGCGAAGATGACGAAGATTTATTAATTGCAAGAAGGCGTTCCTCGGGGAATCTGTCATTTATTTCAGATTCGACGAGCGCTTCCGCACCCGGATTTTCTAAACGGGAGAGGTGGTCCGCCGCTAGATTTTCCGCTCCCCGCTTATCTCGGATCTCCAAATCAAACTCATGTAGGAGGAGAATCCATCGAAGAAGGCGGGGCTTCGCATCATTTTTAGCTAATAAATATTTAAGCGCGGAGTGATCGGTAAAAACGATAACTTTAGATAGCGTTATATACGAGCGAAACTTATCGAAAGCGAAAACGACGGCTAAGAGTTCCTTTTCCGTTGTCGTGTAATTTACTTGTGCGGAAGTGAGCGTCTTGCTAGCGTAATAAATAGGATGAAAATGTTTTTCTACGCGTTGGCCAAGAACGGCACCTAAGGCAATATCACTAGCGTCGCACATTATTTCGAACGGAAGGGACCAATTAGGGGCCACTAAAATTGGTGAAGAGATAAGTTTTTGTTTTATCAAATTAAAGGCGGACTCGCATTCGCTACTAAAGATGAAGCGTGATTCCTTTTCCAAGAGGTGAGTTAGCGGCTTTGTTATTTTTGAAAAATCTTGAATAAAGCGTCGATAAAAGCCCGCATGGCCTAAGAAACTCCTAATAGATTTGACGTTTGTTGGATGCGGAAGTTTTTCTATAATTTCTATTTTGGCCTTATCCACCTCTATCCCCTTAGACGAAATCATATGGCCGAGGACCAAACCTCCTCGAACCATAAAGTTGCATTTTTCCCAATTTAAAACAAGGCTTGTGTCCTCGCACCGTTGAAGGACACGATCTAAATTGTTAAGGCAATCGGGAAAAGAGCGTCCGAAAACAGAAAAGTCATCCATAAAGACTTCCATAATGTCTTCTACTAGCTCGCCAAAGATCGCTAGCATACATCTTTGGAATGTAGCTGGCGCGTTGCAGAGTCCAAATGGCATTCTTCGATATGCGAAGGTGCCGAACGGGCAAGTAAAAGTTGTTTTCTCTTGATCATCGGGGGAAATGGGAAAAACCCCGATAAACCATCAAGAAAACAATAATACGGATGACCGGATAAACGCTCTAAAATCTGGTCTAGAAATGGCAGAGGAAAATGGTCCTTGCGGGTGGTGTCGTTAAGTTTCCTATAGTCGATGCACACTCGCCAACCCGTAACAGTACGAGTTGGGACAAGCTCGTTATGCTCATTCGCCACTACGGTAAGACCGCCCTTCTTGGGCACGACATGCACGGGACTAACCCATGCACTGTCCGAAATAGGGTAGATAATCCCCGCATCTAATAACTTAATGATTTCGGCTTTAACGACGTCTTTCATGTTTGGGTTAAGACGACGTTGCGGCTGTATCGTTTTGCGGCAATTATCGTTAAGGAAAATCTTATGGGTGCAAAAGGAGGGGCTAATCCCCTTTAGGTCAGAGATTTGCCACGCAATTGCGTGGCGATGTTTAAATAAAACTTCCAATAGATCGGAAGTCTCCGAATCACTCAAGTCCGAAGAAATGATAACGGGGAGCGTATCACCTTTTCCCAAAAAAGCGTACTTGAGCGAGGTGGGTAAGGGTTTGAGGTCTAGGATGGGCGGTTCTTCTAGGGAGGTTTTAATGCCTATGTCTTTCTTACCAATTGGTTCGAAAGGCAAGTCTATAGACGTATCCTCATCGCAGTTAAAATTTTCGAGCGCATAAATATCGTCATTTAAAAATACGGACTCGAAAATGGGAGAAGAACGATCTCCGAAAAAGGTATCTAAAGAATAGCAGAAATCGTCGCTCGATGACAAATTGTCCATCGAGGGATTAATAGAGAAAGTAACTTGGTCATCGCCTACTCGGAGGAGAAGGCTACCATTACTAACATCTATTAGTGCGCGGGAGGTGGCGAGAAAAGGGCGACCGAGTATTATTGGTACCTCGGCGTCCTCCTCGATATCTAAGATGACGAAGTCTACCGGGAAGGTAAACTTGTCGACTCGGACAAGGACGTCCTCCACTACCCCGATAGGGAACTTAACCGAGCGATCCGCTAATTGGATGCGCATATTCGTAGGACTAGGAGTACCCAAACCTAAACGCGAAAAGAGCGAGAACGGCATCAGATTAATGCTAGCCCCTAAATCAGCTAAGGCGTACTTTACTAATATATCGCCAAAAAGGCACGGGATGGAAAACCGTCCCGGGTCGTTTTGTTTTGTGGGCAATTTATTAGTAAGGGCCGCCGAGCAGACAGCGTTGAGAGATACATGCGAAATATCCTCTAATTTGCGTTTATTAGAAAGTAGTTCTTTTAAAAATTTCGCATATTTGGGCATTTGCGAGATAGCCTCGCAAAAAGGAACATTAATGTGAATTTGTTTTAATAATAAAATAAATTTTTCATATTGCGCGTCCTTACGCTCGTTTTCTAACTTATGCGGATACGGGAGAGCCTTGTTTAAAATAATTTTTTCTTTTATAATAGGTAAAGGCGGCGTGAGCGAAGAAAAGGGAAGAGGGGTCGGAGGTGAAATATGTACCTGAGGGTCGGTCCGTTTTGGATCGACCACCTCCTTTCCGCTACGGAGGGTTATAGCGTTGGCGTTCTCCCGCGGATTGGGCTCCGTATTTCCCGGCAGTGCCCCGAGCGCGCGCTCGGACATCATCCTCGCCAGCTGTCCAACCTGTTGTTCGAGTGTTTTTAGCGATCCGGTGATGTTCCGGATATTTGACTCGTTGGACGCAATGTACTTCGAAAAATTTTCCTCCATCGGGGAGGGTTTCGGAAGAGGAGGGGGAGGAAGAAATCCGGGCGCATAAGAAATAGGGGGACGCTGAGCATTATTCGGGTTGCTCCACGAGAAGTTGGGGTGATTCCTCCAACCCGGATTATAGTTATTACTATAAGGGTTGTTGTTGGGGTTGAAGGGAGGACGACCCGAATTTCCCATGAAGTCCACGAACTCTTCAGCTACGCAGACGTTAGGGGGAATAAAACAAGGCGGAGTGGAGGAGGCAGCAGACATCTCCGCCACCTGCTTTGTTAACCTTTCAACTTGAAGGGTCAAGAGAGCAGTGGCATCCACTTCAAAAAGACCAGCCGCCGGCTTTGGCCGTCCCCGCGGGACGTTCCATTGATAGGCGTTCATAGCCATCTCTTCGAATAAAGCCTGGGCGGCCTCGGGGGTTTTGTTGTTAAGCGTTCCCCGGCAGCCGCGTCAATCATTTGACGCGTGTGAAAATTCAGCCCATTATAAAAAATTTGAACTTGCAACCACGTTGGCAGCGCGTGGTGCGGGCAACGGCGGAGGAATTCCTTAAATCGTTCCCAAGTCTCGTATAGAGACTCAGGATCGTTCTGCACAAACGAAGAAATGTCCGCCCGCAACTTTGCAGTTTTGGCGGGCGGAAAGTACTTCGTTAGGAACCGTTCCGTCAACTCAGCCCACGTGGTGATACATCCTCGCGGGAGGGCATTCAACCACGCCTTGGCTTTGGACTTATGGGAAAAAGGAAATAAGCGCAAACGAATGGCGTCATCAGTGACGCCATTGATCATGAAGGTGTCGCATATCTCCAAGAAATTGGACAAGTGGACATTCGGGTCCTCATCCGGCAGTCCATCGAACTGCACGGCGTTTTGGACCATTTGAATGACACTTGACTTAATTTCAAAATTATTATTGGCCACCGCAGGGCGAACAATACTCGACCCTGAATCATCCAGGTTAGGCCGGGCGTAATAAGACATAGTACGCTCGGCCGCCGGGGGAAGGTTAGGGGCGGCCATAACTACAACAGTGGGTTCTCCGATAGATTCCTCGGGATCTAAAGAAGGATTTCGGCGATGAGATCGGATACGCGCAAGAGAGCGTTCGATCTCAGGGTCGAAGTCTAAATCTTCAGACTCTGAGGGTTGTCCTCGGGTCATACACCCAAACAAAAATAAAACAAAAATAAACTCTTTTTTTTGTGTTTTTTTAAAATAAAGTTTTTAGTTTTTTTTTTTATAGAAAATAAGTAAAATTAATAGACTCCGGAATTCGAAATAGCAACTCGAAAAGAGACTCCCCGGCAACGGCGCCAAAAACTTGATGTGCCCGCGAACAGACTCTTACTGTGGTTGGTTCGGTGAGTCGATCGTCGCGGGCTTGCTCGAGTAGGCAAGTGCACCTATCGCAAGTAGTACTCGATATTCGGGGGAATACCGAGGTCGTATTGTTCTCGGGGTCGCGTTGACTATTCTTACTCCTCCGGGAGAACTATTATTTTACTGAAAATAAGGTGGATTTTTTTACTTAATAAAAGGCGAAAAAGCAAAGGAGCGAAAAAACGATTTAGAGAATATTCGATGAAGGGTTAACGCTCGGCATCGAATCGGATTAAGACTAAAACAATTTTTAATAATAAAAAGACTTGGTTTTCAAATTAATAATAAGGCAACTTGGCCGTGGAGGTTCCACAAATGTGAGCTCACCTAGCTATAGGGATATCGCTCACCTAAACGTTAAGACTATTCGACCGAACGTTAGTCCGACGAAGGATTCCTCTTAACGCCCGCTTTACGCTAAGAACCCCGCTATTGGGTGGGGAACCCAATCCGGTAGAATTACGCTCGTCCTCTCTCGAGGGTATGCACGCAACTCTATTTACCCAGGGGTGATCGGTCCATATGCACGGCCTCTCGGCTAGCTAGCATATGGACTACGGAAATAGGGCCCACACATCGATTATGTGGTCCTACGCGTCGTAAACCCGGGGTAAACCCTAAGTGCTTAAATTAAAATGAAAATAAAGAACTTTAATTATTATAAATCATTTTAAATGTCCCAATGCTCTTCGATGCCGAGGCTAATAGCGATTAGCCACACATCGGTATGGGGACGGCTTATAATTTAGTGAGGCGCGAGTTCGAAATTAAATGCTACACGATTATAAGAAAGGGACAAAAGAAAAATAACAATATTTAGAGAGCTAAAAAGTTAACTAAACGAGAACTCACGCACACTCCAAATTATAAATAAAAAAGGAACTAAGTTACACATGAAAGAAAATTTGCATAATTCAAATTTGCGAGTCCCACTCAAACGAGTGGGGCGGTAAATAAAGGCTGAAAATTGCAAGTCCTACTCAAACGAGTAGGACTGAAATGAAAGCGAGTCCTACTCAAATGAGTAGGAGAAAATAAATGCGATTACAGGGCTAAAAGTCCGGCCATTTAACTCAAGTGAGTAGGCGGAAAAAAATAAAGAAAGTAAAATTGCAAGTCCTACTCAAACGAGTAGGACTGAAATAAAGTCCGGCCATTTAAACTCAAGTGAGTAGGCGGAAAAATAAAGAAAGAAAAATTACAAGTCCTACTCAAACGAGTAGGACTGAAAATGAAAACGATGCGCCATTTAACTCTTAACGAGTAGGCGGAAATAAATGCACACGAACACACACACTCCATATGAAATTCAAGAAAGCAATAAAATTATACACCTACACTCACACACTCTACATAATTTGAATAAAGCATTAAAAGAAAGCATTAAAACAAAGCATGAAAATTTAACACCTACACTCACACACACTTCATGATGATTAAAGAAGAACAAAAGAAAGTTTATTCTCATACACTCACACACACTAATAACAAAGAAAAATTAAAGTTACCTAAAAATGAAAATAACAAGATTTCTACTCCTAAAACTTACCCAAAACACATAAGAGAACAAACAAAAAGAGAATGAGCAAAAAGTTTTACAAAATAAAGTCAAAATCAAAGGTGCTCAAAAATTAAAACTTTAACTTTTTCATGCTTAGGTTTTGCCAAAAATGAATAAAAAGAGAAAATTACAATTTTTAGAAGACTAAAGTTTTTCAAAGTAAATTAAAAATCAAAGTTTTTTTTGGAAAATTAAAATACCAACATTTTCATTCTTATGATGTTATGAAAGTGATAAAAAAGTGAGAAAGAAGTTGAAAAGAACAAAAGAGGTTTTACAATTAAAAAAAAGACTAAGTAAAAAAAAAAGAACAAAATCACTTTTTTTAAAATCTCTTTTATAAAATCATAAGGATGAAATCAAAATCTTAAGCATGAAGACAAGTTAAGGGGAAAAAAAAGACAAGGAAAGAAAGGGGAAAACCTAACATTCCTAAGCATGAAAACAAGTAAAAAAAAACATGTAAAGTAAGCAAATTACACTCATACACACACACACACTTTTCATAAATGAAGAACAAGTGAAGAACAAAGAATAAAAAGGAGAAGGAAAGTGGGCACAAGTGTTCATTCCAAAGCCATATATGAAGAGAAAATTTAACATTTTATTTGATCAAAATGAAACTATTACAAGCTATTACAAGTGCTAAAACTAAAGCAAAACAAGTTATGAAATAAAAAGGGAAAAATTCTCCTTACATAGCCTTGAAAATCACGGATGCAGCCCACAAAAAGACACTAACTTGGCCCAAAAATCTGAACCCTTGGACCTTACAGAACTGGGCTATTTATAGGAAAAAATTTCTAAGTACACGCCCTCGGTCACGGGCGTGTAGGGGGGCGTGACAGTACTATTCATGAAGGCGGCTGGCGATTGGACAGCAAAGTTGACTTCGGGCTGAGTTCGCAGCAGTCACGCCCTAGGTCACGGGCGTGACTATGGGCGTGTCGGGGAGGTAGAGCCGGGCGCGGGTTGCGTCAAATGTCCTCGGCAGCATCTTGTCGGGCCAGCTGGAAGGTCACGCCCCATGTCACGGGCGTGACTATGGGCGTGACAGTTGGGTCGACACTCGACGAATGTCGAGCGGAAAGTGTCGAGTCGAAATCGTTGAGCTGAAATTGGGTCACGCCCCGGGTCACGGGCGTGACACTGGGCGTGACAGTTGGTGTCGACACTCGACGATCGTCGAGCGGAATTCGTCGAGAGGAGAGGACACGGGCTTGGGTCACGCCCCGTGTCGGGTGACACGGGCGTGTCGCCAGGCGTGTCAAGCCTTTTCTTCAAAAATTTTCCGATTTCACGGGAAATGACAGTCACGGCTCGGTCACGGGCGTGACCCATGTGTCACGGGCGTGTACTTCCCAAATTTTGGCAGATTTTGGAATTTTTCTGCAAAATCAAATAAAACAAGTTAGGAGAAAATTTACAAGAATAGGAACATTTTATTGAACAAAAATAAGTAAAAACGACGAAAATAAATAAAGATGACTAAATTAAAGTGCATAAAAATACGCATATTTACAGTTCATCATTTATTTACCCAAACCAGCAACCTACGAAGGATTCAACTCTTCAAATTCATTACCCACTCTAGTTCAGTTTCCGCAGTTACTATATGCAGACCACCCTATACTATATGAGATGTGTATAAAGGAGGTACTCCAGATTGTCTTCCAAATCTCCTATAAAATTTACCAGAGGTATATCATAACACGTTTAGTCTAAAATCAGAGAATCATAATTTTTCTAATTAATTTGATATTATTGAATTTTCCCAAATGTTTGGTCATGGGTAATTTTGAACAAGAACTATGTGATCTACTAAAGTAATAGCCACCCCAAAATTTTGATCACTAAATTAATAGAGGTATATGGCTAGATACAAATTTTCATAATTCTTCAGAAAATATTTGACCTCTAATTAATTTATCCAAAATATTTCCCTAAATCATATGTAAAGAAGGAAGTATCAAAATTATTCATCAGAAAATTATATAAAAATTACAAAATCTTAATATGGTACAAAAAGGGTCATTGTGCAAAAATCATAATTTTTCAGGCTTTCTAGACACCAAAATAAATTTAATTAAGTTTTCATGGGAAACACTACTTAATGAAGCAACCCTTAGAAATATTCTTCCAAAAATCCCATAAAAATTCACAGAGCTTTAAAACATAATAAGTAGTCCTTTGGCTAAAGTTCATCAATTTCCAGCAAGTAGTTAATTTATGATAAATTTCTAAGTAAATAATACAAATTACTAAATTGTTAATGAAGTATCCAAAATTATAATCCTAAATTCATAATAAAATCTGCAGAGCTTGTACTAACTATAAACACTACTTTACCCAAATCTCATCATTGTTCAGTGAGTTTTAGTGATATTTTCTATCATTACAAGTGTAACACCCCCTATCGGTCGCATAGCATATAGCAGTAGGTCCGGCCGGGGCCCAACGCCATATACCACAGACAGACCGAGTGGTTACTCAATGGAAACCATTCAACCAATCATAACGTCCTACACAGAGCATTCTAGCGGAAGCAATTTTATAAGTTGCTATTAAAAGAACCCATCACCAAGCATGAATTTCCACTAAACACCGAATAGGAATGTAGTACATACATAAGTACTGGCCTTAAGGCCTTACAAATGTTTACACTTAATACATGTTTTCCATACCACGGCACGCAGGCCGGTCATACATGAACAAAAGCAAGTAAACACTTCAATTAGGCCTTCAAGGGCCGGCTTCGCAATTTGGGCTTTAGCTCACTATTGACCGCTTGGTCCAGCAGCACCTGCAGAAACAAACCACCGCACGGTGGCGAACAAAAGCAACGGTCAGTAATGCTGACCAAATTATAACGATCCCGCCCCCAATTCGGGGCGGCGATGTTCCTTCCCTGCACTTATTAGCAAAACTAAGCCGTATATAAATATGCATTGCATCACAGGCGTTGGCTCGCACGGCCACACGCCTCGTGCACTCAGGGCACATTCTTGGTGAACCGGCCAATGTCACGTCAATTTAAGCTATAGACATTCCGGACTCACCACCGCCACTTCGACGGCCAAACATATGAGCATTTTGTCTTCTTGGCATGGGTCACGTCAATTTAAGCCATAGACCGCCGAAGACCCTTATCTATGCTAACGGCTCTAACCGAACAACATAGAACGGGTATGGTTCCATATAACCCGTGCTCACATCGCAACAACAATTTGAGACATATGCGCAGGTCAAACTTCTCCCGAGTCCTATTTCCATCACATACTTCACATAACCCGGTTATGTTCAAGTTGGCTCCCAGGCCACCAAGTTGGCAAGATTATGCATCCGCCCAATTTTTCGGGTGCACCTTAGGGTTAATCCCCAAGGCTCCCTGTTGCAATCTACCACGTAGAAAACCCGAAAAACAAACAATCGCACGGAGTCTTCTTCGGCATTTATGCAATGCAACATCACCGATCCAGATCAAAATGTCTGGATAGGCTTCACACATCATGCCTATATCCATTCTCGTTTACGGACTCTACACAACGGTGACTATTCATGTCTACCCGAAGGAACGCCTCAAACTCGCCGCAAACTCACGGGAGCGGGCTTCCTAAGCAAAAGAAGGAGATCTTCACATGCTCAAGAAGAGAATCGTTACCCTAGCGTTCTTCCTTGGTGCCATGGAAATGTAAGCCGATGAAAAGCACCGCACTCTCTTTGTCTCCGTAGATCCGAAGTCGGTTCGCGATTTGGAGCTCTGAAGCTCCTCCAAAGACCGGATCGAAGCTTCTTCTTCCTCCTTTGCTCTACTCTCTCTATACTTTAGAAAGAGAACCTCTCAAGTGAAATGAGGGTTTCAAGGGTCAAATCCCGTGTATATCCAAGCACTAACAGCTCCCAGTCGTCGGATCCCAAATTAAAGAAACGAACTGCCACGATCCAGATCTAAAATGCAGAATCTGGGCCGAACACGGCCTGTGACACGCCCGTGTCTAGGGCCGTGTCCCTCATTCGCTGTCAAAATCGACGCGTCTCGAAAAACACACGTGCATCCGACACGCCCGTGTTTGACTTGACACACCCATGTTACAACTGACACGGCCGTGTGGTTGGTCGTGTGCCCCCATCGACACAACCCCGAAAACAACCCGAGACTCACACGGGTCTTGGACATGCCCGTGTCCTATTTGACACGCCCGTGTCAAACCCGAACACGCCTGGGCTCCAGGCCGTGTTCAATGTCTCGACACTTTGTCGAGCGAAGTTCGTCGACCACACGACACGGCCTTGGACACGCCCGTGTCCTAGGCCGTGTTCCCTATCCCGACATATCGTCGAGCGAAAATGTCGACTCACCGGGCCGATCTTCGATACGGGCTCGATACGCCCTGAGACACGCCTGTGTCTCAGGCCGTGTTCGCTGCTCGACGATCGTCGACTCCAAATTTCGTTGACCTTGCGGCCAAATCGTCGACTTGAGCCTGACACGCCCGTGTCCCAGACCGTGTGCCCCCTGCCAAATACGAGATTTGGCCCAAAATGCCTCCCTTCGCTCTTTTGAGTTTCGCGGCGTTACAACTCTCCCCCTCTTAAAGAATTTCGTCCTCAAAATTACATAAAGGAAAGAAACATAAAACTTAAATGGTACCTGAGTGAAACAACTCCAGGTACACGTCAAGCATAGTCTGCTCTCGCTCCCAAGAGAGCTCCTCTTGACCGCAATTGTCCCAACGGACTTTGACCATCCTGATCTCATTATTGCGTAGCCGCTTGACCTTCGAGTCCTTAATCCGCACGGGTTTGACCTTTGTCGTCAACCCACTATCAACCGGCACTCGATCGACCGCGATCATTTCTGTAGGCTCTTGCACCGCCTTCTATAGCATCGATATGTGAAATACATCAGGTAAACCACTAAGCTCCACTGAAAGCTTCAACCGATAGGCTACTTCACCAACCCGCTCCAGAACCTCAAACGGCCCAAGGTACCTCGGGCTTAGCTTTTTCAATCTCCGCACCCGCGAGACACCGTTGAACGGCTTGATCTTTAAGTACACCCAGTCACCCACAGTGAACACCACGTTCCTGTGCATGGCATTATAGTACTTCGCCTGACGGTCCTGAGAGATTATCAACCTTTCCCGAATGGTATGAACCAAAGACGTAGCATCTTCCACCTCTTGCCGCTTGTACAACTTTGACTCACCCGTTTATAACCAAGACAACGGCGTGCGACATTTTCTACCATATAGGGCCTCGAAGGGCGCTATTTGAAAATTCGCCTGGTAGCTATTGTTGTACGCAAACTCCACCAAATAAAGATGGTCTTCCCATTGCTTTCCAAAGTCCAAGACACACATGCGGAGCATGTCTTCCATAGTTCTATTGACCCTCTCGTTCTGCCCATCCGTTTGCGGATGGAAGGTTGTGCTGAATTTTAACTTTGTTCCAAACATTTGCTACACTAGCCTCCAATCATTGGACGTGAACTGCCCATCTCGGTCACTCACGATGCTGCGGGGCACACCGTGAAGCCGTACTATATTATCCACATATAGTTTTGCCAACTTCTCCACAGGATCATCCTTCCTATGTGGAATGAAATCCGACACCTTCGTTAGCCGATCTACGACCACCGAGATGGCGTCATTCCCCTTTTGCGACCTTGGCAAACCGTACACAAAGTCCATAGTGATTTCGTTGAATTTCCACTCCGGAATAGGCAAGGACTTCAGAAATACTCCCGGCTTTTGGCATTCCGCCTTCACCAAGGCGCAAATTTGGCATTACGCCACGTAGAGTGCCACATCCTTCTTCAAACCCGGCCACCAAAACAGTTTCTTTACATCGCGGTACATCTTCGTGCTCACAGGGTGAATCGAGTAGTTGGTATGATGTGCCTCGTACAACAATTCTACCCGCAAATTGCCAACACTTGGGACGCACAGACGACCGTCTTTCCAAAGCAATCTGTCCTCCACATCGAATGGAGAATTTGACCCATCCAGAACCTCTACCATGAACTGCTTCATATGGTCATCCAAATCCAAAGCCTGTCGAATCTGATCAACCAGGTCATATTGGACTTCAGTCCAATTCCGTACTGCTTCAGCACTTGATTGCTTATCTACACAAACAATCTGCAACGCCTCCAACTCCCGAACCAACCGCTCATCATGCACCGATAGCCAATTGGCTTGAGTTGGGGCCCGACGACTCAACACGTCCGCAACCGCATTACCTTTACCAAGCACGTAGTGGATCTTGAATGTATAGTCCCCCAGGAACTCCATCCATCTACGCTGCCGCATATTCAGATCTTTCTGATCAATCAAATACTTCAGCCTCTTGTGATCGGTGTAGATATCAATCTTCACACTGTACAAATAATGCCTCCACAGCTTCAAGGCAAAAATCACGGCCGCTAACTCCAAGTTATGGACCAGATAATTCCTCTCGTGCACTTTCAGCTATCTAGAGCCATAAGCTATCACACTTCCATGTTGCAGTAGCACGCAACCTAATCCTCTGCCCGAAGCATCACTATAAATCTCATAACCTTCGGTCCCACTCGGCGAACTCAACACAGGCGCCGTGGTCAGCAGACATTTTAACTCCTCAAAAGCTCGCGCGCACTCCGGTGTCCAAACGAACTTCTTCTCCGTCCTTGTCAAAGTAGTGAGAGGTAACACTATCCACGAGAAGTTCTCTACGAAGCGCCTATAATAGCCGGTAAGCCCCAGAAAGCTCCGAACTTCCGCTACTATAGTAAGCTCAGGCCACTCCCGTATCGCAACAATCTTTGCCGGATCCACTGCGATACCTTCCCCACTCACTATATGACCGAGGAATGACACTGGGGACAACCAAAACTCGCACTTCGAGAACTTGGCGTACAATTGATTCCTCCTTAGCGTCTCCAAAACCAAATGAAGATGCTTGAAGTGATCTTCCTCACTCTGCGAGTACACCAAAATATCGTCGATGAAGACGATCACAAAATGGTCCAAGTACTCCCTGAAGGTCCTGTTCATCAAATCCATGAACACTGACGGTGCATTAGTCAGCCCAAACGGTATGACCGTAAACTCGTAATGCCCGTATCTCGTACTGAACGCTGTCTTCGGGATATCACTCACCCTTATTCGCAGCTGATAGCACCCGGACTTGAGGTCCAACTTTGAGTACACCGTCGACCCGACCAACTGATCAAAAAGATCATCGATCCGGTGAATCATGTACTTGTTCTTTTCTGTCAACTTGTTGAGCTCCCGATAATCAATACATAGCCTCAAGCTTCCGTCCTTCTTCTTAACAAAGAGGACCGGCGCGCTCCAAGGCAAAGAACTTGGGCGCAAATACCCTTGCTCCAAAAACTCTTGTAGTTGAACCTTCAGCTCCGCCATTTCCTTAAGCGCTAGCCGATATGGAGAGCATGACACAGGCTTTGCACCTGGTACGAGCTATATCGTAAAAACTATCTCCCGTTGAGGCGGGGATCCAGGAAGATCTCTAGGGAACACATCAGGGTACTCCGATACCACTGAAATACTATCCAACGCGGGCTTCGGCTTTGCAACCTCCACTAGTGTAAATAACAGTTCTGCACCGGCACGAACCGCCTTCACCACCTGAAGAGCAGACATCAACGTCTTGCTCAACCCCTTCAAGCCCGTACAAGTCGTCTCACGACTTGCTTCCAACTTGACATCCTTGCGACCACAATCAATATAGGTTTGCTGCTCCGAGAGCCAGTCTATTCCAAATACAACGTCGAACTCCACCAACGGTAGTAACGACGCTTACAGATCGAACTATCAATTCCCAATGCGAATCTTAACACCGCAAATTCTATCAGCGCTCATCGAACACCCAATGGGCAACAACACATCCAACTTATCCTTCGCCATCGAAGAAGGTACTCCGATACGTGATATAAATCCTTCGGACAAGAAGGAGTGTGAAGCTCCCGTATCGAAGAGTGCTCTTGCCGGATTTTGACAAATCAAAACAAATCCTAAACAACCAGTGGTGAGGTAATATGTGCATAACAAGTATTTAAAGAAATTAACTTGCCATAAATTAAACCGTACCTGTCACCACATCCGCCTGTTTGATGGCCTCATGTTGGCCAAGATTATACACCCATGGTTGGGCCGGAGCATAATGGGATGCGGTTGACTCCACCGCCTTGCCCTTCTCTTCGTATGTTGCTCCCGGCTTCCTTTTGGACTTAGGACGTCCGTTGTAAGACCCCATTTTTTTTTTTGCAACATCCACCGGGGTCTTAGGCCCAGAACTGCCGTTTTTGCGGTGACATCATCCACCGGGATGATCGGTACCACAAAACGCCGATTCTGCCGGCCATCTCGATCACCATCGACAGAATGTATAATGAATGAAAGTGTAAGCATCCAAGTCCACAATAGTATAAAGGAGGAAATCATGCAATAAATCAAGTCAACACCAGAAGAAAGTTTAGGTACCAACACCAGAAAGTAAATACGGGCTTAAGCCCAGTACATGATAACCTAACTACAATCCACTCATAAAAGTAAAACTACTAATACTCGGCTCCACTCACGGATCCGGATGCCTGTCCACCCGAGCTACACTGGCCCATCTCCATCTGCACCGTACCCTGCTGGTGTTGCGTCTCCTGCTGCTGTTCCCTGTCTCCCATCCGGAGCACCTAAAATATGGTGGTCAAACGACCGTCAGTCAAACTAGACTCAGTCAACAATCCCCCACCCCTCTACCCGTGGCTCCTAGGCACCGGGCGGAAAAGGGTGAAAAGGAGGACCAAAAGCAAGGCGTAATCAAGCAGGTGACATCTACCCTAAGGATTAAAATAATAAAGTATGACAGAGGTATCACAAATATTAAACATGAGTGAACAAGTATGCATCAAAAGTAAACATAAAGGAGTAGCAAAAAGAAGCAATAAAAAGTGAAAGTAAGAGCAACAAGAAATATAACCATTGATTTATAGGGGTTACCCCTATAGACCAATGGGTCGTTTTGCAGGGCCTATCGTATAAAACGTCCCATACCATTTTATACGATAGGTGTCAGGGGTTAAATGAAATGACTATGCTATGACGTGCAAGTATGCTATGGTATGTACATGCGAGTGCAACTCACACACACGACTCTATGCGCACAGACCTTTAGTTCCCCTTTTTGGAGTTAGCTAAACTCTCAGGAGCCTCCGCCGTGGCAAAACGGAGACAGTGGGTTGGGCCTCTCCACTCCTAGATTGGTAAACACACTACACAATCTAGCCCCTCTCGTACGTTCCCGTACTATTCCTAGCAAACCAGCTAGTCTCCCCGAGTCAACGTACCGACGACGGTGTGTTCGATCGTCCAATACCGAGGACCCACCACTGTTATGCACATGCAACCATGATAGTTTGTATCTAATTAAAATACCGAGCCTACTAGTTCACCATGTTCCCGAGCCCACGGCTCCCTAGACTAATCAAGTCTCTTTTTTTTTCTAAGTCCTCGAGCATCCAGCTCCCCGGACTTCCAAATCAATACCGAGTCCATTTAACTCTACCAGTAAGCCCTTAGGCCACGGGCCTACGCTATCCTTTCACTACTAATTTATTATCTCCCTACGTGTACAAGTGTGAGTGTAAGGTGAAACTATTATTAGGGTTACTCTTGCCCATATTATTCCTAAGGTTTAAGGTTAACCCTGGACTTCCCGAAGTCTACCCGGTGAGGGGCTCGCAGCGGTACTAGGAACTACAATGGGATGAAGCCCAAAGTTCTCTTGCCAAGGCACTTAATGTTATTAATTTCTACCCTTGATCAAACCTCTCTTTTATTTCAGTGTGAATACCCTAAGTGTGTTTGAGCTCTCTGAGTTAACTTATCTCTGACCTATCCACTATATGCAAACTACGCTAAGTTACATGGTGCTCTCATTAGGGGGTACCCTAATTACTCTTCCTGTAGATCCATAATAATTACTGGGAGTCTATCATGACCTGTTAAGACTAAATCCAGAGTCTCATAATTTTCCTAATTAAGTGGGCACTTAATTTAATTAATCCTAGACTCCAAATGCCCTACTTGAACATGAAGTGCTCTCTAAATTCAGGAACAAATCACAACAAAATTATGATAAATACTAAGTGACATTTAAACAGTAAATCCAAGGTTTGAGAATTTTCATAGGTGATCAGACCTACCTTTCGTAATTTAGAACTTAAGGTCAATAATATCATCTACAGATGAAAAGGCCAGCAATATTATTCTAAAAATTATAATAAAACTCCAGTATGACTATCATAGACTAAAAACACCCTAGAGGTAGTCTCATAATTTTTATAGTGAATAGTAGCCCCTAATTTAATTTATAACCATTAATTCCATAATCTTTGGTTAATGAAGCAAGTACTGTAAAAACTCATCTAATAATTATAATAAAATTCCACAAGTCTTATTAATATCTAAAATCCACAGTAACCAAGTTTTACAATTTTTATCACATATGAAGGGCTCTAAATCTAATTAAATGTAAACTTCCAAATTTACAGACTTGTGAAGTAAGTACTGGTTTTATCCATTTAAAAATCATGGAAAAATTACAGGACAATAATAATGGTCAAAAGCACTCTCTGACCTAATTTCATAATTTGTTTGATAATATTGTGGCTCTGTTTCTATTTTTGATCATAAACCACAAATCATAATTTAATAAAGCAAGTACTTGAAACAGACATCTAAAAATTTAAACAAAAATACAGAGGGCTCTATCATTATATATAATGTCCTATTCCAAGGTTTCACAATTTTCCAATAAATAAAAGCTTCACTATCAACATAGTAAATTTTAAGGGCACATCTATGGTTGAAAAGGAAGTACTGATTTTAATGGCCCAAAAATCCCACCAAAATTACTTTAGGAATATTTCTACCAGAGAACTTCCCCTACCCAATTTCAAGTGATTTGAAAGTGATTTGATAGCCTAATACTCCAAATTAGGTTTGGTGCCCTGAACTAGGGTTAGGGTTTTGAGGGGGTTTAAGGCTTCCAAATTCCCTAAAATTTTAACCAGAGTACTATACTAACCTTATGGTCCTCTTCACCAAATTTTAAGTTATTCCAAGGTCATTTGACCACATGACCTTCAAACCCTAAAAATCCCCATTAAGGGACCTCCCATAGGGTTCTAGGGCTACCCTACTCTTAACCACCCCAAATTACATTGGAGGGTGTGTCATACCATATAGAGTCAGTGGACAAAATATCAGCCTCTGTTGAGGTGATTTGACCACTCAAAACCCCAAGGGGTGCTTTGACCTAATTAACCCTAGAAGGGTCAACTTGGGGTTGGATAAAACCTAATCAAAACATCTTCAAAGGAGATGAAACTTTTATCAGAGCCCTAACATACTCTGTAAGACCACCCACCAAAATTTGGAGGGATTTTGAGGTGTTTATGACACCTAATTAATTTATACTTGATTTATTAACTTTTTCTAAAAACTATAGAAAAATATTTCCCAAAAATTCTGATTTTTGGATATGTCCTAGATATAGTTAAAAATAGCTCATTCCCCAAATTTCAGATTATTTGGATGTCTGGTTTGGAGTGGGCACTTAAATTAAGCTCTGGACAGCCCTTTGGGTAGACCTCACCAAAATGAGTGCTGTGGTCTAACCAGAACTCCAAATTGAGTGAAATCAATTTTAAATTAAAATAGACATCAAGGGCTACACTTTATATGTTGACCACGTTTTCTGTAGTGGGGCATAAGTATTTTTAAAAATTAATTCTATGCACTGCAATTATAATCACAGAAAATAAAACAATAATTATAATAAGTTTGCACGAATCTTAAAGCAGCATCCAAGGGCTGCTGCTCATCTTCAAGCTCCAGCCAAGGGACGGGATTATCCCGACCTGGAGCTCATTCCAGTCCACTTTCCGGCCACCCCGACCACCTCCCTGGCCGGCCACCACCACCACCACCTCCGTTGAGGTGGTGGCTAGCGTTTGGCGGCGACCATGCCGCCGGAGGCGTCGGTTTCCGGCGAACTCAACACCACCATTTTCCATGAAAAATCTGAAAATTCAAGCTCTCAATCCGGCTCAATTGAGCCCGATTTCTCTACCTAAATCGATCTAGATCTAGCACTAGGAGAGGGGAAGAGGATCGGACCTCATTTGGGGCGTTCCTCTGCTCCATTCGCCGGCCGCCATTGCTCCTCCTCGAAGCTTTGGGTGCCATCCGATTTCTTGCAAGGAGACCTCCAAACTCACGGGAAATGGGGGGGTTTCACTGCTCAGAGGTTTGTGAAGGTGATAGGGGGGTTAATTGTGGGTGGTAGTGGTTTTAATCACATATGCCATTAATGGCCTCTTCACCTCCCCTCCCATGGCCGACCCTATACATCCCCCCTGCCCTAATTGCACCTATAAACGGCTGGAAACTTCTCAAATTAATCAGAGAAGATGAATGAGAGTGTAATGGAGGGATGCCAAGGGGTGTGTCACCTTAATGGCCATGAATGGCCACTTTCTCTCTCCTTAAAATTGGGGAAAAACCCCCATTTCTCTCTCCTAATCACCATGAACGAATTTTCACTCCCTCCCATGTTTAATATCAGCCTACTAGGCTGGTTGACCACTCAAATTGGGCCTAGCCCAAAGGGATTGGGCTAGGTCCAAGTAATATGACCTAGTTAGCCCTAGTTTCACTTTTGGTCAAACTGGGCCCTAGGGTTGACCGAACCATGAAATTTTTGTGCCATTGGGTCCCTTATGAGGTTATGACCCCATGAGTGTGGTCAACTTGAAGTTGTGGTGGTCAATAGGGGTGTTTAATGGAAAATCACCGTTTTGACCTAGTAGGGGTATTTTGGTCATTTTGCCATGTGGTGACCCTAGGATGGTGCTTTTTGGTCTAATTAGTCTTTTGTGATGCGTTAGACCTAAAAGTGAAGCTACTTCCACATGTGATGGTCAGTTGGGCCATTTGATGGGGAATTGACCATTTTGCCCTAATTAGGGTTAGGGTTGACCTTGGGTCAACTTGGCCTGTTTGGCTGGCCCCAATGGGTCTTCTGGACTCCTTGATGGCCTAGGGGTGTTGGGGTGGGGTTAAGGAGTCGAGTTGGAGCCCTAAAGTCAAGCCCTAAGTTGAGTATTTAAGGTTTACTATTTGCAGACCATGGTGTTTTATCACCTTTTTGCCTAGGTCTACAAGGGTTTGTAAGCTCCCTGGATTTTGTCATGACTTAGTCATGACAAAATTACTCTCGGGGGTCTGGCTGTTTGGGGGATGTTACAAATCCCAACACATAAAAATAAAAATTTCGTCCCCGAAATTCAGGTTAGGCCTGCGGGGTTTCTTCCAAGGTAATAAATTGTAACATCCCAAAATTAGATTAGAGTTTACCTGTGGTGAAGAGCTCCGGGTATCTTTGGCGCATTAAGTCCTGAGGCTCCCAAGTGTGCTCCTCATGGCCGTGATTCCTCCACAGAACCTTGACCAGTGGGACCTTCTTGCGGCGCAAGGCCCGCATACCCGTATCGTCAATCCGGACCGGCTCCATGTGTACTGACCGGTCAGATGCTACCGGCCCATCCGTGGCGTCTATCTGCTGCTCTGGCCGTAATAGGGCCCTCCTGAGGGAGGAGACGTGGAAGACGTCGTGCAAGCCCTCCAGCTCTGGTGGCAGCTCCAGCCTATATGTCAAGGGACCGATCCGCTCTAGGATCCTGTAGGGCCCCATGTACCTCGGGCCGAGCTTCTTCCTCCGTCCACGAACTCGAGAGACTCCATGCATCGGTCGTATCTTCAAAAACACTCTGTCTCCTACCTGAAACTCCACCTGACGATGTCGTGCGTCATAGTATTTGGCCTGTCTGCTCTGCGCCTCTAACATCCGATCTCGAATCAGTCTCACCTGGGCCTCGGTGTCCTCCACAAATTCCGAGCCCAGGACCTTCGGATCCTCATCTTGTAACCATGACAGGGGAGTCCTGCACCTCCGTCCATATAGGGCCTCATAGGGGGCCATACCTATACTGGCCAGATGACTGTTGTTGTATGAGAACTCTACCAGTGGCAGCATCTTCTCCCATGGCTCTCCTCGGTCTAGGATGCACAAACGTAGTAGGTCTTCCAATGTCCGATTTGTGCGCTCTGTCTGCCCGTCCGTCTGAGGGTGGAAGGCTGTGCTAAAAGTCAATCGGGTGCCCAAGTATGCCTGAACTGATCGCCACTCCGTGGATGTAAACCGCCCATCACGATCTGACACTATCGTCCTGGGCACGCCATGATAACGAATGAACTGCTCCACAAACTTCCGCACCAGTACTCCTACTGAATCGTCCTTCCTGATCGGTATAAATCGAGCCACCTTCGTCAACCGATCAACGATTACCCAGATCGAGTCATTCCCTGTCCGAGACCGGGGAAGCCCATGTATGAAGTCCATGGCTATGTCATCAAACTTCCACTCCGGCCCCAGGAGTGGCTGCAATAATACTGCGGGGTTCCTGCACTCCGCCTTCACTAGCTGACATGCCTCACAATGGGTCACGAAGTAAGAGACATCCTTCTTCATGCCCGGCCAGAACATAGTCTTCTTCAAATCAACCGTCATCTTTGTGATCCCCGGGTGCACAGAATACCGGCTGCAGTGCGCCTCCGTCATAATATCCTCCCGGATCTGGCCTCCCTCCGGTATATACACCCGTCCTCTGAAGCACACCAGGTCGTCCCTCAGTGTGTAATCTCCTGCAGTGCCTGCCTCCAGGGCTTGGAAGATGGGCTCTAACTTGGCATCCTGCCTCTGTCCTTCTCTGACTCGGTCTCTGATGTCATCGGTAACGCCTATCGCGGCCAAGTACTCCTCATAGAGCTCAGGATCGTCAGACGACACCAGAGTAATGTGCATGTCCTCTAGTCTCTGCAGCAGCTCCATAGACATCATCTGAGGCTCTGCTCCTACTGTGGCGGCTCTCCTACTCAGTGCATCCGCTACCACGTTCGCCTTCCCCGGGTGGTAGTGCATCTCATACTGATAGTCAGATAGAAACTCCACCCACCGCCTCTGCCTGATGTTCAGTTCCTTCTGCGTGTCCACGTACTTAAGGTTCTTATGATCGGAGTATATATCACAGTGAACTCCATAAAGGTAGTGTCGTCATATCTTCAGTGCGAATACAACTGCTCCCATCTCCAGGTCGTGCACTGGATAGTTCTTCTCATGGGTCTTCAGCTGGCGGGAGGCATAAGCTATGACGTGTCCGTTCTGCATCAGCACCGCTCCCATCCCCTGATATGATGCGTCGGTATACACCTGGAATCCTTCCTTCCCAGATGGAAGGGCCAGAATAGGGGCTGAGATGAGTCGGTCCTTCAGCTCCTGGAAGGCTGCCTCACACTGTGGCGTCCACACAAAGGGCACATCCTTCTTCGTCAAGGATGTGAGTGGAAGGGAGATCCGAGAAAACCCCTCCACGAATTTCCGGTAATAACCGGCAAGCCCCAGGAAACTCCGCACATCCGTGGCCGTCTTCAGCGGCGGCCAATCCCTGACTGCCTGAATCTTTGTCGGGTCTACCGCCAGCCCGGCTCCGCTGATAATGTGGCCTAAGAAAGCCACCTCCTTCAACCAGAACTGACACTTGCTGAACTTCGCATAAAGGCGATGCTCCCGCAGTCTCTCTAAGGTCAGTGTCAGATATCGTGTGTGCTCCTCCTCCGTCTTAGAATAGATAAGGATGTCGTCTATGAATACTATGACGAACACGTCCAAATAAGCCTCGAAGACCCGGTTCATGAGGCTCATAAACGCCGACGGAGCATTCGTGAGCCCGAAGGGCATCACGATGAACTCATACAATCCATATCTGCTGCTAAAGGCCGTCTTCGGAATATCCTCCTCCTGGATCCGCAGCTGGTAGTAGCCTGACCTCAAGTCCAGCTTCGAGAAATAATGGGCTCCCTCCAGCTGATCGAACAACTCGTCTATCCTGGGGAGCGGATAGGTATTTCGGACGGTCAGCCTGTTTAGTGCTCGATAGTCGATGCACAGGCGAAGAGTGTCATCCTTCTTCTTCACGAATAGGACCGGAGCTCCCCATGATGAGGAGCTCGGCCTAACAAATCCTGCTTCCACCAACTCCTGCAACTGTGTCCGAAACTCCGTCAACTCCTTCGGGGCCATCCGATAAGGGGCCTTGGATACCGGCTTAGCCCCTAGTACCAACTGAATATGAAAGTCCTTCTCCCTATGCGGAGGCAGTCCTGGCAGCTTATCCGGAAAAATATCGGCGTAGTCACGAACCACCGGAATGCTAGCAATCAGGTCCTTCTCCTCAGTCATCTCGAATAATACCTGATATACCTCGCCTCCTTGCATGTGAGCCTTAACGACCTGAATAGATGAAAGCAGGCGGCGGGAAACCGGAGTAGTACCTTCGAATGTCGCATAAGTATCGCCGTGGCTCAGCACGACCCTCCTCGCCGGGCAGTCAATCTGGGCATGGTTCCAGACAAGCCATGTCATGCCCAAGACAAGGTCGAAGTCCGGCATTCTCAGGATCGTCGCCGGGGCCTCGAGTGTCAACCCGTCTATGGTAACCTCCAGGAGGCACTTCTCTGTGGACTGGATCTCCATCCCATTGGGGAGACGCACCCTCCTGGGGAATCCCGTATAATATCGAATCTGGTCCAGATCCTTGACGAAATCCTCCGACACAAAGTTGTGCGATGCCCCCGTGTTGAACAGGGTATGGGCAGGCTTGCCGCACACCATCACCATTCCTAAATCAGTTTAAAAAAAAAACTTTGGTGTAAGGTTTTCTAACCTAGGTTGTGTAGTAGTTCTATCAATACTTAATATGAGCAGGGAATAAATTCAAAACTAAAATTACTCTCATACCTGCAATAACCCTGTCCGGGTTCCGGGGCTGTGCTAGGTCCAAAGCGTAAATCTGCTCCCCATTCTGCCTGCGGTCGCCGCCCTGAAATCCGCGTCCGCGTCCACGTCCACGACCTCCCATCTGGTGAACCGGTGGGCCACCTCGTGCTGGAGGTGTGGCCCCATTACTCATAGGGCAATTAGTCCGAATGTGCCCTGGCTGATGGCAGTGATAGCACAGCTGTGGTGGGGGTGGTCCTTGCCCTATCCTGGGCACCTCCCTCATCTGTAGCGGCTGCGGAGTCAGCACTGCCTGCTCCCTTAGCTCTTGCCCTTCCTCCTGACGGGCTTGATCCCCGTTCCTTCTCTCTCCCATGACCCGACCTCTCTGCGGGTCCCTTCTCCCTCCTAGCACTGCATCATCCCCATGTCTCTTCCTGCCCCGGACTACAAGCTGGTCCGCCTCCAGCTTCTTGGCCATCTCCAAGATCCTGGCCATGGTACCATCGGACACGAACAAGAGGGCCTGCCTCAGGTCATCACGGAGGCCCTTGTAGAATCTCTTGGCGTAACCCACTTCATCCAGCTTGTAAGAATCCGCAAACCTGGCCAAATGAGTAAACTCCCGGTGATATTCCAGCACTGTCTTGTTCCCTTGCTTCAGCTGCAAGAATCTATCCTCCAATTCGTCCCTTGCGGACTGCGGCACAAAATGCTCCAGTAGTGCTGCCCTAAACTCCTCCCAAGTAATGTCCGCGATCTCCACTCCCGCATATGTGGTGTCCATCACCGACTTCCACCACCTCTTTGCATGCGACTCCAGACAAGAAACCACCAAGGATACTGCCAGGTCCACCGGGCACTGTATTCCCACCAACATCTCGTACATAATATCTAGCCACTCCTCCGTGCGCACTGCCGTCTCCGTCCCCAAGTATGATGGTGGGGCAAGGCCTCGGAATGCACTCAACCAGTTTGCTCCGGGGTTCGGCTGAGGAGCCGGAGCCTGTTGTGCCCTAAAGAACTCCAAGATGGCCGTCAAAGTTTGTCCCAGCTCCGTCTGCTGTAACGGGGTCGGAGCCGGCGGGGGTGGAGTCACATTCGGGGCCGGAGGTGTCCCCTGCGGCAGGGGAGGATTCGTCGCACCCTACAAAAGATGGTCTTAAGTTTAGTAAGTTGACCTAAAACTCTTTGTTACTTCTGAGTATTGCACGTGATTCCTCCCATGGGCACACCATTGCTTCCGCTGCTAGTTTGTCCTCAAACTAAGCCCGCGCGGGGTGTCCCATGTTTTGTGGACTACATTCTGTCGGATCGAGCTAATGCTCTGATACCACTTGTAAGACCCCTTTTTTTTTGCAACATCCACCGGGGTCTTAGGCCCAGAACCGCCATTTTTGTGGTGACATCATCCACCGGGATGATCGGTACCACAAAACGCCGATTCTGCCGGCCATCTCGATCACCATCGACAGAATGTATAATGAATGAAAGTGTAAGCATCCAAGTCCACAATAGTATAAAGGAGGAAATCATGCAATAAATCAAGTCAACACCAGAAGAAAGTTTAGGTACCAACACCAGAAAGTAAATACGGGCTTAAGCCCGATACATGATAACCTCACTACAATCCACTCATAAAAGTAAAACTACTAATACTCGGCTCCACTCACGGATCCGGATGCCTGTCCACCCGAGCTACACTGGCCCATCTCCATCTGCACCGTACCCTGCTGGTGTTGCATCTCCTGCGGCTGTTCCCTGTCTCCCATCCGGAGCACCTAAAATATGGTGGTCAAACGACCGTCAGTCAAACTAGACTCAGTCAACAATCCCCCACCCCTCTACCCGTGGCTCCTAGGCACCGGGCGGAAAAGGGTGAAAAGGAGGACCAAAAGCAAGGCGTAATCAAGCAGGTGACATCTACCCTAAGGATTAAAATAATAAAGTATGACAGAGGTATCACAAAAATTAAACATGAGTGAACAAGTATGCATCAAAAGTAAACAGAAAGGAGTAGCAAAAAGAAGCAATAAAAAGTGAAAGTAAGAGCAACAAGAAATATAACCATTGATTTATAGGGGTTACCCCTATAGACCAAGGGGTCGTTTTGCAGGACCTATCGTATAAAACGTCCCATACCATTTTATACGATAGGTGTCAGGGGTTAAATGAAATGACTATGCTATGACGTGCAAGTATGCTATGGTATGTACATGCGAGTGCAACTCACACACACGACTCTATGCGCACAGACCTTTAGTTCCCCTTTTTGGAGTTAGCTAAACTCTCAGGAGCCTCCGCCGTGGCAAAACGGAGACAGTGGGTTGGGCCTCTCCACTCCTAGATTGGTAAACACACTACACAATCTAGCCCCTCTCGTACGTTCCCGTACTATTCCTAGCAAACCAGCTAGTCTCCCCGAGTCAACGTACCGACGACGGTGTGTTCGATCGTCCAATACCGAGGACCCACCACTGTTATGCACATGCAACCATGATAGTTTGTATCTAATTAAAATACCGAGCCTACTAGTTCACCATGTTCCCGAGCCCACGGCTCCCTAGACTAATCAAGTCTCTTTTTTTTTTCTAAGTCCTCGAGCATCCAGCTCCCCGGACTTCCAAATCAATACCGAGTCCATTTAACTCTACCAGTAAGCCCTTAGGCCACGGGCCTACGCTATCCTTTCACTACTAATTTATCTCCCTACGTGTACAAGTGTGAGTGTAAGGTGAAACTATTATTAGGGTTACTCTTGCCCATATTATTCCTAAGGTTTAAGGTTAACCCTGGACTTCCCGAAGTCTACCCGGTGAGGGGCTCGCAGCGGTACTAGGAACTACAATGGGATGAAGCCCAAAGTTCTCTTGCCAAGGCACTTAATGTTATTAATTTCTACCCTTGATCAAACCTCTCTTTTATTTCAGTGTGAATACCCTAAGTGTGTTTGAGCTCTCCGAGTTAACTTATCTCTGACCTATCCACTATATGCAAACTACGCTAAGTTACATGGTGCTCTCATTAGGGGGTACCCTAATTACTCTTCCTGTAGATCCATAATAATTACTGGGAGTCTATCATGACCTGTTAAGACTAAATCCAGAGTCTCATAATTTTCCTAATTAAGTGGGCACTTAATTTAATTAATCCTAGACTCCAAATGCCCTACTTGAACATGAAGTGCTCTCTAAATTCAGGAACAAATCACAACAAAATTATGATAAATACTAAGTGACATTTAAACAGTAAATCCAAGGTTTGAGAATTTTCATAGGTGATCAGACCTACCTTTCGTAATTTAGAACTTAAGGTCAATAATATCATCTACAGATGAAAAGGCCAGCAATATTATTCTAAAAATTATAATAAAACTCCAGTAGGACTATCATAGCCTAAAAACACCCTAGAGGTAGTCTCATAATTTTTATAGTGAATAGTAGCCCCTAATTTAATTTATAACCATTAATTCCATAATCTTTGGTTAATGAAGCAAGTACTGTAAAAACTCATCTAATAATTATAATAAAATTCCACAAGTCTTATTAATATCTAAAATCCACAGTAACCAAGTTTTACAATTTTTATCACATATGAAGGGCTCTAAATCTAATTAAATGTAAACTTCCAAATTTACAGACTTGTGAAGTAAGTACTGGTTTTATCCATCTAAAAATCATGGAAAAATTACAGGACAATAATAATGGTCAAAAGCACTCTCTGACCTAATTTCATAATTTGTTTGATAATATTGTGGCTCTGTTTCTATTTTTGATCATAAACCACAAATCATAATTTAATAAAGCAAGTACTTGAAACAGACATCTAAAAATTTAAACAAAAATACAGAGGGCTCTATCATTATATATAATGTCATATTCCAAGGTTTCACAATTTTCCAATAAATAAAAGCTTCACTATCAACATAGTAAATTTTAAGGGCACATCTATGGTTGAAAAGGAAGTACTGATTTTAATGGCCCAAAAATCCCACCAAAATTAATTTAGGAATATTTCTACCAGAGAACTTGCCCTACCCAATTTCAAGTGATTTGAAAGTGATTTGATAGCCTAATACTCCAAATTAGGTTTGGTGCCCTAAACTACGGTTAGGGTTTTGAGGGGGTTTAAGGCTTCCAAATTCCCTAAAATTTTAACCAGAGTACTATACTAACCTTATGGTCCTCTTCACCAAATTTTAAGTTATTCCAAGGTCATTTGACCACATGACCTTCAAACCCTAAAAATCCCCATTAAGGGACCTCCCATAGGGTTCTAGGGCTACCCTACTCTTAACCACCCCAAATTACATTGGAGGGTGTGTCATACCATATAGAGTCAGTGGACAAAATATCAGCCTCTGTTGAGGTGATTTGACCACTCAAAACCCCAAGGGGTGCTTTGACCTAATTAACCCTAGAAGGGTCAACTTGGGGTTGGATAAAACCTAATCAAAACATCTTCAAAGGAGATGAAACTTTTATCAGAGCCCTAACATACTCTGTAAGACCACCCACCAAAATTTGGGGGGATTTTGAGGTGTTTATGACACCTAATTAATTTATACTTGATTTATTAAATTTTTCTAAAAACTATAGAAAACTATTTCCCAAAAATTCTGATTTTTGGATATGTCCTAGATATAGTTAAAAATAGCTCATTCCCCAAATTTCAGATTATTTGGATGTCTGTTTTGGAGTGGGCACTTAAATTAAGCTCTGGACAGCCCTTTGGGTAGACCTCACCAAAATGAGTGCTGTGGTCTAACCAAAACTCCAAATTGAGTGAAATCAATTTTAAAGTAAAATAGACATCAAGGGCTACACTTTATATGTTGACCACGTTTTCTGTAGTTGGGCATAAGTATTTTTAAAAATTAATTCTATACACTGCAATTATAATCACAGAAAATAAAACAATAATTATAATAAGTTTGCACGAATCTTAAAGCAGCATCCAAGGGCTGCTGCTCATCTTCAAGCTCCAGCCAAGGGACGGGATTATCCCGACCTGGAGCTCATTCCAGCCCACTTTCCGGCCACCCCGACCACCTCCCTGGCCGGCCACCACCACCACCACCTCCGTTGAGGTGGTGGCTAGCGTTTGGCGGCGACCATGCCGCCGGAGGCGGCGGTTTCCGGCGAACTCAACACCACCATTTTCCAAGAAAAATCTGAAAATTCAAGCTCTCAATCCGGCTCAATTGAGCCCGATTTCTCTACCTAAATCGATCTAGATCTAGCACTAGGAGAGGGGAAGAGGATCGGACCTCATTTGGGGCGTTCCTTTGCTCCATTCGCCGGCCACCATTGCTCCTCCTCGAAGCTTTGGGTGCCATCCGATTTCTTGCAAGGAGACATCCAAACTCACCGGAAATGGGGGGGTTTCACTGCTCAGAGGTTTGTGAAGGTGATAGGGGGGTTAATTGTGGGTGGTAGTGGTTTTAATCACATATGCCATTAATGGCCTCTTCACCTCCCCTCCCATGGCCGACCCTATACATCCCCCCTGCCCTAATTGCACCTAGAAACGGCTGGAAACTTCTCAAATTCATCAGAGAAGATGAATGAGAGTGTAATGGAGGGATGCCAAGGGGTGTGTCACCTTAATGGCCATGAATGGCCACTTTCTCTCTCCTTAAAATTGGGGAAAAACCCCCATTTCTCTCTCCTAATCACCATGAACGAATTTTCACTCCCTCCCATGTTTAATATCAGCCTACTAGGCTGGTTGACCACTCAAATTGGGCCTAGCCCAAAGGGATTGGGCTAGGTCCAAGTAATATGACCTAGTTAGCCCTAGTTTCACTTTTGGTCAAACTGGGCCCTAGGGTTGACCGAACCATGAAATTTTTGTGCCATTGGGTCCCTTATGAGGTTATGACCCCATGAGTGTGGTCAACTTGAAGTTGTGGTGGTCAATAGGGGTGTTTAATGGAAAATCACCGTTTTGACCTAGTAGGGGTATTTTGGTCATTTTGCCATGTGGTGACCCTAGGATGGTGCTTTTTGGTCTAATTAGTCTTTTGTGATGCGTTAGACCTAAAAGTGAAGCTACTTCCACATGTGATGGTCAGTTGGGCCATTTGATGGGGAATTGACCATTTTGCCCTAATTAGGGTTAGGGTTGACCTTGGGTCAACTTGGCCTGTTTGGCTGGCCCCAATGGGTCTTCTGGACTCCTTGATGGCCTAGGGGTGTTGGGGTGGGGTTAAGGAGTCGAGTTGGAGCCCTAAAGTCAAGCCCTAAGTTGAGTATTTAAGGTTTACTATTTGCAGACCATGGTGTTTTATCACCTTTTTGCCTAGGTCTACAAGGGTTTGTAAGCTCCCTGGATTTTGTCATGACTTAGTCATGACAAAATTACTCTCGGGGGTCTGGCTGTTTGGGGGATGTTACATCCGTTCCAACAATCGCGGGCAAAGTGCCCCGACTTTCCACAAGTAAAACATGCACCAGGGGTTCGACCCGTAGTCGCCCTAGAAGCACCAGAAGAGGTGGTTGGACCCGAAGTCCTAGCCTTCTTGTGGAATCTTCGATAGCCGTACTATGAAGTAGTCGGGACTTTAAACTCAGATTTCTTATCACCCAAGATTTTCTTTATTTGTACATTCTTCATGTCCTTCTCCAAGGACCGGGCCGTGTTGACCAAGGTCAAGAAACCCTGCGTCATCAGCCCCGAGAGTAGTAACCTCAACTCATCTCTCAACCGTTCGTAGAATCGATTCGTCTTGCGTTCATCATTCGCAATGGTGGAGCTAGAATATAGACTCAAACGAGTAAACTCGTGGAGATATTCATCCACGCTACTGTCCCCTTGAACCAACTTCAGGAAATCATTATCCAACGCTATCCTCTGCGCCGAAGCGAGGTATCTAGCCAAGAACAACCTCGAGAACTCCTCCATCGAGATGTCTACAAGTTGCCTACCTCTCAATAGATGCAGCTCCAATCCTTCCCACCATAATCTCGCTTCACCGTCTAGAAGGAACGTAGCAATGGTGGTCATTTGCCACTCCTCCGTCTCTGTTGCCGTCATGACTCTCTTCACCCTGGAGAGCCAGTCTTCAGCTTGAGATGGGGTTCCCAACCCCGAGAATAACGGAGGATTAAAGCTCATGATATGTTTGAGAGGTCTCTCGGTTGCCCTCCTTGGCACCAATGGTTCCTCTACTACCTGCTCCACTCTTCTCTGCTTAACTGCTTGCAGCGGTACCTGCTCCATCGCAGGAGCGGGCTGCTGCATTTGCCTTGCAGGCTTCGCATTAATCATGGCAAACACTGCTTCGGCCACCAATTGTATGGTCTCAGCCGATGGAGGTGTTGCAGGAGCTTCATTAGGTGCATTGCTAGCCTCAGAAACTCGACGTTCCGACGGCCCAGCACCACTTCTGGTTACCTATAGTGGTACAAAACACCGTTAAGCGACCAAATAAAATTACAAACAACAATTATAGGAACACATAGGTTCCCCAAACACGTGTATTTTCATTCCTAAGTGGACATTCATGGGTTCGTTTACTGTTATAACGATGACGCACACACATTTGCTCACCACCCCTTAAAAAGAATTCGTCCACGAATTCATCTTAAGCCCGACAAAAACCAGTAGTTTGATACCAAATTGTAACACCGCCTATCTGTCGCATAGCATATAGCAGTTGTAACATCCCATTTCCAACTAGACCCCTAGGAGTGGTTTGGTCCATGACTAGGTCATGACAAACCCTAGGAAGCCAGAAATGGGCCAAGAGGTAGGAGGCCAAGGTGAGGATCTCCATGGTCTGCAAATAGTAGAATTCTGAACAATGGTTTAGGATGACCATGAGGCTACACCTTGACCCCAAGACCCTACCACAACACCCCCTAATACCTTGGGAGGCCCATTAGAGCCATAAGGACCCAATGGGGTCAATCAAAGAGACTCAGTTGACCAAAGTCAGCCCTAACCCTAAATGGGTCAAACTAGCCTACTTAGGGTCAATTGACCTACACCTACCCTAGAGGACCCCACCTATGACCTCCTAACCCTAAAGTGAAGTCAAAGGGTCACTAAGGACACATTGGGGTCAGCCCTAGAGGCCAAGTTGACCAAAGTCAACTCAAGCCCCTATTCTGGTCAAAGTGCCCTTACTAAGGGTAGGTGACCTCTAAAGTGTAAGGTAACCCTACATAACCCCACATATGCCTTAGGGGAGGCCAATGGGTCACCAAGGACCCAATGGGGTCAACCCAGATGATCAAATTGACCTAGGTCAACCCTAAATTAAGCCAAGTCAAATCTAGCCCAAATGGGCTAACCCAAGCCCAAGCCACTTCTCCCTTAGGCTAGTCTCAATTTTCATGATCATTATGACTAAGTGGGCTGCACATAGCCTGTGGTGTTGACCAGTCAACATGGGTGACTAGGAGAGAGAAGGTACCTCCCCTTCATGATAATGGTAGAGAGAGAAAATTGGGGGAGAGGAAGGGAAGGGTTGGAGCCGGCCAAAGGAGGGCAACAACCACTCTTAATGGCTGCAATCAACTCCTTTAGGGAATAGGAGTTGATTCCAGCCGTTTCCCGGCCACCAAGAGGAAGATTCAGCCCCCCCCCCCCCCCCCACTCAACCCGAGCCAAGCTTTCAAGGGCATTAATGGCCATTGATGTTTGGCCTCACCCCTCCCCCAACTGATGATTTAAACACCATCAGGGACCTGAGAGGAACCCTTACCGCCTTTTACCTGAGGAATTCGAGCTACTTGACTTCACAGTTGTAGAAATCCGGCCAGCGGCACCACTTCAATGGCAACCCGAAGATCGACTTGCATTCAGGCGCCAGGAAGGTCCTCCTCCTCTCCTTAACTCATGAGTAGATCGTAGAAATCATTAGGTGCAAGGTTCGGGCTCAATTGAGCACGATCCAATTTCTAGATTTCATGATATATGGCAAAAAACGTTCCTACTAGAACCGCCGGAAAAAACCCCTCCGGCCGCTGTGTCGCCGCCTGGCGACAGCCACCACCTCAACGGAGGTGGTGGTGGCGGTGGCCGGCCGGGGAAGGGGCTGGATCGCCGGAGGCAGAGCTTGGAAGTGGCTCCAGGCGGGATGAATCCTGGTCGTTGGCTCAAGGAAGGAGATGAAGGGATTCCGTCCCTTTTGCTTCAAGATTCGTGCGGATATATGATTAAACTATAGGAAGTATATTTAAAATAATGTGATTTATGTCACAGATTTTGATATTTTTGTTTTTAAATTTTAAAAATACTTAGGCTCACCTGGTGGGAAAACCTTCAACATGAAAGTTGTAGCCCTTTAGGTCTACATTATTTTAAAATTTTTTGAACCAATTTGGGTGCATGGTTTGACCAGTGCACCCATTTTGCTGGGACCTATACCTAGGGCTAGACAGTCATTAAACTGAGTGCCCACACTTCATCCTTGGTCCAAACTACTTGAAATTTTGTCAAGGAGTCTAAACTATCTACACCTAGAGCCTGCCAAAAACTCAGAATTTTTAGAGACACTTTGCCTAATGTTTTTACTTTTATTTAATAATACTAGGTTATTTTAATTAAGTGGTCTAATGACCTCCAAACCCTTCCAAATCTTGGTGAGTGGTCCATGACATTAATAGCTAGTTCTGTACAAAATTTTAACTCATTTGGATACGGTTTGGCTAGGGAATCACCAAACCCTAGTTGGGCTTTAAGGTGGTATTCTTGATTAAAAGTGCACTATGGACTTAGGGGGGTCCCCTCCGCTCAACAGAGGCTGAGGTTTTGGACACTGACTTGGCATGGCCAATGTCACCCTCTTAAGGAAAATGGGATGATTTAAGCTTGATTTACCCTAGGGGTCAACCTCAAACCCTAAGGAAGGACTTTTGGGGGTTGTGAAGGACATGGGGGCAAATGCCCTTGTATGGCCTTGAAAACTCAGTAGTATTGAAGGTAGTGTAACCTAATTTCTATGGTAGGAACCTTAGGGGAGTTGGAGGAAGGTAGGCACCTCAAAACCCTAACCCTAGTTTTAGGGTAGAAACACTATTTTGTAAATTCAGCCACTAAATTAAAGCTAAAGGTTGTGAAACATGGGTAGAGTAAGTTTTAGACCATTTGGAACCCCTGATAGTTTTATTAGAATTTTATGGGATATATTTCTGGTACTTTATTTGTTAATTACCAAAAGGCCCAAAATGATATTTAAATTACTTCTGATTATTCTGTTCATTTGAATCTGATGAAACTTGGTCAGAAGATATTCTAGGCGTAAGTGAATACCCCTGAATTTTATCATAATTTTTACTTGATTATATTTAGTACTTCCTTCACAAGTTTTGGAAAGGGGCTTTGGTAGTATAAAATTAATTATTGATGATATATTTGTTGAAAAATCATGAGACTTATGTTTTTGATGATTTCAGGCCAAAATGTACTTGTAGAAATTTATTTATAATTTTTATAGGGATGTTTACAGAATTTCCTTTACAAGTCCATAATTTTGAGAATTTGGTATTTAATTAATTCAGAGAATGATTCTTTCCAAAAAAAATTATGAAACTTTATCTAGAGGTTTTATGTGTCCTTATAATCATCCTAGAATTTTCTCTGAATTTTGGAAGTATTATTGTTGTGCATCCCCTTAAAATGATTTATTATGGAATAAATTTGGAATAAAATTTAAGAGCTTAAACCTTGCTGAAAAATTGGGAGATTCTGGATTTTTGGATGATTATTCATTTTGCATTTAACATAAATTTAGTGGAATTTTATCTTGTATAAAACTTGTACTTCATGTTCAAACTTGGAACTTTTGGTTATTAGAATAATAAATAAATTATCAGTTAAATAATGAAAATTAGGAAATTATGGATTAAGGCTACAAATGCCAGTATAGCCCTCCAATAATTATTATATGAGTACTGGATGATCATTTGGCATACTTCCCATTTTACGGGTCGTATAGGTTAAGTGGTCTGCATTTAGTAAAACTGCAGGAAATAAATTGGAATATGAATTAGAGCACATGAGTTTGGTTTTGTTGGTTTGCTGGAAGGGATAAATAGAATTAGGAGCATCATTGGAAGATAAAATGAGTAGAGTGTTGTTTTGGCTAGGGTTTAGAGGCGCTCGGGTTCGACGAAAGATCGTCCTCCCCGAGGTGAAGTAGAGTCAAATCACCCTAGGATCAGCCTATCGTAACATGAGAAATTAATGGGTAAGGGAATCAACAAATAATAATAATAAGTACCTTGCGAAAGGGAACGATGTGCGTAATCCCAACATAGTTCCTAGTGCCCCTTGAGAGCCCTTCACAGGGAATACCGGGGGCAGTCCTGGGTTAACGTAAACTGTATTAACAAGCTGAAAAGAGTAACTTAGTAATTAGGGTTGCACATTTCACTAACACAGGTAGCATAGGAAGATAGCTGGGAGCTTCGGCTGGGATGGTTAAAAGACGGACTTTGGGTCCGGGGAGCTTCGGCTCGATTATTTGAGATGGACATTTTGGTCCGGGGAGCTTCAGCTCGGTTTTTGGTTATGCTAAAATTGCATGTGAATAAAAGGAAAGAAAAATTAAGGTGGTGGGTCTTCGGTATTGGAGGGTCGATGCAACGACGCCAATACGTTGACTCGACAAGTGTGGTTAGCAATTCGCCAACAGAAGTCTGGTGCGCCAGCCGGCAAGAGTACGCAGGAGTCCGCTTCATGCACCAAGCGTTGAGGCGTACGATAGATCTGACCGGTAGTACTTTATTGGTTTAGAGTTGGGCGAGGCCCAACCCACTGCTTCTGTCTGCCACTACGGAGGTATCCTGGGAGGTTACGGCTCCAGAAAGGGGGAACTAAAGGTCGGTGTGCACAGAGTCGGGTGTGTGTGTTGCACTTGCATGTTCCATTATACCCACTTGCATATCATAGCATAATCGATTCATTTAACCCCGACACATAAGTGTAAGTGGAATGGGACGCTTATACTTTAGGCCCTGCAAAACGACCATTTGGTCTATAAGCTTGTGTGGGCAAGTTTATAAATTAAGGTCAATTTTGATATATTTTTACTGCTGTTTGATAACTGACACCCCAACGTATAAATTGGTTTGAGACTTTTTATACGATGGGAGCCTTGCAGAAGACCCCTTGGCCTATGTGTTCTCACATAAGTGAAGGTTACTTTTCATATTTCAACTTTTGTCTATACCTGTTATAGAATTGCTAGTATAGTTCCGCTGCCATCTGTTTTTGATATTCTCCACCTTCAAGTCCTCCCCTTTCTTCCTCTCCGCTCGGGGCCTAGGAGCCATGTGGGAAGGGGCGGGGGATGATAGGGCTTAGTCTTTAGACTAACGGTTTTCGAACCGCATCATTTAGGGGATCGAGGTGCCCAGCATGGAGGAGCAGCCCCAGAGACCGGTGCGCTTGGAGGTGGGGTAGTCTAGCTTCGGAGTTCATACAGCCGGGACCGTGAGTCTCGACCTTGAGTAGTTTTTCTGCCTTTGCTTCTGCATGAGTGATTTGTAGTGAGGACATGATGTACCGGGCATAAGCCCGTATTTTAGTACTCTGATATTTTATTCTGTGGACACTCCCTTCGTGGAGGTTTATTTACTATGATATGTGATTTTCTGTGGACTGCTAGTTTGCATTTACTTTATTGTGCTACTTTTATGTGAACGAATTGGCCGGCAGAATCGGCGCTTTGTGGTGATGACCCTTCAGGGCGTGAAGGAGTCACTGTAAAACGGCGGTTCTGGGCCTAAGACCCCGGTGTTGAAAAAGAAAAAAAGGGGGTCTTACAAGTGGTATCAAAGGAGACCTCGATCGAAAAGTAGCAGTCCACAACCCTGGGTCACCCCCGCGCGAGTTTAGTTTGGGGACAAACTAAGCAGCGGAAGCAGTGGTGTGCCCATATGAGGGATCACATGTAAATTATCCACTTCTTATTAGGTATTGAGTCGATTACCTACTAATGGAGTTCATTTTGCAGACCACAGCTCAGCCCACCCCACAAGGCGGAGCTCAGCAGACTCCGGACATTGCACCACCTCCCATGGTCCCCACACCTTTCCTTTAGTCAGACATGGGGCAAACTCTTACAGCTATCCTTAAGGCCTTCCGGGCTCAACAGGCTCCGGCCCAGCAGCCAAACCCAGGGGCCAACTGAATGAGCACCTTCCGAGGACTCTCTCCCCCATCCTACTTGGGGATAGAGTCGGCAGTGCGGATAGAGGAATGGCTGGATATTATGTACGAGATGTTGACCGGGATACGGTGCCCCTGGGAGGAGAGGGTGGCTTTGGTGGTATCTTGCTTGGAGTCCCATGCCAAGAGGTGGTGGAAGACGTTGTTGGACACGACATTTGCCGATAGGGAGGTTGCGGAAATTACTTGGGAGGAATTCAGGGCCATGCTGCTGGAGCATTTTGTTACGTAGTCGGCCAGGGACAAGTTGGAGGAGCGGTTCTTACAGCTGAAGCAGGGCACCAGGACGGTGGTGGAGTACCATCGAGAGTTCGACCATTTGGCTCGATATGCAGGTTCTTACCAGCTGGACGAAGCAGGATACATCAAGAGGTTCTATAAGGGTCTAAAAGAGGAGTTGAGGGACGCCTTGTTGTTTGTATCCGACGGGCCTATATCCCGAATTTTGGAGATGGCAAAGAGGATTGAGGCTGATTGGCACACCACTCGGGGCCGGAAGCGGCAAGCGGAGGATCAGGGCCGGAGGGCCAGAAATCATCAATGGCGAGGCGCTATACCAGATGGGAGAAGGACAGAGGTGCAGCCTCGTTAGGAGGTGAGGCAGGAGCCGAGAGAGCAGGTGATTTTGGCCCCTCAACCTCTTCGGATACAGGAGATGCCGAGACCCGGGGGTATGGCGTATCCCCCACCGGAGTGCTTCCATTGTCATCAGGTGGACACCTCCGGAGAAACTGCCCCATGAGGGGGGCACCACCTCCAGCACCATAGGGTGGCCCACCTGCTCAGCATTTCGGAGGCCGAGGACGCAGCCGAGGACGTGGTTACCAGGGAGGAGATCGAAGACATGAAAGCAAGCAGGTATATTCCTTGGACCTGGCACAGCCTCGAAACCCAGAGCAGGTCATCACAGGTAAGCCAAGATGTTTAGATTGTTTAAATTAAATTCCCGTTCTCAATTGCCCAACAAGTAGAACTGCCCTAAGTAGAATAAATAGGAAAGAAAATGCGTTATAAAATACTAAGACATTTAATCGTCTCAGGTATAGTCTTCATCAGCGGCAAGCCCGCCTATACTCTGTTCGACACGGGTGCCTCGCATTCGTTTGTGTCGGAGGCCTTTCTAGAAGGGCTGGAAGGAGTGGAACGGTTCACATGCCGGATGAGGAGGGTGCGTCTACCCGACGGATCGGAGATACTCACCTCAGCCCACTACAGCATGGAGGCGGAGATTGGAGGAAAGTCATTCGAAGTTCCGGCAACGGTCCTAAGGATGCCAATCTTCGAGCTGATCCTGGGCATGACTTGGTTACAGTGGAATCAATCCCAGATTGATTATCAAGTGAAGAGGATCATCGTGAGGCACGGGGACTCTATCATCATCATCGAAGGTATAAGACCTGCCTCACGTATACCCTTATCTTAAGTACAGGCCGTTAAGGCCTATTTATAGGGGGAGGAGGTCTACGAGGTGCTGTTTGAAATGGCGAAGGCCACGGATTCTATATCGAATATCCTGATGGTGCGGGAGTTTGAGGACGTCTTTCCAGAAAAATTACCCGAATTACCCCCACGCAGGAAGCAGGACTTTCAGATACAGCTTGTGCCAGGGGCCAAGCCGGCATCCAAGGCACCTTATCGGATGGCCCCAAGGGAGTTGACAGAGTTCCGGAGCTTGCTTCAGGAGTTAGTGGAAGCCGGATTTGTCCGACCAAGCTCTTCACCATGGGGAGCCCCGGTATTGTTCGTCAAAAAGAAAGACGGGATACTTAGATTGTGCATCGACTACCGAGAACTAAATCGGCTGACGGTCCGGAATACCTATCCACTTCCAATGATAGACGAGCTGTTCGACCAGCTGCAGGGAGTGCAGTTCTTTTCGAAATTAGATTTGAGGTCGGGATACTACCAGCTTCGGATTCGAGAGGAGGATATTCAGAAGATTGCTTTTAGTAGCAGATATGGTTTATTTGAGTTTACGGTGATGCCCTTCGGGCCCACCAATGCACCATCAGCATTCATGACCCTCATGAACATGGTTTTCAAGGAGTATCTAGATGTGTTTGTCATTGTGTTTATCGATGACATCCTCATCTACTCGAGAATGGAGGAGGATCACAATCGCCATCTGGCACTGACCCTACAGAGACTACGGGAGAATCATTTATATGCAAAGTTTAGCAAATGTCAGTTCTGGCTGAAGGAGGTGGGCTTCTTAGGCCATATTATCAGTGGAGCCGGGTTGGCAGTGGATTCGGTCAAAGATTCAGGCAATTCGGGATTAGCCGCAGCTGAAGACAGCCACCAGACGTACGAAATTTCCTAGGACTTGCCGGATACTACCGGAAGTTCGTGGAGGGATTCTCTCGAATCGCCCTCCCGCTCACATCTTTGACGAAGAAGGAGGTACCTTTCGTGTGGACCCCGCAGTGCCAGGCAGCTTTCCAAGAGCTGAAGGACCGACTCACCTCGGCTCCCATACTTGCTCTTCCCTCGGGGAGATAAGGATTTTAGGTCTACACCGATGCATCCTACTAGGGTATGGGAGCTGTACTAATGCAGAAGTGTCATGTGATTGCATATGCGTCTCGCCAGTTGAAGAAGCATGAACAGAATTATCCGGTGCACGACCTTGAGATGGGGGCGGTTGTTTTTGCCTTGAAGGTCTGGCGCCACTATCTTTGTGGAGTCCACTGCGACATCTACTCCGACCACAAGAACCTGAAATACGTGGACACGTAGAAGGAACAGAACATCAGACAGAGGCGCTGGGTGGAATTCTTAGCATATTATCAGTATGAGATGCAGTACCATCCAGGGAAGGCAAACGTGGTGGCTGACGCGTTGAGTCGGAGAGCTGCCACTTCCGATGCCAGGCCCCAGGTTATGTCTATGGAGCTGGTGAGGAGATTGGAGGATATTCACATCACACTATTGTCGTCTGAGGACCCCGAGCTTTACATGGAGTATTTAGCTGTGGTGAGTGCTACAGACGATATCCGGGACCGAGTCAGAGAGGGACAGAGGCGAGATGTCAAATTGGATCCGATATTCTGGGCCTTGGAGAACGGTGCAGCAGGAGATTACACAATGAGGGATGGTGTGGTATGCTTTAGAGGTCGGACTTATATACCGGAAGGAGGCCAGGTCCGGGAAGACATTATGGCGGAGGCCCACCACAGTAGATACTCGTTGCACCCGGGCATCACGAAGATGACTGCAGATTTGAAGAATACTATGTACTGGCCTGACATGAAGAAGGATATCACTCGGTTTGTGACCCACTGCGAAGCTTGCCAGCTAGTGAAGGAGGTGTGCAAAAACCCCATGGGTTTGTTACAACCACTCCCGGTACCAGAGTGGAAGTTTGAAGACATCGCGATGGACTTTATTCACGGACTTCCCTGATCACGGACGAGAAATGACTCGATTTGGGTCATCGTCGATCGGTTGACAAAGGTAGCCAGGTTCATTCCGATCAGGAAGGACGACGCTATGGGAGTATTAGTGCGGAGATTTGTGGAGTAGTTCGTTCGATATAACGGTGTGCCCAAGACGATCGTGTCGGATCGGGATGGCCTGGTTCACTTCCAGGGAATGGAGATCCGTGCAAGCTTACTTAGGCACGCGATTGACCTTCAGCACCGCATTCCATCCCCAGACGGACGGACGGACAGAACGCACCAACCGGACGCTGGAAGATCTTTTGAGGCTATGCATTTTGGACCGCGGGGAACCGTGGGAGAAGCTCTTACCCCTGATCGAGTTCTCCTATAACAATAACTACCAGTCCAGCATCAGGATGGAGCCTTACGAATCCTTGTATGGAAGGAAATGCCGGACCCCGCTTTCTTGGATTCAGGACGAGGATCTGAAGGTGTTGGGATCAGATTTTGTTGAAGACACCGAGGCCCAGGTGAGGCTGATCAGAGACAGGATGCTTGAGGCGCAGAGCAGACAGGCTAAGTACTATGACGGCCGACATCGTCAGGTGGAGTTTCAGGTGGGGGACCGAGTGTTTCCGAAGATCCGACCCATGCATGGAGTTTCACGGGTGCGTGGCCGGAGGAAGAAACTCAGCCCTAGGTACATGGGCCCTTATAGGATCATAGAGCGAATCGGGCCCCTAGCCTACAGGCTGGAGTTGCCACCAGAGCTGGAAGCTCTGCAGGACGTCTTCCACATTTCTTCGCTGAGGACGGTGAAAGAAACAGTGCCTAATCACCTAGAGGGGGGGGTGAATAGGTGACCTATATCTTTTTAAACTTTAAAGGCAGAAATACAGTACAGTAATTGCAATTCTACAAGTATCGCATCACCTCAACCATACAAGCATACAATCACAGAGAGCACACAGGATTTATAGTGGTTCCCCAAGGTCTGGGTACATCCACTTTCCCCCTTCGCCTATCTAGTAGTGTACTAGATTCGGCCTAACTTTTCCACTTCTCCTCAGATCCACAGATCTTACAACTCAGAACCCCAAACAGGTTCCTACAACTCAGAGTGATCCCAATGCTACAACTCAGGCACAAAAGCCCTACCACTCAGTCTTCAACAAGACCTACACTCAGGCACAACAGCCCTACCTCAGCCTTCAACAAGGCCTACACTCAGAGAAATGATTCTCCTACACTCAGGCTCACAGGCCCTACCTCAGTCTTTATAGATTTAGGCTTACAAACCAAATCTATACAAGATCCTACAGAAATTAGAAAATACAAAGTATATAACCACAACTCTGATAGAGAGAGATGAGTTGACTGGCTTCTTGATGAGTTCTTGAAAGAACTTGGCTGAGATCAACCTCCCTTGGCTTTCTTCAAAGCTTCTTGAATTAGAACACAGTAGGGTTGTATCTCTATGCAGATGATCTTCAATCAACTATTGACTTGAGATTCTGAATTCAATCTGAATCTACCTTATCAGCCTGGTTCAACAGCTGGTCTTCTTAGAAGGAGCTCTCTCTCTCTCCAACTTCTTAAATCTTCTCTTGAAGGTCTTCTTCTTGTTGTGTTGTTTTTCACTTCATTGATCGATTGATTGATCCCTCTTCTGTTGAACGAATAAGCCTTTATATAAGCTTTCTTCATGGTGACCGGCTGATCCGGTTTCTAACAACCTTCTGACAGCTCTGACAGTAGCAGTTGACCGGTTGAAATGGCAGCTGTCAAGTCATCCAGTCACTTCTTGAAATCTCTATCACTGTCTGAAAGTGTCGAGACAGATAGTCTTTATGTGTCGACACAAATAGACTAAGTGTCGACACAAGTAGACTAAGTGTCGACACTAGTCTTTATGGTGTCGACATAACTCCTTGTGTTGTTGTAACAGCTTCTCGACACTGCTTCTTCAGAATGTGTCGACACTGATCCTTGTGTGTCGACACAAGTCCTTCTTCTTCAATACTTAGTTGATTTCTGCTAAGTGTCGACACAAATCCTTTGTGTCGACACATCTTCTTGTGTTGAAACTTGCTAAGTGTCGACACATCTTCTTTGTGTCGACACTTTCCTTCTGTGTTGAAACATTTGCTGAGTGTCGACACATCTCCTTTGTGTCGACTCATTCTTCATGTGTTGAGACTTTGCTGAGTGTCGACACATCTCCTATGTGTCGACACTTGTACTTAAACTTTGTTGAAGTTTGCTGAGTGTCGACATAGCCTCCTAGTGTCGACACATGTACTTGAACTTTGTTGAAGTTTTGCTGAGTGTCGACACAGCCTCCTAGTGTCGACACTTTTGCTGTCGACAAAGTTTCTCTGGGTGTCGACACTGCTTCTAAGTGTCGACACTGATTATGTAGACATTTCTTCATTGTGTGTCAACACTGTCTGTATGTGTCGACACTTTTCTTCTGGTGTCGACTCTGCCTTCCTGGTGTCGACACAATTACTCCAAGTATCGACACTGCTTCTCTAGGTGTCGACACAAGCCTTCTTAAGTGTCGACACTTTTCTTCTAGGTGTCGACACATGGACTTAGAAACTTTTCCTGCAAACCTGCAGTTACTTAACCTGCACAAATAAACTCAAAGCACATCAAATACACCTTGATGTATATTATTGAGTAGGGTGAGGCTTCTTCAAATCAGGTACATATATTCTAATGTACCCAACAATCTCCCCCTATTTCGAGAAGTCATAACCCTTAGTCAATGATATACACCATACATAACAAATTTTTAGTATGATGTAAAATAGTATGACAGGGAAAATACTTAAACATGTATGAACAGAACATGTATAAAACAATTATCTCAGAACAATTAATGTAATAGATTTGAACGCATAACTTTGTTCTTATAAATTCCAACATTTTCATTAATCAAAAATTTACATAGAGTTTAATACAAATGATTACAAATTGTAAACTTAAGAAAATGCTATCCTATGGCTGCTCTGGTTCCTTGATTACAATCCCCTTTCCAGATTGAATCTTTGCTTGAACTGGAGCTTCATTGTCATCAGCAGCAACAGGCTTCTTCCCTTTGAGATCTTTCTTTTTCAGCTCTTCAGCCTTTATCTTCTGCCTTTCAAAATAGTGATAAGGCTTAGGTAAATACTTGCTAGGCTCCTGTGCATTAGGAGGTAGCTTTCCCTATTTAGCCTTTCTTCTATATTGTACTATGGTCTCTTGCCTATTCTCATGTTTTCTCCACTCCAGGTCAAAATACCACTTGCCTCTATCCAGGACATTGTCCTTAGCAGCCTTCCAAGAAGTTAAGATGATATTCCTGGATGTGGAGCTCCATTGTTCAAAATCTGGCCTTAATTCAGCTTGCTCTCTAAATCTTTTCTTAGATAATTGGGCCTCTTGTTCTTTTAACAACTCTTGTTCTTTTAGTATTGCCTCTAGCACAGGCTGGACAACTTTCTCAAGAATGATATTCTGATTACCCTCAGGAGGACTATACATAGACTGTACCTCCTGATGTATCATATCAAAATCTACAGGAGGATATATCACTTGAGCCACTTCAGCTTGCTCTCCTCCAAAGTATGCAGGATTGAATCCAGACTCTGCCACATTGTCATCATCACATAAAGGTGGATATCCAAGGGTGGCCCTGATGGAATTTGAAATCCATTTGGCATGATCAGAGCCTGCCTTGACTAATACCCTCTCCCCCTTTATGACTTCTCTCTCTATGTGATCCCTCAGATCATCTTTTTGAAACCTGATCTGGGCATTCAGATAGTTAACTCCATCTTTATAGAAAGGTTTTAACTTTTGTAGCCTGTCAGTAATTACCTTTTGAGAATCTGCAATAGCAGTGTGAACTACAAGTAGGCTTTCTTGGAGTTGCTTATCAAACTCAGCTTTGGCAGCAGCACTGTGTGCAGTCTGGGTAGTAGCTATATTCTTCATTTTAGTGACTATGGCATTATGAGAAGCAGTCAAGTTTTCAGTCATTCTTATTTGATTTTCTAGAACATATCCTTGCTTTACTACTAGGTCATCAAGTTTTGTCTTTATCTTCTCTTGATGTGTAGCCAGATAGACCACTGCATTGCCTCCTTTATGGAAACAATCAGTCATTTCTTTCTTGTTGAGATTCACTTAAAATCTGATTGATTTGATGTCTTGTGCCAGATCAAATTGTAGGGATTTATGCCCTTCATCCACATATTTTTCTAGAGCTTGCCTTTTCTCATCCAGCTTGATTTGCAAGGCTACCATCAGAGAAATATAATCAGTAGTGGTGGCAGGCTGTGAAGCAATTGTCTGTAGGGCTTTCTTATAGTTCTGGCTTCTTCTCTTGAAGACCTGGAACTTCCTTTTCTTAGCTCTAGCAGCCTCTTCATCTTCTGAAGCCGAAGTGCTGACTATGTCCACTCAATCCTTAGGACTAGGAGGTAACTCCTTCTCAGTCCTTTGTAGCCCTTCAGCATCTCTTGGCTCCTCAGTCTCCTTGCTTGCAGTTTCCTCTACAATCTTCACATGCTCCCCCTCAATATTGACCTTCTCCCCCTCAACATCAGCTATTTCTCTCTCAAGGTCTTTCTGTACAAGATCAGGGAATAGCTCTTCCAGTGTAAACTCCTGTTGAGGAAGGGCTGGAGAATCTCTGATCTCATCAACCACTTTATCAGCAACAGATGTGTCCTCCATGACAAAATCTTGTGGTTGAGGTTGTATCTGTTTTTGCTGATAAACATCAGGTAATGAATCAGTCAAAACTTCATCCTCAATAGTGAAATCTAATTGATTAATTTCAGTGATTACCTCTAGAATGGTGTGGGTAGCTCTTTCACTCTCTAGTGGATTTGGCTCTTCCACAAGTAGAGGCTCCCCCTGGAGTGGATCCAGGTTAATTGGGCTAGCTGGTGGTAGCTCCCCCTGCCTCTGTGCATCTTCTAGTCTAGCTGGAGATTGTTCAGCATTTCTACCATGTTCATCATCAGAACCAAACACCACTTGCTCTTCAGAGCTGCTAGAGGATTCTTGAGCCACAATGACTGTCTTCTCTTCTTCTTCTTCTTCTGAGTTATGTCCTTTACTGGAGTTGACATTTCTTTTGTCAATACTCTATCCCACCTAGAGAAAATTCTCAAATCCATTCTCCTCATGTGGTTTATCTTAGAACCTGCAGCTTGGTTCATCACTTCAGGTATACTGTCAGCTAAGTATAGACTCAGAATTCTACCCAGATTGGGCTTCTTCAGGCTCTCTTTTATCTTATCAAATAGAACTACTGACCAGTCAGTCTTAAGTTTGAAGATAATCCTTGTCATCAAACTGAACATATGAGCTGAAATTCTGTCATGTCCTCCAAGCTTGTTCAGGATGACCTTGCCAACTATTTCAGACAGAAACTTTCCTTGGATGTTCATCCCTTTTCTATTGAAAACTAATCCAATTTTCAGGTTTGAATCCAGTCCACACCATCTCAATGCCTCTCTAGTCTTAGAAGCAGATACATCTTCTTCCTCTTTTGTTCTTGGTAGTTGAAGTACCTTCCTTAGACTTTTCTGTGTGACCTTGACTTTGGTCCCATGAACTCTGGACTTAATCTTGAGTCCAATGTCATCAAGTGAAGCTGCACTCAAAAATTCAAGGACCTCCTTCTTCCAGATCTTGATTGGTTCTGATACCAGGTATTCCAATCCAGTCTCGGTAATTAGGGTTACCACACCTTTGATTTCGGGTTCCGCATCATCAAAGGCGTGTCGCACGAGCTCATATCCTTCATTAATGTTCTCTTCTAGCTTGGGCGCCATCAGGGTTTGAAGAAATTTTGAATTTAGAGAAGAGAGATGTCGACACACAAGTTTGGTCTCAAGACTAAGGTGAGCGTGTCGACAAACACTGGGGAAAACCTAATTATACCTTTCTAGAATCGAAGGTGAAAAGGCGCGTCAAAATACTTAAATTGTGTCGACACTGTTGACACTTTTCAACAGTGTCGACACTTTTCAACAGTGCCGACACTTACTGCTAATGTCTCGACAACTATGTGTCGACACAAGTATAGTCGACAGAATATATGTGTCGACACTTATATATGTGTCGACACCACTCAGCTCGACACTTAGTCGAGACTCTACTAGACTAATTCTGTGTAAATCCTAAGTGTCGACACCACCTTGGATGTGTCGACACCTACACTGCATGTGTCGACACAAACTCTCTGAAGTGTCGACACAGACATCCTAGATGTGTCGACACCATTTCTCTGAAATGTCGACACCACTTCTATGTGTCGAAACAGACAACTCTGTGTGTCGACACCATTTTACTTAGCCAATTTTTGTAAACTATTCTAAGTTTATCATCCCTAATTCAATTTTAAATTTATTGAATTTGGTTTCATCTAAGGGCTTAGTATACATATCAGCTAACTGATTTTCTGTCTTAACATACTCTAGGGAAATATCTTCTTTTTCCACATGTTCTCTTAGAAAATGGTATTTTATTTCTATGTGCTTAGTCCTACTATGAGAGAAAGGATTATTTGCAATAGAAATGACACTAGTAGAATCACAAAATAAAGGTGTTCTACTTACTTGAATACCGTAATCTTCTAGCTGGTGTTGTATCCATAGTAGTTGTGCACAGCAGCTTCCTGCAGTAACATACTCTGATTCAGCTGTGGAGATAGCCACACTGGTCTGCTTCTTGCTACTCCAAGACACCAGCCTTCCACCTAGAAATTGACAGGTTCCTGTGGTACTCTTTCTATCTTCCTTGCAGCCTGCAAAGTCTGCATCTGAATAACTTGTCAGTTCAAAATCTCCATTCCTAGGATACCAAAGGCCTAGATAAGGAGTGCCCTTAAGATATCTCAAAATTCTTTTGACTGCTTTCAAATGAGATTCTTTAGGGCAAGCTTGGTACCTAGCACAGACACATGTAGCATACATGATATCTGGTCTACTAGCAGTTAAATACAGTAGGGAGCCAACTATCCCTCTATACAAAGTTTTATTTACAGGTTTCCCTGCATCATCTTTGTTTAGAGACATTGTTGACCCCATAGGAGTTTTCATGGTAGTGGATGATTCCATACCATACTTCCTTATCAATTCTAGGGTGAACTTAGACTGGCATATGGATAAACCATCCTCAGTCTGTCTAACTTGGAGACCCAAGAAGAACTTAAGTTCCCCCATACTGCTCATTTCAAACTGTCCTTGCATTAGTTTTGCAAACTTTCTGCAAAGACTACTTTCTGTAGACCCAAATATGATGTCATCTACATATATTTGGACTAAGATAATCTTACCTCTCGATTCCCTAAGGAATAGAGTCTTGTCTATTTTCCCCCTTGAGAATTTGTTCTCAATGAGGAAACTAGACAGGGTTTCATACCAAGCCCTAGGGGCTTGTTTTAACCCATACAAAGCCTTCCTAAGTCTATATACATAATCAGGTTTAAGAGAATCTACAAAACCTGATGGCTGCTCTACATAAACTTCTTCCTTCAGATTTCCATTCAGAAAAGCTGACTTAACATCCATTTGATATACCTTAAATCCTTGATATGTTGCATAGGCAAGGAACATCCTTATTGTTTCCAGTCTTGCTACTGGAGCAAAGGTTTGATCAAAATCAATACCTTCTTCCTGCCTATATCCTTTTGCAACTAGTCTAACTTTATTCTTTATAATAATTCCATTCTCATCCAACTTCTTCCTAAAGATCCACTTAGTTCCAATAATGTTGTGGCCCTTTGGTTTAGGAACAAGCTCCCAGACCTTGCATCTTTTGAACTGGTTCGGCTCCTCTTGCATGGCCTCAATCCAATGAGGGTCTAGGATTGCTTCTTCAAATTTCTTTGGCTCTACTTGGGATAGAAAGCTGGAGTAGAGAACTGAACCTAGATTCCTGCTCCTTTTTTGTACCCCTTGACTGAGATCTCCAATAATTTGATTCGCAGGATGATCTTTTAAATGCCTATTTGCTGGAGGCAGCCTGTCTTCTGGTTGTACACCTTCAACTTCTTCATTCAGCTGCTCCTCTTGGTCTTCTTCAGCAACAGGAGTATCTTGTACTCCCCCTGGACAGCAGCCACCATCATCTACTTGCTGACTTGCAGTAGGACCTTCTGTAATAGTAAGCTTGTCCATCTTCTCAGTTACACCTGTGGAGCTGCAAACACTTCTAGGAAATTCATTGTTAATGAGTCTAGCTTCATCAAAAACTACATGAACAGACTCTTCTATAACTTGAGTAATCAAGTTGTAGACCCTATAAGCCTTACTATTATTGTTGTACCCAACAAAGATCCCCTCTTGGGATTTGGCAGCAAACTTGGTTAGATAAGACTTACCATTGTTAAGGATATATCACTTGCAACCAAAGATCCTGAAATAGGATAGATTTGGTTTTCTGTCGTTCACAATCTCATAGGGGGTCTTCTTGTGGCTCTTGGTGATAGTAGCCCTATTGATTACATGACATGCAGTATTGACTACCTCAGCCCAGAAATATTCTGGGAGAGATGTGTCACTCAATAGTGTTCTACCAGCCTCTATCAAGGTTCTATTTTTCCTTTCAGCAATGTAATTTTGCTGAGGTGTTCTTGGTGAGGAAAATTCTTGAAAAATTCCAAACTCTTCACACAGTTTTGTCATACTTTCAGACTGAAATTCAGTACCATGGTCACTTCTGATTTTGACCACTATACTGTTCAATTCATTCTGAATTTGTTTAACAAAACTATACAAGATGCTTGGTGTTTCAGATTTTTGCCTTAGGAAGAACACCCAGGAATACCTTGAGTAGTCATCAACTACCACAAATGTGTAGACCTTCCTACCTAGGTTGTGAACTGGCATACGACCAAAAAGATCCATATGCAAGAGGTATAGACACCTCACAGCATCTTTGTTCTCAAGGTTATGAAAGGTGGATTTGGTCTGCTTGCCCTTTTGACAAGCTGAGCATATCCCAACCTTTATACACTTAACCTGAGGACCATTCCTCACTAACTCTTTGCTAAAGAGTTGGCCAATTGTCTTATAGTTAAGATGAGCCAGCCTCTTATGCCATTTAACACAATGTGAGACTTTCTCATCAGCTACAAGATAAATAGGAGAAACAATGTTCTCACACATAATGTCTAGACAATAGACATTTCTCTTCCTATATCCTGTCAGAATGATCTTTTGATCACTTTACCTACTGATATGACAACCATCCTTGACAAATGAGATGTCATATCCTAAATCACTCAGCTGACTTATGCTAATGAGGTTATGTTTCAAACCTTTTACATAAGCCACTTGAGTAATTGTAATTAGGTTGCTAGAAATGTTACCAAAGCCTTTGATGATTCCTTTTTCTGAACCACCAAAGGTAACTTTAGGACCATCCTTGATTGGTGTATAGTCCTTTAGCAATCCCCTAGTTCCAGTCATGTGCCTGGAACATCCACTGTCCAAGTACCATATAGGGGCATGGTCACTTGGACTCACCTGCAAAACAGATTACTTAACCTTAGAACCCAAATAATTCTTGGGTCCTTGGTGCAAGTTAGTTTGACGTTTAACAAGACTACCTGTAGCTCTTCTAGCAGGTAGTTTGCTAATCTCCTTGACACTAGAATTGTGCCAACAATCATTGGCAAAGTGGCCTACCTTGCCACAACACCAGCACTCAAATCTGTTGTACCTTTGTTTAGGTACAACCCTGGCTGTTTTATCTACAGCAGGCTTCTTGTTGAGTACTGGGGCTTTTCCCTTAGACTTGGACCTAACTGTCCTAGCAGGTTTTGTAAACCCCAATCCAGTCTTACCCTTTTGAGGGATAAACTCATCTATCAAAGGTAAAACTGATTTTGGTTTAGAAAAACTTGCAACAATCTCTCTCTCCTTCTGAAGTCTAGCCTCCAGATTTTTTATTTGATCATTCTTAAATGTGATTGTGCCCAATTGAATGACAGTAATGTTTTTCAACTTGGCAATCTCATTCAGTTTTTGATCTAACACTTTATCTGAATCAGTAGCTGCCAACTTAAGATTAGCAATTTCCTTAGTCAGTATTTTGACCAGATTTTTGCTCTTCTTAAGTACCTGCAATACATATCTATATTCATCCATCAACTGATGAATATCACCCTCAGATTTAGACCCACCCACATCACTTGATGCAGATGTATCTGATTCTGAATCAGTACTATAATCTGAAAGACATTGTACCTTACTTGGTCCAGGCTGATCCTGGATCTTGTCTCCTTCTGTTAAGGCCATCAGTCCATTGCACTGATTGTCCTCATGCTCATAAATTGAGTTCATTAGCTGCATGAACTCATCTTCCTCCTCTTCAGCAAACAGTAAAATATATGCTTCAGCTTCTGAATCTGTTTCTGAAGATGACTGATCGGTCAAACTCTTATCCTTCTTGGCAACAAAGGACCTTTCCTTTTTTTCCCTTGAACTGAGTCTTCTTCTTGTCAGTTGACTCTTTCCTCTTTTCTGGACAGTCAGCTATATATGCCCTTGTCTATTGCAACAATAGCATACTATCTTTGAGGATGTATTTCTACTTGGCTTGGACTTTCTTTTGTCATTCCTTGAGGTCTTCCTGTTCTGATAATAGTCATCTTTAGACTGTGAAGTGGATGGCTTAGACCTCCACTGCTTTTTCTTCAGAAACTTTTGAAACTATCTTGTAAAGGCAGCAAAATCCTCATCACTTTCACTGCTGTCTGAGTCCTGGTTCTCTGAATTCTCTGAAGCAGTCTCAGCAACTGTTTGTGGTGGAGATGGAAACTTGCTTCTGTACTTCCTAGTGGCTTCAGTCTTGAAGGCCACAAACCTTTCCTTGTGCTCCACTCTAGTAGTCTTCTCTTCCTCCTTTCTAACCATTAACTGCATTTCATAAGATAGCAGTTTTCCAAACAAGTTTGGAGGAGGTATATCAGCTAATTTGGCCATTTCCCTAATGACACAAATCTTGGTATCCCAGTCCTTAGTCAGTGATCTTAAAAACTTGTCATTCAGCTCATAGTTGCTGAATTCTCTTCCATAGGACATCAACTCATTAATAATCCTATAGAATTTCTTGTAGCATTCAGTAATGCTATCAGACTTGCCTTGTCTGAAGCTTTCATACTCCTGATTTAACAAAGACTTCCTGTCTTGTCTTACCTCTTCAGATCCCTCCATGTAAACTATCAGAGTGTCCCACATTTCTTTTGAGGTTTTAAAATGTATTAAGTTCTGAAATGTGGCATCATCAATTGCACTTACAATAATATTCTGGGCCCTCTTGTCCATAGTGGCAAGAATTATTTCATCTTTAGTCATTTCTGAATAGTCTTTGGGAGTTCTCTGATTTGCATCCAGAACAGATACTTTCATTGGCACATATGGCCCTTCCTTGACTGTGATGTATATTCTTGGGTCAGATGCTTCCATAAAAAGTCTAACCCTCTCTTTCCATATGCCAAAAATCTCTTTTCTGCAGATTGACAATTTCATGGATCCGAGCTCTTTGTGATTCTCAGTTGAACCCATTTTCTTGATTCTTGATTCTGCCTATAGGATCTTTACTCAGACTGTTATGTTCTTTGTGAGTAACCTCGCTCTGATACCACTTGAAAGAAACAGTGCCTAATCACCTAGAGGGGGGTGAATAGGTGACCTATATCTTTTTAAACTTTAAAGGCAGAAATACAGTACAGTAATTGCAATTCTACAAGTATCACAACATATCAACCATACAAGCATACAATCACAGAGAGCACACAGGATTTATAGTGGTTCCCCAAGGTCTGGGTACATCCACTTTCCCCCTTCGCCTATCTAGTAGTGTACTAGATTCAGCCTAACTTCTCCACTTCTCCTCAGATCCACAGATCTTACAACTCAGAACCCCAAACATGTTCCTACAACTCAGAGTGATCCCACTCCTACAACTCAGGCACAAAAGCCCTACCACTCAGTCTTCAACAAGGCCTACACTCAGGCACAACAGCCCTACCTCAGCCTTCAACAAGGCTTACACTCAGAGAAATGATTCTCCTACACTCAGGCTCACAGGCCCTACCTCAGCCTTTATAGATTTAGGCTTACAAATCAGATCTATACAAGATCCTACAGAAATTAGAAAATACAAAGTATATAACCACAACTCTGATAGAGAGAGAGATGAGTTGACTGACTTCTTGATGAGTTCTTGAAAGAACTTGGCTGAGATCAACCTCCCTTGGCTTTCTTCAAAGCTTCTTGAATTAGAACACAGTAGGGTTGTATCTCTATGCAGATGATCTTCAATCAACTGCTGACTTGAGATTCTGAATTTAATCTGAATCTACCTTATCAACCTGGTTCAACAGCTGGTCTTCTTAGAAGGAGCTCTCTCTCTCCAACTTCTTAGATCTTCTCTTGAAGGTCTTCTTCTTGTTGTGTTGTTTTTCACTTCATTGATCGATTGATTGATCCCTCTTCTGTTGAAGGAATAAGCCTTTTTATAAGCTTTCTTCATGGTGACCGGCTGATCCGGTTTCTAACAACCTTCTGACAACTCTGACAGTAGCAGTTGACCGGTTGAAATGGCAGCTGTCAAGTCATCCAGTCAATTCTTGAAATCTCTGTCACTGTCTGAAAGTGTCGAGACAGATAGTCTTTATGTGTCGACACAAATAGACTAAGTGTCGACACAAGTAGACTAAGTGTCGACACTAGTCTTTATGGTGTCGACACAACTCCTTGTGTTGTTGTAACAGCTTCTCGACACTGCTTCTTCAGAATGTGTCGACACTGATCCTGTGTGTCGACACAAGTCCTTCTTCTTCAATACTTAGTTGATTTCTGCTAAGTGTCGTCACAACTCCATTATGTCGACATATCTTCTTGTGTTGAAACTTGCTAAGTGTCGACACATCTTCTTTTTGTCGACACATGCCTTCGGTTTTGAAACATTTGCTGAGTGTCGACACATCTCCTTTGTGTCGACTCATTCTTCATGTGTTGAGACTTTGCTGAGTGTCGACACATCTCCTATGTGTCGACACTTGTACTTAAACTTTGTTGAAGTTTGCTGAGTGTCGACATAGCCTCCTAGTGTCGACACATGTACTCGAACTTTGTTGAAGTTTTGCTGAGTGTCGACACAGCCTCCTAGTATCGACACTTTTGCTGTCGACAAAGTTTCTCTGGGTGTCGACACTGCTTATAAGTGTCGACACTGATTATGTAGACATTTCTTCATTGTGTGTTGACACTGCCTGTATGTGTCGACACTTTTCTTCTAGTGTCGACTCTGCCTTCCTGGTGTCGACACAATTACTCCAAGTGTCGACACTGCTTCTCTAGGTGTCAACACAAGCCTTCTTAAGTGTCGACACTTTTTTTCTAGGTGTCGACACATGGACTTAGAAACTTTTCATGCAAACCTGCAGTTACTTAACCTGCACAAATAAACTCAAAGCACATCAAATACACGTTGATGTATATCATTGAGTAGGGTGAGGCTTCTTCAAATCAGGTACATATATTCCAATGTACCCAACAGAGGGCTGTACTACGCCCAGAGCAGCAGATTTTGACCACCGAAGGGCCGGTAGCTTCAGACCGGTCAGTTCGCTTAGAGCCGGTTCAGATTGACGACCGAGGAGTACGGATCTTGCGTCGCAAGAAGGTCCCATTAGTCAAAGTCCTGTGGAGGAACCACGGCCAGGAGGAGCATACCTGGGAGCCGCAGGAGCTGATGCGACAAAGATACCCAGAGCTGTTCAGTCAGGTATACCTCACAAACCCCTCAAGATGTTTAATTTATTTTCTTTCTTTAAGCTAGTAAGGGCTGCTTTAGGCAGGTAGAGGCTTATCTTTTGTTTATTGGGGGCTTATCTTTTGTTTATTGGGATCTTGGCTCACCAATTAGGCCAATTGGGTATAGACTTAGGTTTCCCTCAAAACCTAATTTAGCAAACCTGGCGTCGTGATGGGATGTTACATGTTTCTTTTCTACGGTAGAAATTCCCGTAGGCTTAACCTTGATTTTGGGGACGAAATCTTTGTTTTATTTATTAGGATTGGTAACATCCCATTTCCAACTAGACCCCTAGGAGTGGTTTGGTCCATGACTAGGTCAAGACAAACCCTAGGAAGCCAGAAATGGGCCAAGAGGTAGGAGGCCAAGGTGAGGATCACCATGGTCTGCAAATAGTAGAATTCTGAACAATGGTTTAGGATGACCATGGGGCCACACCTTGACCCCAAGACCCTACCACAACACCCCCTAATACCTTGGGAGGCCCATTAGAGCCATAAGGACCCACTGGGGTCAATCAAAGAAACTCAGTTGATCAAAGTCAACCCTAACCCTAAATGGGTCAAACTAGCCTACTTAGGGTCAATTGACCTACTCCTAGCCTAGAGGACCCCACCTATGCACTCCTAACCCTAAAGTGAAGTCAAAGGGTCACTAAGGACACATTGGGGTCAGCCCTAGAGGCCAAGTTGACCCAAGTCAACTCAAGCCCCTAATCTGGTCGAAGTGCCCTTACTAAGGGTAGTTGACCTCTAAAGTGTAAGGTAACCCTACATAACCCCACATAGGCCTTAGGGGAGGCCAATGGGTCAACCCAGATGATCAAATTGACCTAGGTCAACCCTAACTTAAGCCAAGTCAAACCTAGCCCAAATGGGCTAACCTAAGCCCAAGCCACTTCTCCCTTAGGCTAGCCTCACTTTTCATGATCATTATGACTAAGTGGGTTGCACATAGCCTATGGTGTTGACCAGTCAACATGGGTGACTAGGAGAGAGAAGGGAGCTCCCCTTCATGATAATGGTGGAGAGAGAAAATTGGGGGAGAGGAAGGGAAGGGTCGGAGCCGGCCAAAGGAGGCCAACAAACACTCTTAACGGCTGCAATCAACTCCTCTAGGGAAGAGGAGTTGATTCCAGCCGTTTCCCGGCCACCAAGAGGAAGATTCAGCCCCCCCCCCCCCACTCAACCCGAGCCAAGCTTTCCAGGGCATTAATGGCCATTGATGTTTGGCCTCACCCCTCCCCCAACTGATGATTTAAACACCATCAAGGACCTGAGAGGAACCCTTCCCACCTTTTACCTGAGGAATTCGAGCTACTTGACTTCACAGTTGCAGAAATCCGGCCGGCGGCACCACTTCCATGGCAACCCGAAGATCGACTCGCATTCAGGACGCCAGGAAGGTCCTCCTCCTCTCCTTAACTCATGAGTAGATCGTAGAAATCATTAGGTGCAAGGTTCGGGCTCAATTGAGCCCGATCCAATTTCTGGATTTCATGATTTTCGGCAGAAAACGTTCCTACTAGAATCACCGGAAAACACCCCTCCGGCGGATGTGCCGCCGCCTGGCGACAGCCACCACCTCAACGGAGGTGGTGGTGGGGGTGGCCGGCCGGGGAAGGGGCTGGATCGCCGGCGGCAGAGCTTGGAAGTGGTTCCAGGCAGGATGAATCCTGGCCGTCGACTCAAGGAAGGAGATGAAGGGATTCCGTCCCTTTTGCTTCAAGATTCGTGCTGATATATGATTAAACTATAGGAAGTGTATTTAAAATAATGTGATTTATGTCACAGATTTTGATATTTTTGGTTTTAAATTTTAAAAATACTTAGGCTCACCTGGTGGAAAAACCTTCAACATGAAAGTTGTAGCCCTTTGGGTCTACTGTAGTTTAAAATTGTTGAACCAATTTGGGTGCATGGTTTGACCAGGGCACCCATTTTGGTGGGACCTATACCTAGGGCTAGGCAGTCATTAAACTGAGTGCCCACACTATATCCTTTGTCCAAACTACTTGAAATTTTGGCAGGGAGTCTAAACTATCTATACCTAGGGCCTGCCCAAAACTCAGAATTCTTAGATACACTTTGCCTAAAGTTTTTACTTTTATTTAATAATGCTAGGGTATTTTAATTAAGTGGTCTAATTACCTCCAAACCCTCCCAAATTTTGGTGAGTGGTCCCTGGCATCAATACCTAGTTCTGTACAAAATGTTAACTCATTTGGATAGGGTTTGGCTAGGGAATCACAAAACCCTAGTTGAGCTTTAAGGTGGTATTCTTGATTAAAAGTGCACTATGGACTTAGGGAGGTCCCCTCCACTCAACAGAGGCTGAGGTTTTGGACACTGACTTGGCATGGCTAATGTCACCCTCTTAAGGAAAATGGGATGATTTAGGCTTGATTTACCCTAGGGTTCAACCTCAAACCCTAAGGAAGGACTTTTGGGGGTTGTGAAGGACATGGGGGCAAATGCCCTTGTATGGCCTTGAAAACTCACTAGGATTGAAGGTAGTGTAACCTAAGTTCTCTGGTAGGAACATTAGAGGACTTGGAGGAAGGTAGGCACCTCAAAACCCTAACCCTAGTTTTAGGGTAGAAACACTATTTTGTAAATTCAGCCACTAAATTAAAGCTAAAGGTTGTGAAACTTGGGTAGAGTAAGTTTTAGACCATCTGGAACCCCTGATAGTTTTATTAGAATTTTATGGGTTATATTTCTGGTACTTTATTTGTTAATGACCAAAAGGCCCAAAATGATGTTTAAATTACTTCTGGTTATTCTGTTCATTTGAATCTGATGAAACTTGGTCAGAAGATATTCTAGGCCTAAGTGAATACCCCTGAATTTTATCATAATTTTTACTTGATTATATTTAGTACTTCCTTCACAAGTTTTAGAAAGGGGCTTCGGTAGTATAAAATTAATTATTGATGATATATTTGTTGAAAAATCATGAGACTTAGGTTTTTGATGATTTCAGGGTAAAATGTACTTGTAGAAATTTATTTATAATTTTTATAGGGCTGTTTACAGAATTTCCTTTACAAGTCCATAATTTTGAGAATTTGGTATTTAATTAATTCAGAGAATGATTCTTTCTAAAACAAATTATGAAACTTTATCTAGAGGTTTTATGTGTCCTTATAATCATCCTGGAATTTTCTCTGAATTTTTGGAAGTATTATTGTTGTGCATCCCCTTAAAATGATTTATTATGGAATAAATTTGGAATAACATTTAAGGGCTTAAACCTTGCTGAAAAATTGGGAGATTCTGGATTTTTAGATGATTATTCATTTTGCATCTAACATAAATTTAGTGGAATTTTATCTTGTATAAAACTTGTACTTCATGTTCAAACTTGGAACTTTTGGTTATTAGAATAAATAAATAAATTATCAGTTAAATTATGAAAATTAGGAAATTATGGATTTAGGCTACAAATGCCAGTATAGCCCTCCAATAATTATTATATGAGTACTGGATGAACATTTGGCATACTTTCCATTTTACCGGTCATATAGGTTAAGTGGTCTGCATTTAGTAAAAATGCAGGAAATAAATTGGAATTTGAATTAGAGCACATGAGTTGGGTTTTGTTGGTTTGCTGGAAGGGATAAATAGAATTAGGAGCATCATTGGAAGATAAAATGAGTAGAGTGTTGTTTTGGCTAGGGTTTAGAGGCGCTCGGGTTCGACGAAAGATCGTCCTCCCCGCGGTGAAGTAGAGTCAAATCACCCTAGGATCAGCCTATCGTAACATGAGAAAGTAATGGGTAAGGGAATCAACCAATAATAATAATAAGTACCTTGCGAAAGGGAACGCTGGACGTAATCCCAACATAGTTCCTAGTGCCCCTTGAGAGCCCTTCACAGGGAATACCGGGGGCAGTCCTGGGTTAACGTAAACTGTATTAACAAGCTGAAAAGAGTAACTTAGTAATTAGGGTTGCACATTTCACGAACACAGGTAACATAGGAAGATAGCTGGGAGCTTCGGCTCGGATGGTTAAAAGATGGACTTTGGGTCCGAGGAGCTTCGGCTCGGTTGTTTGAGACGGACGTTTTGGCTGGGGAGCTTCGGCTCGGTTTTTGGTTACGCTAAAATTGCATGTGCATAAAAGGAAAGAATAATTAAGGTGGTGGGTCTTCGGTATTGGAGGGTCGATGAACCGACGCCAATACGTTGACTCGGGAAGTGTGGTTAGCACTTCGCCAACAGAAGTCCGGTGCGCCAGCCGGCAAGAGTACGCAGGAGTCCGCTTCGTGCACCAAGCGTTGAGGCGTACGATAGGTCTGACCGGTAGTGCTTTACTGGTTTTGAGGTGGGTGAGGCCCAACTCACCGCTTCCGTCTGCCACTACGGAGGTATCCTGGGAGGTTACGGCTCCAGAAAGGGGGAACTAAAGGTCGGTGTGCACAGAGTCGGGTGTGTGTGTTGCACTTGCATGTTCAATCATACCCACATGCATGTCATAGCATAATAGATTCATTTAACCCCAACACCTAAAGTATAAGTGGAATGGGACGCTTATACTTTAGGCCCTGCAAAACGACCCCTTGGTCTATAAGCTTGTGTGGGCAAGTTTATAAATTAAGGTCAATTTTGATATATATTTACTGCTGTTTGATAACCGACACCCCAACGTATAAATTGGTATGAGACTTTTTATATGATGGGAGCCTTGCAGAAGACCCCTTAGCCTATGTGTTCTCACATAAGTGAAGGTTACTTTTCATATTTCAGCTTTTGTCTATACCTGTTATAGAATTGGTAGTATAGTTCCGCTGCCATCTGTTTTTGATATTCTCCACCTTCAAGTCCTCCCCTTTCTTCCTCTCCGCTCGGTGCCTAGGAGCCATGGGGGAAGGGGCGGGGGATGATAGGGTTTAGTCTTTAGACTAACGGTTTTCGAACCGCATCATTTAGGGTATCGAGGAGCACAACATGGAGGAGCAGCCCCAGAGACCGGTGCGCTTGGAGGTGGGGCAGTCTAGCTCCGGAGTTCATACAGCCGGGACCGTGAGTCTCGACCTTGAGTAGTTTTTCTGCCTTTGCTTCCGCATGAGTGATTTGTAGTGAGGACATGACGTACCGGGCATAAGCCCGTATTTTAGTACTCTGATATTTTATTCTGTGGACACTCCCTTCGTGGAGGTTTATTTACTATGATATGTGATTTTCTGTGGACTGCTAGTTTACATTTACTTTATTGTGCAACTTTTATGTGATCGAATTGGCCGGCAGAATCGGTGCTTTGTGGTGATGACCCTTCAGGGCGTGAAGGAGTCACTGCAAAACGGCGATTCTGGGCCTAAGACCCCGGTGTTGAAAAAGAAAAAAAAGGGGGGGGTCTTACAGCAGTAGGTCCGGCCGGGGCCCGACGCCATATACCACAGACAGACCGGGTGGTTACTCAATGGAAACCATTCAACCAATCATAACGTACTACACAGAGCATTCTAGCGGAAGCAGTTTTATAAGTTGTTATTAAAAGAACCCAGCACCAATCATGAATGTCCACTAAACACCGAATAACAATGTAGTACATACACAAGTATTGGCCTTAAGGCCTTACAAATGGTTTACTCTTAATACATGTTTTCATACCACGACACACAGGCCGGTCATACATGAATAAAAGTAAGTAAACACTTCAATTAGGCCTTCAAGGGCCGGCTTCGCAATTTGGGCTTTAGCCCGCTATTGACCGCTTGGTCCAGCAGCACCTGCAAGCAACAAACCACCGCATGGTGGCAAACAAAAGCAACGGTCAGTAATACTGACCAAATTATAACGATCTCGCCCCCAATTCGGGGCGGCGATGCTCCATCCCTGCACTTATTAGCAAAACCAAGCAGTATATAAATATACATTGCATCACAGGCGTTAGCTCGCACGGCCACACACCCCGTGCACTCAGGGCACATTCTCGGTGAACCGGCCAATGTCACGTCAATTTAAGCCATAGACATTCTGGACTCACCACCGCCACTTCGACGGCCAAACATATGAGCATTTTGTCTTCTTGGCATGGGTCACGTCAATTTAAGCCATAGACCGCCAAAGACCCTCATCTATGACAACGGCTCTAACCGAACGATATAGAACGGGTACGGTTCCATCTAACCCGTGCTCACATCGCAACGAAAATTTAAGTCATATGCCCAGGTCAAACTTCTCCTGAGTCTCGTTTCCATCACATACTTCACATAACCTAGTTATGTTCAAGTTGGCTCCCAGGCCACCAAGTTGGCAAGATCACGCATCCGCCCAGTTTTCCGGGTGCATCTTAGTGTTAATCCCCAAGGCTCCCTGTTGTAATCTACCACGTAGAAAACCCAAAAAACAAACAATCGCACGGAGTCTTCTCCGGCATTTATGTAATGCAACATCACCGATCCAGACCAACATGTCCGGATAGGCTTCACACATCATGCCTATGTCCGTTCTCGTTTACAGACTCTACACAATGGGGACTATTCATTTTTACCCGAAGGAATGCCTCAAACTCACCGCAAACTCGCGAGAGTGGGCTTCTTAAGCAAAAGAAGGAGAGCTTCACATGCTCAAGAAGAGAATCGTTACCCTAGCATTCTTCCTTGGCGTCATGGAAATGTAAGCGGATGAAAAGCACCGCACTCTCTTTGTCTCCGTAGATCCAAAGTCGGTTCGCGATTTGGAGCTCCGAAGCTCCTCCAAAGACCGGATATAAGCTTCTTCTTCCTCCTTTGCTCTCCTCTCTCTCTATACTTTAGAAAGAGAACCTCTCAAGTGAAATGAGGGTTTCAAGGGTCCAATCCCGTGTATATCCAAGCACTAACAGCCCCCAGCCGTCAGATCCCGAATTAAAGAAACGAGCGGCCACGATCCAGATCTAAAATGCAGAATCTGGGCCGAACACGACCTGTGACACGCCCGTGTCCAGGGCCGTGTCCCTCATTCGCCGTCAAAATCGATGCGTCTCGAAAAACACACGGGCATCTGACATGCCCGTGTTTGACTTGACACGCCCGTGTTCCAACTGACACGGCCGTGTGGTTGGCCGTGTGCCCCCATCGACAGAACCCTGAAAACAACCCAAGACTCACACGGGTCTTGGACACGCCCGTGTCCTATTTAACACGCCCGTGTCAAACCCGAACACGCCTGGGCTCCAGGCCATGTTCACTGTCTCGACACTTCGTCGAGCGAAGTTCGTCGACCGCACGACACGGCCTTGGACACGCCCGTGTCCTAGGCCGTGTTCCCTATCTCGACACATCGTCGAGCGAAAATGTCGACTCCCCGGGCCGATCGTCGATACGGGCTCGACACGCCCTGAGACACGCCCGTGTCTCAGGCCGTGTTCGTTGCTCGACGATCGTCGACTCCAAATTTCGTCGACCTCGCGGCCAAATCATTGACTCGAGCCTGACACACCCTGGGACACGCCCGTGTCCCAGGCCGTGTGCCCCCTGCCAAATACCAGATTTGGCCCAAAACGCCTCCCGTCGCTCTTTTGAGTTTCGGGGCGTTACAACAAGATTTGTGCCCTAAACTAGGGTTAGGGTTTTTAGGGAGCTATTCACCTTAGAATCTATTTTAGATTTCTTCCATAGGATTCTACCTACCCTAGAATTCTCTCTCCCAAGTTTCAAAACCTTTCAAGGTCAACTGACCCCTTGCCCTTCACAACCCTCAAAAGCCCTCCCTTGGGTTTGAGTTTGAATCCAAGGCTAAAACAATCCTAACCCACTCCATATTCCCAAAGAGCGTGATTATGGTCCTACCAAGTCAGTGGTCAAAATCAAAGCCTCTGTTGAGGTGATTTGACTACTCAAACATCAAAAATAGCTCTTTGACCTAAATAACCCTATAAGGGTATACCTAGGGTTGGATCAATACCTAACCAAAACATCTCCAAAGGAGATGAAATTTTTACCAGAGCCCTAACATGCTCTCTAAGACCACCCACCCAAATTTGGGGGATGTTGAGGTGTTTATGACACCTAATTGATTTATAATTGATTTATTAAATTTTTCTAAAAACTATAGAAAACTATTTTCCAAAAAATTTTATTTTTGAGAGTCTTAGAGGTTAGCTATGAGGAGCCTATGTTCAAAATTTCAAAGCATTTAAATGAGTGGTTTGGTGTGAGCACTAATTCTAATGTCTGATCATGCCTATGTATAGGTTGCACCAAAATGAGTGCTGTGGTCAAACCAGGACTCCAAATTTAGTGAAATCAATTTAAAATTACACTAGACATCAATGGCTACACTGTTCATGTTGGACACTTTTATAGTAGAGGCCTCTAAGTATTTTTAATAATTAAAACCATCTACTGTTAATAATCTCCAAGAAATCAATTAATATCATTAAATTACTTGATCAAGAACGGACGGCATCCGTTCATCCTCAACCTCCAGCCAAGGGCCGAGATTGGCCCGACCTAGAGCATCTTACATTCGACTTTCCGGCCACCCCGACCACCTCCATGGCCGGCCACCACCACCACCTCCTCCGTCGAGGTGGTGGCTATCGCCTGGCGGCGACACGGCCGCCGGAGGGGCCTACTCCGGCGAACCCGATAGGTTCATTTTCGTGGAATTTCGGTGACAAATTTCTCCCCGATCAGGCTCAATTGAGCCCGTTCTCTTTAACTGATGGATCCTAAATCTAGCACAGACAGAGAGGAAGAGGATTGGACCTTACCGGCGGCCTGAAGTCAGGAAGATCGCCGGGAAGCCATTTATGAAAGTTGCGTCGCTCGACATCTGTAACTACAAGGTGGGGAGGCTCGGTTTCTTCGGGTAAGGAGTGGGAAATCCTCCTCTCAACTCACTGGTGGTGTTTAAAGCTTCAGATGGGGAGAGGAGGGGCTGGATCATTAATGTCCTTCAAAGCCATTAATGGCTAGGCTTGGCCATGGAGGAGGGGGGGTTGAACCAAGTCTAACGGCCAGGGGAAACGGCTGGAAACTTCTCCCTTCCCTGGGAAATTGAATTCAGCCATTAAATATGGATTTTGGCGAACCGTTTCCTTCCCTCTCCTTCCTCATTTAGCTCTCCTCCATTATCGTGGAAATGGAGGTCACTGTGACACGCAGTCACGCCCGTGTCGGCCAAGACACGCCCGTGACACTCTCGTGTCACAGGCCGTGTACCCCATGCTCGACGATCGACACTCGATGATCGACAATCGGCACTCGACGATCGACGATCAACACTCAACAATCGACGATCGACGATCGGCACTTGACGATCGACGCTCGACATTTCATCGAACCGAGGGGACACGCCCCCTGCCATGCCCGTGTTATAGGGCTTTACCACTCAAAAACTTCGTCGACCAAAATTCGTCGACCAAGTGCCCAACTCTTCAACCCGAGCGGGACACGCCTTGGGACAAGCCCGTGTCCCAGGCTGTGTCACCCAAATTTTGCTACTCCCAGAATTTGGGATGTTACACTCACCCTCTCTCCAAGTCACCAAGTTGACTTGGTCAATCTGAAGGACTATTTGTAGCCCTTCCACGCACATTATTCCCTAAAGAAGCCACATGAGGAGGCTTGAGCTTGGGTTAGCCTATTTGGGCTAGGTTGACCAGAAATAGGGTTGGGTTGACCTTGGTCTCTTTGGGATTCCTTGGGTTTTGTCATGACCTGGTCATGACAAAACCATTTCGAGGGGTCTAGTTGTTTGAGGGATGTTACAACCTGTACGGATGATAATAAGAGAGGGGTGGTCGATCTAATACCTTCGATGATGACATAGGAACCCCATGCCTCAAGGTGATCCTCTTTTACAGGCAGTCGATTTGGGCATGGTTCCAATGTAACCATGCCATGCCCAAGATCTGATCGAAGGCTGGCATCCTTAGGATCATCGCTGGTGCTTCGAATGCATTTCCGCCGATCTCCACCTCCAAGTTGCAGTGGGCAGAGGTGAATAGCTCTGATCCATCGGGTAGACGCACCCTCATAGTCAAGCCTATGAATCGCTCCACGCCTTCTACTCCTTCCATGAATGCTTCCGACAAGAATGAGTGTAAAGCACCCGTTTCGAATAGCATTTAGGCGGGCTTGCCGCTGACGAAGTCCATGACTGGGGTAGTTAAACATCTTAGAAATATAGTTATGATTTTCCTTCCTAGTTCTAACAATTCTATATCCATGAGTCTAGCTTTTTAGGAAAGAAAAGAACTTAAACTTACTGGTGTACCTATTATCACTTGCTCCGGGTTCCGAGGTTGAGCCAGATCCAAGGCATAAACTTGCCCTCTATCCTGTCTACGGTCTTCACCCTGGAATCCACATCCTCGGCCGCGTCCTTGACCTCTAGACTACTGAGCAGGCGGGGCAGCCTGTGGTGCTGGTAGTGGTGCCCCCCTCATGGGGCAGTTTCTTCGGATATGCCCTAACTGATGACAGTTGTAGCACTCGGGCGCGGAAAATGCCATACCCCCGGGTCTTTATATCTCCCGCATCTGGAGAGTTTGAGGAGCCATTACCACCATCTCCCTCAGCTCAAGTCTCACCTCTTGACGAGGTTGGTCCTCTGCACTTCTCCCATCTCTCTCATCAGCAATGCGACCCCTTCCCTGATCATTTCTGGCTCCCAACCCTGATCTTCAGTTGGCCTCTTCCAGCCTCGAGTCATGTGCCAATCTGCCTCAATCCTCTTTGCCATCTCCAACATCCAAGGTACAGGCCCGTCGGATACGAACAAAAGAGCCTCTCTCAATTCCTCTCGTAGGCCCTTGTAGAACCTCTTGATGTATCCTGCCTGATCTAGTTGATAGGAGTCCGCAAACCGAGCTAAATTATTGAACTCTCGGTGGTACTCCACCACCGTCTTGTTGTCCTGCCTCAACTGTAGGAACCTGTCTTCCAGCTCATCTATTGCCGACTGTGGAACGAAGTGCTCCAACAATATGACCCTGAACTCCTCCCAAGTAATGTCAGCAACCTCCTTATCTGCAAATGTCATGTCCAGCAGTGTCTTCCACCATCTCTTGGCATGGGACTCCAAGCAGGAGACCACCAGAGGCACCCTCTCCTACCATGGGCACCGTATCCCGGTCAGCATCTCGTATATGATCTCAAGCCACTCCTCTATCCGTACACCCGACTCTGTCACCAAGTAAGATGGGGGAGAAAGTCCTCGGAAGATGCTCATCCAATTGGCCCCCAGGTTTGGCTGTGGAGCTGGAACATACTGGGCCCTAAAAGCCTCCAGAATGGCTGTTAGAGTCATCCCCACCTCTGACTGTAGAAATGGAGTGGGGGCCGGGGGAGGTGGTGCAACATTCAGAGTTTGCTGGACTCCGCCCTGTGGTGTAGGCTATGCCGGAGGCTGCGTAACAAAGAGCATTTGTAAGCAGTTGACCCAAACCTAGTTAAAAGTGGATAATTTACACGTGATCCTCTGTATGGGCACACCACTACTTCTGCTGCTTAGATTGACCCCAAACTAAACTCGTGCGAGGGTGACCCGGGGTTAGTCGACTGCTACTTTTTCGATTGAGGTTTCCCTCTGATACCACTTGTAAGGGGCCATTTTTTTCTTTTTAAAACACGGGTCTTAGGCCCAGAACCGCTGCTTTGTGGTGACACCATCAAGCCCGGGAAGATCGTCACTACAAAATGCTGATCCTGCAGGCCACATCGTTCACAGAATAATAGCTAAAGTATGAGAGTACATGAAGTTAGAACTTTAACACATGTCCACAATAGTCACATATATAGTAATAATTCTCCACGAAGGGAGAGTCCACAGTAATAATAATAAAAGTACTGCAAATAGGGATCATGCCTGATACATCAAAGTCCTCACTACAAGTCACTCATTGTGGAAGCAAATCTATAACAACTACTAGTGAACATGACTCACTGTCCCTGCTGTTTGAACTCCTGTGCTAGACTGTCCCGTCTCCAAGCATGTCGACCTCCAAGGCTGCACCTCCAAGCTGGGTTCCACGTTCCCCTAAAAAGATTTGGTCCGAAAACCGTTAGACTAAAAGACTAAGTCCTATCATCCTCCACCACTCCCCCCATGGCTCTTAGGCGCCGAGCCGGGAGAAGGAAAGGAAAGGTAATGAAGTGTAACGCCCCAAAACTCAGAAATGATCTGGTAGAGTCTTAAGGCCAATCTGGGGTCTGTTAAGGGTCACACGGCTTGGGACACGGGCGTGTCAATGGCCGTGTCCTGCTACAAGTTCGAAAATTTTCCGTGTGGTCGACGAAATACGTTCGACGATCTTTTGTTGTCGGGCACACAGCCTGAGACACAGGCATGTCCAGGGCCGTGTCCTACTCTGTGTCGGCAGAGTGGTGTCGAGTGAGGCACACGACCTGGGACACGGGCGTGTCTAGGTCAGACACGGGCGTGTCCAGGTCGTACATGGGCGTGCCCTGCGCCATGTCCTTCTCTGTGTTGGCTGGGCTGTATCGGTTGTTGGACACGGCCTGGGGCACGAGCGTGTGAAATGTTATACAGGCGTGTCAAAGCTCGTATCCTGGTCGGGACGTGACAGTTTCCTTTGTCGCTTGAGGGACACGCCCCGTGACACGGGCGTGTCATAAGCTGATACGGGTCTATCAAGCGGTACACGGGCATGTATGAGCCTGTATACTATTCTATGTTCGACGATTGTGTTTACATCGTGAGATACGGCCTGTGACACGGGCGTGTCACACGCCGTGTTCGGCCTAGGAAATTGACTTTAAGGGTGAATCGAGGCCGTTCATTTTACTTAGATGGGATCCGACGGCCCAGTACTGTTCCTGCTGTTATAAGGTCTGGAGTGAGGGTTGAACCCTCATCATCTCTTAGGCTTTTTCTCTCTAAAGTGTTAGAGAGAGGGGAGAGCAAAGGTTGAAGAAGAAGGAGAATTCCGCCCGCCGGTGGAGCTTTGAAGCTTAGAATCGCAAGCCGAGTCCAGATCCATGGAGGCGAGGCCGTTGCGGTACTTTCCATCCATCTAGCTTTCCATGGCGCCAAAGAAAACCTCTAGGGTAACGATTCTCTTCTTGGACATGTGAAGTCCTCTTCCTTTCTACATAGGAAACTCGCTCTCGCGAGTATACGGTGAGTGTGTGGTGTTACTGCGTGTGGATCTGAATAGTCCATCTAGTTTTACATGTAGAGTTCGGAATCGAAGTACGAACATATTCATTTTGTGTAAAGCCTACTCAGACAAGTTGGTCTCGATCGGTGATGTTTCATTATGCATGAATAGCCGGAGAAGACTCTGTGACGATGGTTGATTTCGGGTTTCCTACGTGGTAGGTTGCAACAGGGAGCCTTGGGGACTAACTCCAAGGTGCACCCGAAAAACTGGGCAGAAACGTATTGCTGCCAGGTACCGTACGGCGGTAGCTCTATTATTGTGTGGCCTATCTCTTTGAGACCTAGGGGCCAGAGTTGTGAGGTTATGTGCTCTAGGAGCCCAGCTTGGTGGCCTGAGAGCCAACCGTATACATAACCGGTTATGTATTATTGTGTGATCGAATTGGAACTCGAGAAATCTTGACCCGCACCTGTGGCTTAAATTAACAAGGCGGTGTGTGCAACGGGTTGAGTGGAACCGTACCCGCTCCAAGTGGTTCGGTTAAAGTGAACTAAGGTACATTGGACTTATCATTGGCTTGGAGTGCGAGTCTTAGGTTTCGGTCGTAAAGACTAAAATGCTCATGAGGTTTACAGTCCTGAGGGCGGTGGTGAAGCCACGGAATGGACCAGATTCACCGAGAATGTGCCCTGAGAGAATGGGGTATGTGGCCGTGCGAGCCTACGCCTGTGGTGATTGGTGCTTAAATTGTACTTTCAGTATCTGGTTTTGTTATACTAATAAACTACAGGGAAGGAGCACCACCGCCCCGGTTTAGAGGTGGGGTCGTTATAATTTGGTCAACTTTAGCTGACCGTTGCTTTTGTTTGCCACCATTACGGTGTAATGTTGTTTGCATGTGCTGGGGAGCCTATTGACAAGTAGCGGGCTGTCGCCCATGTTGCTGTGCTAGCCCTTGAAGGCCAAGGCGAATGTTTAATTTTATGATCATGTATGGCCGACCTGCGTGCTGATGTTTGGAAGAAATTTATTATTTAAACAAACTCTTGTAAGGTCATACGGCCAAGTACTTTGTGTATTTGTATGCTCATTCCTACTTGGTGTTTTTAGTGGACATTCATGTTTTGGCTTGAGTTCTTATAACTGTTTTTAAAAATCTTCCGCTAGAATGTACTTTGTGTAGGACGTGTGTTATTGGAAGGTTGGTTTCATGTAGTAACTCCACTATCTGTCTGTGCTATATGGCGTCGGGCCCCGACCGGACCTACTGCTATATGCTATGCGACGGATAAGGGTGTTACAATTTTGTATTAGAGCTACCGGTTTTGGTCCTTCTTATTAGAATTCGTGGATGAATTCATTTAAGGGGTGGTGAGCACATGTATGTGCGTCGTGTGTGTCATCATTATAACATAAAAAGAACCCATGATTGTCCACTTAGGAATGAATATACACTTGTTTGGGGATCCTGAGCATTCCAATGATTGCCTTTTGGCAATTTGTGTGTCACCTAATTGAGTGTTTGCCTACTGTAGGTGACTAGGTGCGATGCGCGACAGACGCAACTACATCATTTCTGGAGAGTAGTGCACCCGACGTCGTACCTGAGACCCGTCCTTCTGTTGAAATCATAAGAAGGATAGTTAAAGCGGTGTTCGCTGTGAGTAATGCTCATATGGAAGGAATGTACAACCCTTTGTCCCTGAGTTGGCTTCAATGTCGGGTGGTGTGTTTGAGCAAATGGAAATTAGAATGCCGTCATGTCTGCAGTTGAACATGTTTGTAGTGTGCAATCAGTCGATGAATATTTGCAGGCGTTTCTTATGATAAGGTGCCACCCAGCCGTTGAGTTGGAAAACGAGCAGTCTATGGTCGATAGATTTTACAACGGCTTGCGTGATGATTTACGACTGCTATTGTTAGGACCAAAACTAGTTGGATTCCGAGCGTTTGTGGAGTCGGCTAGATCTTTGGAAGAAGATTTGGCAAACGTCAACCAGATGTCAGAGTTCAGGGTACCAAACTCTGCAGGTTCGACAAAATCAGAACGCCGAAGGAGGAGGATTAAGAGATCTACAACATCTACTAGTCGATCTCCATACACTTGCTATACTTGCGGCAAGTTAGGACACTTAGCCCGAGAGTGTCGGGATGATGCACAGAAGACAAAGAAAGATATGTCAGGAGCAGTTATAGGGTAGAGCGACACAGAACGTAGTGGTTTTCCAGTGTCAAAGAAGACGGAGTTCAAAGTGCCGACCTCCTCAAAGTTGGGGTTCCCTATGTTGAATAAGAAGTCTAGGACTTCGGGTCTGGCCCCTTCTTCTGGTGTTTCTGGGGAAAATACAGGCCGAATCCCAGGCCCATGCTATAACTGTGGGATGCCGGGGAATTTTGCCCTAGAGTGTCGGAGCGGACGTCCGAAGTCCGAAAGGAAGCCTTGTGGGTAAAACCTTGGCCTGCAAGAGGCCATAAAGCCGACTGGCGTGGTGATAGGTATGGTTTAAGTGATAGCGGTTTAGCTTTAAATGCTTGTTGCCTTCCGCATCATAGCCTATAACTAGTTGTGCTAGGCTTTCTATCGATCTTTGATTTCTTCCGGCAAGAGCACTGTTCGATACAGGTGCTTCGCATCCCCTCTTGTCCGAAGGGTTTGTATCGTGCATCAGAGTACTTTTTCGATGCAATGGACAAATTGGATGTGCTGCTGCCTAACGTGTGTTCCATGCGCATGGATAAAGTTTGTTGTGTGTTGTTATGGTTTGGGAGTCAAGGGCTTGACTTGCAAACGTCGCTACTGCCGATAGTAGAGTTTGACATGATCTTTGGTACGGATTGGCTCTCGGAGCAACGTGCGTACATTGATTAGAATCGTAAGGTGGGTAGTTTTCTGAGGTACCTGACGTATTCCCTGAAGATATCCATGAGGCCCTGCCTCAGTGAGAGATCGGCTTTGTAACATCTCATTTCCAACTACACCCCTAAGAGTGGTTTTGGCGATGAGTTGGTCATGACAAAACCCTAGGAAGCTAAAAAGGGCCAAGTGATAGAAAGCCAAGGTGAGAATCACCTTGGTCTGCCTATGGCACAACCTCATCACAAAACCTAGGGTTTGACTCTAGGGCTTCACCAAGACTCCATGACCCCACGATGGTCTCATCAACCCATTGTAAGATCCATTGGAGCCCTAAGGGTCCATTGAAATCGACCCAAGGTGGCTCAGTTGACCTAGAACCACCATAAGCCTAAAGTGAGCAAGGTGCCCTGACTAAGGGCAGTGTACCCAAGTAAAGCCCAACTAACACTACCAAGGACCTTCTAGACCTAACGTGGGATCAATGGGTCACTAAGGACCCATGAAGGGCAGTCCAAAGGGTTAAGTTGACCAAAGTCAACTCTAACCATAAATGGGTCAAACTAACCTGCACAAGGGCCAATTGAAGTTCCCTTAGCCAAGTGGGCCCTACACATACCTTCATAACCCTAGTGAGAGGCCAATGGGTCACCAAGGACCCATTGGGGCCAACCAAAAATGCTAAGTTGACCAAAGTCAACTCTAGCCCCAAAATGGTCAAAGTGCCCTTACCAAGGGATAAGTGACCTCCAGGATGCCAAGTCAGCCCTATCCAACCCTACCTAGGCCTTAGGGGAGACCAATGGGTCACCAAGGACCCATTAGGGCGAACCTCAAAGACCAAATTGACCAAGGTCAACCATGGTCAAAGTTCAGGTCAAGTTAGCCCAAATGGGCTAACTCAAGCTCAATCACAATTCACTTGGGCTAACCTTGCCTTGATGGGTGAAATAAACATGTGGGCAGCCATTGGATTAGGTAGGAGTCAATTTCAGCTTGGTAGGTAGGAGAGAGAGAGGAAATCCAAATGAAGGAGAGAGAAAGAGAAGGAGTAATGGAGGAAGACCTTAGGCTCCTCCCTCCCTTTCCCCCAACCTTCCCCATTCAATTCCTTAAGACCAGAGGAGTGTAACCAGATGATCATTGACTGGTTGGAGCCAAGTTTTCCCCCCTACCTACCATGGCCGCCAACCTTGACAAAAGGCCAATAATGGCAAAGCAGCTTAGAGCCACCTATCACCCCATTTCTCCTTTTTAAAACCTTCACCGGACTCCAAGGTGTCATTTCCACCACTTACCTGAAGGAGCCAAGCAATTCCACTATGCTGTTGCAGAAATCCGACCACCACCACCAAAATGGATTCCCGACGATCGGTAAGGCTACAGCCGCCCAGCAAGGTCCTTCTCCACTCCTTCTTCCATGGGTAGTTGTTAGGAATCTTTAGGGCCAAGGTTCGGGCTCAATTGAGCTCGATCCAATGGGAAATTTTCCTGGTTTTTCCGCAAAAATCCAACTATCGGGTTCGCTGGAATAAGGCTCTCCGGCGGCTGTGCCGCCGCCTGGCGACAGCCAGCACCTCAACGGAGGTGTTGGTGGCGGTGGCCGGTCGGAGAGGTGGCCGGATCGCCGGCGGCAGCGTCTGGAAGAAGCTCCAGGACGGTGAGATCAGGACCGTCAGCTGGAGGTGGAAGATGAAGGGATGTCATCCAGTGGCGCGTCAAGATTCGTGTAGAGGAGAAATTTAATCTATAGGAAATAATTTCTTATTATTTAATTTTTGTCAGATATTACGTAATTAACGTTTCTAATTTTTAAAAATACTTAGAGGCTTTTTCATAAAATATGTTCAACAAGAAAAGTGTAGCCTGGAGAGTCTACTTTACAGCAAAATTGATTTGAACAAATTTGGGTGCCTGCATTGACCAGGGAACGCATTTTGGTGGGACCTACACCTAGGGCTAGGCAGACATTAAACTGAGTGCCCGCACTTCATCCTTGGTCCAAATTAATTTTTGGGGACAATTTTTCTATAGTTTTGGAAAATATTTAATTTATCTAGGTTTAATTAATTTAAGGGCCAAAGGAACTCCAAATTAACCCAAATTTTGGTGAGAGGTGATTACGGTCAATATAAATATCTGGTTAAAATTTCATCACATTTGGAGGTGGTTTGAACAGAAATCATGCAAACCCTAGCTTTGCCCTAAAAGGAGTATTTTGGTCAAAAGGTGTATTTTGGGTTTTGATTGGCCAAATCACCTCAACAGAGGTTGGGGTTGGGGCCACTGGCTTGGTATGGCTTATTTCACCTTATCATTAAAGATGGGATTGATTGGAATTGGTTTGCCCTAAGATCTAAGGCCATACCCTAAGGAAGTTCGTTTGTGCCTTGTGAATGGAATGAGGTCAAAATAGCTTGAATGATCTTGGAATTTTGTAGGGAGGGTGCTAGGATAGATAAAACCCTTTGGTAAAAATAATAAGGGATTTTGGGAAGGGTAGGGCCCACAAAACCCTAACCCTAGCCTCGGGCACAAATATTGTGGAGCTAGAATAGGTTAGCAAGATTCTTAAAACAATCATGAAAATTTGGCAGAGAAAGTTTTAGACCATACTAATCATATGTGAATTTTAATGTAATTTTTGGATACATAATTAGGGTACCTACTTCACAACCTCAAATATTTGGGAACCTCCTAAATAATTCTTATAGAGCTCAATACTTTTTGAAAAATTATGAAACTTGAGAATTAGCGTTCCTAGATCAGTATGCTCATATGGGAATTTATTTGGAATTTTTAGATAGACAATTGCTATACTTTGCTCATTAACCCCTTAACTTGGAATATTATGAGAAAATTAAATATGGACTTTATTATTCAATGACAAATTGTGAAACTTGATCTAGAGTACTTATATGCCCTTACAATCATCCTTGAATTTTCTCTGAAATTTTGGAATTATTAATGCTGTGAATTCTCTTAAAATGAATTATTATGGGATTTATTTGAAATTAAAATGAAGGGTTTAAACCTTACTGGAAAATTTTGAGTCTTTGGATTTTGCGTTTTCTATTCGTATGGTATTTAACACAAATTTGGTGGAATATTATCTTATCTGAAATTGGTACTTCATGTTCAAACATGGGATTTTTGGCTACTAAATTAATTAAATAAATTATCAGATAAATAGGAAAATTGTGAAATTCTGGATTTAGTCCACAAAGCTCATAATGGCCCTCCAATAAATATTATAGGAGTATGAAAGTGCAGCTAGATCTGATATACTCTAGAGGGGGGGTGAATATAGTATATGGTGCTTTAAAAACTTTTACAACTATTGTTGTAATATGTGTGAGCAGGGAAGCAATAATAAATCTAATCACAGCACTAAGTTAAACAAAAAACTAAGCACAGAAAAATCAAGGCCAGAAACAAAAATGAAAGCAAGCAAAACCAGAAGACACAAGGAAATATAGTGGTTCCCCTAAACTTGGGTACATCCACTCTTCTACCACCCTAGGTAGGAATCCACTGCAGGATGAGTTGATCAGGTGTCCTGGGCACCAATGAGCTTTTGATAAGGTGCTCAAAAACCAAAGCAGATTTTTTGATCAGGTGTCTTGCCACCAATGAGCTTTTGACAAGGTGCTCAAAAACCAAGCTCAAACTTTTGAAGGGAGTTTGAGAAACCCTTTACAGAGTGGGGTGAGAGAGTGATGGAAGTCTACTCTTTCTCAAACAACTGAGAAGACTATATGGATTGATGATGTCAAAGCTCCCATGAATCCTTGAGATCTTCAGGAAGAAAAGCTTTGCTGAGGGTGATAGGCCTTCAAAGATTGAACTCCAGCAATAGATGATTTCAGCAATAGCTGAAATGTTGAATGTCTGGAGTCTGGAAATATGTTGGCCTTGAACACTTTGAAAACTACAAAGATCTGAAGATTTTGAGAAAGCTTGATCTCCTTGGATGTGTGTTCTTGAGAATTCTTTGTGATAGAAGATTTTTGAATATGTCTCTGTAATCTGTATTCTCTCTCTGTATTGTGTGTGCTCTATGAGAGATTCAAAAATTCTATCTTTTATTCTCTGATACAGAATAGAATAACATTCTCTATCAAGAATAGCCGTTGGCCTGCATTAATTGCATCCTTAATTGCATAATCTCTTCTGGAGGAAAGTCCACAGAAACATTCCTTTAAAAATCCCTTGAAACTTGGTCAAAAAATGAATGAGAACGGCTAGGAAATCTCTGAATTAATTGCAGAATAACTCATAACTAATTTGAATTTGAATTAAGAAATATCCTGGAAGTTATCTGAAATTGTCGAACTGAGCTCTGCTATCGTCGAGCTGAGCTCAGCGATCTGGAAATATACAGCAGTAAAATATCGTCGATCTGAGCTCAAAGATCGTCGAACTGAGCTCAAAGATAAAGATCCAAAGCAGAGTCAAAATCGTCAACCTGAGCTCACCGATCGTCGAATGGAGTTCGACGACATAATGAAGTTGAGCTCAGCGATCGTCGAATGGAGTTCGACGATCTGTCGAAGTTGAAAGATATGGTACCTAAACACCTAGAGGGGGGAGGGGTGAATAGGTGACCTAAACCTTTTTTAAAACTTTGTTGGCAGCACAACAGTTATTTCACAGAATTCTACAGTTAACAGCAATCACAGAATATAAACAGTTAATCCACAGCACAGCACAGCACAGCAGACACACTAATTTATAGTGGTTCCCCAATCTTTGGGTACATCCACTTTCCCCCTTCGCCTATCTAGCAGTGTACTAGATTCGGCCAATCTTCTCCACTATCTCAGAACCCAACTAGGTTCCTACACCTCAGGCCCAAAGCCTTACACTCAGCCACCAAGGCCTACACTCAGCCGCCAAGGCCTACACTCAGCCAATTAAGGCCTACACTCAGCCAATTAAAGCCTACACTCAGAGTTCTTCAACTCTTACACTCAGGCAACCAAGCCCTACCCTCAGCCTTTATAATATAGGCTTACAATTCTCTCAGATCCAATGGATCCTACAAGTTAAAATAGAAATACAATAGCTAACTCTACAACTCAGAAAATAAGAGAGAAGTTGAGAGTTTCTTGAAGAGTTCTTGGAAGAACTCAGCTAGATCCAAACTGACTTAGCTTCCTTCAAAGCTTCTTGAGTAGAACTGAATTAGTCTGAATCCTCTGCAGTTGATCCTTGACCTCTGCTTCTTGAGATCCAGATGATTCTGAATCCTTCTTCTCAGCCTTAGTTCCAAAGACTGAATTCTTGATTGGAGCTCTCTCTCTCCAACTTCTTAGATCTGCTGTTGGACAGCAAGATCTTCTTGATTTGTATCACTTGGATAGCTTGATCAGCAACCACTTGAACAATTCTCTTAGATTAATCCTTTTAACAACTTCTGCATTAACAACTACTTTCTGTAAACAGTCTGTGCCTATTTATAGGCCTTCTTCATGATAACCGGCTGATCCGGTTCATAACAGATTTCTGACTTCCCTGACAGTTGCTGTAGACCGGCTGGATCGGCAGCTGTCATATCAACCAGTCACTTCTTGAAATTCTCTAACTGTCAGATAGTGTCGAGACTTTCTGTTCTTAAGTGTCGACACTTATAGACTAAGTGTCGACACATTCTGTGTAAGTGTCGACACAAGTCTACAAGGTGTCGACACAATTCCTTGTATGTCTCGACACTGATTCTTCTGCATGTGTCGACACTGAAATTGAGTGTCGACACAAGTACTTGTTCTTCATTCTTTAACTGTATTCTTCTAAGTGTCGACACATCTTCTTTGTGTCGACACATCTTCATGTGTTGAAACTGTCAAGTGTCGACACTGCTTCTTGGTGTCGACACAAGTCTTCAATTTTGTTTCTTCAGCTGAGTGTCGACACATTCCCTTAGTGTCGACACTTGTACTTAGAACATTTTGTAAACTTTTCTGTTCTTTGCTAAGTGTCGACACAGCTCCTTGTGTCGACACTTTCTTCAAGTGTAGAGTCTTCAACTAAGTGTCGACACATTGTGCTGGGTGTCGACACTTTCTTCAAGTGTTGACTCTTCTGGTTGTGTGTCGACACATTGTGCTGAGTGTCGACACATACTTCAAGTGTTGACTCCTTTGAATGTGTGTCGACACATTATGCTGAGTGTCGACACATTCTTCATATGTTGACTCTGCTGATTGAGTGTCGACACATTGTGTTGAGTGTCGACACTTGTCCTTAGTCTCTGCAGAATTTTGCTGAGTGTCGACACAACTCCAAGTGTCGACACTTTCTGGTGTAGACACAGCTCTTCTAGGTGTCGACACTTCTGCTAAGTGTCGACACTGCTTTTCTGCATACTTCTTCACTGAGTGTCGACACAGCTCCAAGTGTCGACACTTTCTGTCTGGTGTCGACTCTTCATTCCAGGTGTCGACACAATGACTCCAAGTGTCGACACTGCTTGTCTGGGTGTCGACACAAGCTTTCTCAAGTGTCGACACTTTCCCTCTGGGTGTCGACACATGGACTTAGAAACTTTTAGCTTCAATCCAGTGTATACCTAACCTGCACAAGTAACTCAAACAAACATCAAATACATTATGATGTATATCATTGAGTTAGGTGAGGCTTCTTCAAATCAGGTACATTTGACCAATGTACCCAACAATCTCCCCCTATTTGGAGAAGTCATAACCCTTAGTCAATGATATACATCACTCATAATTAAAAATTAGAGAATGATGTAAAGCAGGTATATATCAACAGAGTAAACTTAAATATGTAATAAAGCACACATGTATACTCATTCAGCATTACATAACAAACAAGAATTAGACACATTCTACTGAACAATCATGAAATATATTTATCAAAAACTGTTCAAACATTGTGTTTAATACATTGTCAATGATTTACAAAAATGTTCAGATGTAACAGATTACAACATTTTCAGTCTAATCTTAGTCTAATTCTGATCAGGTTCTTTTATAACTATGCCTTTCCCAGCTTGCACTTTGGCTTTTACAGCAGCAGCAGGCTCAGTATCAGCAATCTTCTTTCCTTTGGAGTCCTTCTTCTTTAGTTCTTCAGCCTTGATTTTCTGCCTCTCAAAGTAATGATAGGGCTTAGGAAAGTACTTGCTAGGCTCCACAGCTGTAGGAGGTAGCTTTCCTAACTTAGCCTTCCTTCTATACTGGACAATGGCTTCCTGCCTGATCTCATGCTTCCTCCATTCAGCTTCTGAGAACCACTTATTTCTATCAGTAGTATTGTCTTTAGCAGCTTTCCAGGCAGTGAGAATGATATTTCTAGAAGTAGGGCTCCACTGTTCAAAATCAGGTTTTTGCTCAGCTAGTTCCCTGAACTTCTTCTTTGACAGCCTTGTCTCTTCTTCTTTGTCCATAGCCTCTTGCATAGCTGCTGTAACAGCTTGAGTAACCTTTTCTAAATGGACATTGTCCTTGCCCCCAGATGGGCTATACATAGTGCTCACCTCTGCATAAATCATTTCAAAATCGGGAGGTGGATAAATGACTTGAGCTACTTCTTGTGGCTCACCTCCAAAATAGGCAGGGTTTAGTCCAGATTCAGCAACTTCATTGTCATCACACAGGGGAGGATATCCAAGTGTAGCCCTGATTGAATTTGAAATCCATTTTGCATGCTCAGAACTTGCCTTGACTAACACTCTCTCCCCCTTTATGACTTCTTGAGCTACATGGTCTCTTACATCATCCTTCTGGAACCTGATTTGGCTGTCCAAGTACCTGATTCCATCCTTAAAATAAGGTCTAAGCTTTGTAAGCTGTTCAGAAATGATCTTCTGTGAATCCTTAATGGCAGTCTTGACAGCAGCAATTTCATCTTGAAAAGCTTTATCAAATTCAGCCTTGGCAGCATCAGTAGAAGTAGATGGTTCAGCAGACTTATTCTTTAATTCAGTTACTATAGCATTGTGGGAGGCAGTTAAATTATCATTCATTCTTAATTGATTCTCCAGCACATAGCCTTGCTTCAGTGCTATATCATCTACTTGAGACTTGATTTTCTCCTGGTGAGTTGCCAAATAGACCACTGCATTACCACCCTTGTGGAAGCAGTCAGTCATTTCCTTCTTATTCAAATTCATTTCAAACCTTATTGACTTGATATCTTGAGCTAGATCAAATTGTAGGGACTTTTGGCCTTCATCAATATACTTCTCTATAGCCCTCCTGTGCTCATCCAGCTTAACTTGCATTGCTACCATTAAGCCACTGTAATCAGTTGATGGAGCTTGTTGGACTAGGGAGTGTTGAGCAACAGTTTGTAGAGCCTTCTTGTAGCTCTGACTCCTTCTTTTGAATACAAAGAATTTCTTCTTCTTGGCTTGTTCAGTCTCATCTTCCTCAGACTCTGAAGTACTGACTATATTCACCCTATCCTTAGGGCTTGATGGTTTGTCAGCTTGCACATCATGTGCTTTCTCACTTTCCTGCCTTATAGGCTCTTCCTGAACTTGTAGTGTCTCCCCCTCAACAGCAGCACCTTTTTCTTCAGCAGCAGGATTCTTGTCCATGTCAAAATCCTCTTGATCTAAATTAAGAAATAGATCTTCCATTGTGTATTCAGCTGGAGACTGTGCAGGAGAAGTGCTGGGTTCATCAACTACTTTATCAGGAACTACTTCTTGTACTACTGATGTGTCTTGGAGAACAACATCTGGTTCTTGATTTGTTTGCTGAGTTTGCTGATGGACATCAGACAAATCAGAATCTATTACAGAAAAATGTAAAGTATTGAGGTCAGAAAGTACCTCTTGAATAATAAGTGTAGCTTGCTCACTCTCCAGTGTAGAGGGTTGTTCTACAGCTGGAGGCTCCCCCTGGCTTGGATCCTTTTGCATGGGGCTAGCTGGAGGCAGCTCCCCCTGGATTTCAGCTGGCTCTTGAGGAGCAGGAGACTTCTCTGCAGCCACATCTATTGGACTATCAGGAGTGAAAACAACTTGTTCTTCACTGCCTGAACTGCTGGAGGACTCCTGAGTCACAGCAGCTATCTTCCTCTTCTTCCTTGGAGGGGAATCCTTCTTAGAAATTTGCTTCTCTGGGGTAGGAACTTCCTGAGATAGTACTCTTTCCCACCTGGAAAATATCCTTTGGTCCATCCTTCTCATGTGATTGATTTTAGTAGCAGCAGCATTACTCATTACCTCTGGTATTATACCAGCCAGGTAGAGACTAAGTATCCTGCCCAGATTGGGCTTCTTCAGACTTTCCTTAACTTTCTCAAACACAACCATTGACCAGTCTGTTTTGAGGTTGAAGATGATTCTGGTCATAACACTGAACATGGAGGCTGACACCCTGTCATGCCCTCCAGTCTTACTGAGTATTACTTTACCCACAATTTCTGACAGAAATTTTCCTTGGGTATTCATTCCTCTCCTGTTGAATACTGATCCTATCTTCAGCTTAGGATCTAGACCACACCAGGTAAGTGCTTCTCTGGTCTTAGATGTAGTCACTTCCTCTTCATCTTGAACTTTAGGTAGCTGAAGTACCTTTCTCAGAGATTTGGGTGAAATCTTGACCTTGGTGCCATGCACCCTTGATTTGATCCGGTAACCTGAATCATCTACTGACCCTCCAGTAAGGAATTCAAGAACTTCCTTCTTCCATATTTTAGTTGGTTCTGAAACCAAGTACTCCAATCCTGAATCGGTGACTAGGGTTACCACCGATTTGATTTCTTGATCGCCATCGTCAAAAGCACCTCGCACGAGCTCATAGCCTTCGTTAACATTCTCCTCGAGCTTGGGAGCCATTAGGGTTTAGAGATTTAGTCTTGAGAAAAGAGAAATGTCGACACAGCAGTTTTGGTCTCGAAACTCTGAAAGCGTGTCGACAAACAAAGACAGAATCCTATTTATACCTTTCTGGTTTGAAGACGAACAGGCGGGATGGATTACTAAAGATGTGTCGACACTGGCAATAAGTGTCGACACTGACTTATAATGTCTCGACACTCATGTGTCGACACAAGTTTAGTCAACAGATATTATGTGTCGACACTTGGTTATGTGTCGACACAACATAACTCGACACATCGTCGAGACTTTACTTAGAAAAATTCTGAGTAAATACTAAGTGTCGACACCACTTGGGATGTGTCGACACCTACTTTTCATGTGTCGACACTAACATTCTGAAGTGTCGACACTACATTCCGAGATGTGTCGACACCATTTTTCTGAAGTGTCGACACTTACTATTCTGTGTCGACATAGACTTGTCTATGTGTCGACACCTTTTTACTTAGCCAATTTTTAGTTCTGTAAACTTAGTCTAAGTTTATCATACCTAGTTCAATGTTGAACCTATTGAACTTAGCTTCTTCTAAGGGCTTAGTAAACATATCAGCTATCTGATTATCAGTTTTAACATATTCAAGTGCAATATCATTTCTTTCTACATGCTCCCTAAGAAAGTGATATTTAATCTCAATATGTTTAGTTCTACTATGTGATACAGGATTATTAGCTATTGAAATAGCACTTGTAGAATCACAGAAAAGTGGAGTTCTACTTACCTGAAATCCATAGTCAACTAGCTGATGTTGAATCCATAGAAGTTGAGCACAACAACTTCCTGCAGCTACATATTCTGACTCAGCTGTGGAAATAGCCACACTGGTTTGCTTCTTACTACTCCATGAAATGAGTCTTCCACCTAGGAATTGACAGGATCCAGTAGTGCTCTTTCTATCTTCTTTGCATCCTGCAAAGTCTGCATCTGAATAGCCTGTTAGATCAAAATCTCCATTCCTAGGGTACCAGAGGCCTAGATAAGGTGTGCCCTTTAGATATCTCAAGATTCTCTTGACTGCAGTCAAGTGAGACTCTTTAGGGCAGGCTTGATACCTGGCACAAACACATGTAGCATACATAATGTCAGGCCTACTTGCAGTCAAGTATAGTAGGGAGCCAACTATCCCTCTATACAAGGTTTCATCTACAGGTTTCCCTGCATCATCCTTGCTTAGAGACATACTTGACCCCATAGGAGTCTTCATGGTACTGGATGAATCCATACCATATTTCCTTATGAGTTCTAGGGTGAACTTGGACTGACATATGGATAGACCACTTTCAGTCTGTTTAACTTGGAGACCCAAGAAAAACTTCAGTTCTCCCATACTACTCATCTCAAATTGACTTTGCATAAGCTTTGCAAACTTTTTGCAAAGGCTACTTTCAGTAGACCCAAATATAATGTCATCTACATATATTTGAACAAGTATGACTTTGCCTCTAGATTCCCTAAGGAATAGAGTCTTATCTATTTTCCCCCTTGAGAACTTGTTCTCAATGAGGAAACTAGATAGGGTTTCATACCAAGCTCTAGGTGCTTGTTTTAACCCATATAATGCTTTCCTAAGTCTATAGACATAATGAGGTAAAGTTGGATCAACAAAACCTGCAGGCTGCTCCACATAGACTTCTTCTTTCAAATTACCATTTAGGAATGCTGACTTGACATCCATTTAGTATACCTTGAATCCTTGATAAGTTGCATAGGCCAAGAACATTCCTTATGGCTTCCAGTCTGGCTACTGGAGCAAAGGTTTGATCAAAATCAATACCTTCTTCTTGCCTATATCCTTTTGCAACCAGTCTTGCTTTATTCTTAATGATGATTCCTTGTTCATCTAACTTATTCCTGTAGATCCACTTTGTCCCTATCACATTGTGATCTTTAGGTTTAGGAACCAAGTCCCAAACCTTGCACCTTCTTGAACTGATTAAGCTCTTCCTGCATTGCTTCAGTCCACTGTGGATCTTGTATTGCTTCTTCAAATTTCTTTGGTTCTATTTGAGACAGAAAACTTGAATATACTACAGCATTCTGATTTTCTGCTCCTTGTCTGAACACCTTGTCTTGGATCTCCAATAATCAGCTCTACTGGATGATCTCTTAGATGCCTGTTGGCTGGAGGCATCCTTACTTCTGGTTGTACTTCTACAGCATCTTCATCATACTGAGTTCCTTGTACTTCTTCAGCTCCTGGTACATGTAGTTCTCCCCCTGGACATAAGCCATCTTCTTCTACTTGCTGTCTTGCAGCAGGTACATCTTCTATGGTTTGCTTGTCCATCTTCTTAGTAAGACCTGTGGGGCTGCATACATTGCTAGACAACTCATTGTTAATTATTTGTGTCTCATCAAAAACTACATGCACAGACTCCTCTATAACTTGTGTAGTCAAGTTGTAGACTCTATAAGCCTTACTATTATTGCTGTACCCAACAAACACTCTCTCTTGGGACTTGGCAGCAAACTTAGTTAGGTAAGACTTTCCATTGTTAAGTATGAAGCATTTGCAACCAAAAATCCTGAAATAAGATAGATTTGGTTTCCTGCCTTTCACAACTTCATAGGGGGTCTTGTTTAACCTTTTAGTGATGGTAGCCCTATTTATCACATGGCATGCAGTGTTAACTGCTTCAGCCCAGAAATATTCTGGCAGTGATGAATCACTTAATAGGGTTCTACCAGCCTCTATCAAGGTCCTATTTTTCCTTTCAGCAATGCCATTTTGCTGAGGTGTTCTAGGTGAAGAGAATTCTTGAAATATCCCATAGTCTTCACACAGCTTTGTCATGCTTTCAGACTGAAACTCAGTACCATGGTCACTTCTAATTTTGACCACTGTACAGTTCAATTCATTCTGAATTTGCTTAACAAAGCTATGGAAAACACTAGGTGTTTTAGATTTCTGCTTTAAGAAGAACACCCAGGAAAACCTTGAGTAGTCATCAACAACTACAAAGGTATAGACCTTCCTACCTAAGCTGTGAACTGGCATTGGACCAAATAGATCCATATGCAAGAGGTATAAACACCTCACAGCATCTTTGTTGTCTAAGCTTCTAAAGGTGGATTTAGTCTGCTTGCCCTTTTGACAAGCTGAGCAAATGCCATCTTTGACACACTTAACTTGAGGACCATTCCTCACTAACTCTTTGCTAAAGAGTTTGCTAATAGTCTTGTAATTAAGATGGGCAAGCCTCTTGTGCCACTTGACACAATGAGAGACTGTCTCATCAGCTACAAGACAAACAGGAGAACCATTGTTCTCAATCATAATGTCTAAGCAGTAGACATTCCTCTTTCTATATCCTGTCAAAATGATCTCTTGATCACTTGACCTCTTGATATGACAACCATTTTTAACAAATGAGATATCATACCCTACATCACTTAACTGACTTATACTAATGAGGTTGTGTTTCAACCCTTTAACATAAGCCACTTGAGTAATGGTAACAAGGTTTGAAGAGATGTTACCAAACCCTTTGATGATTCCTTTTTCAGAACCACCAAAGGTCACTTTAGGACCATTTTTGATTGGAATGTAGTCCTTCAGTAGTCCCCTTGTTCCAGTCATATGTCTGGAACATCCACTATCCAAGTACCATGTTGGGGTATGGCCACTTGGATTCACCTGCAAAACAAATTAATGAACCTTAGAACCCAAAGTAAACTTGGGTCCTTGGTGATTGTTAGTTTGCAACTTGACATAGCTACCTGCTGGCTTTCCACCAGGTAACTTGCTACTCAACTTGGCACTGGCATTGTGCCAACAATCCAAGGCAAAGTGGCCAACCTTGCCACAACACCAGCATTCAAACTTGTTGTACCTTTGCTTAGGTACAGACTTGGCTGTCTTGACTACAGCAGGCTTATTGAATGTTGGGGCTTTGCCCTTGGACTTGGACTGATCCTGAACAGTCCTAGCTGGTTTAATAAAACCCAATCCAGCCTTTCCTTTATGATGAACAAATTCATCAATCAAGGGTAGCACTGATTTAGGTTTTGAAAACCTAGCAACTAGCTCTCTTTCCTTCTGGAGATTGATCTCCAGTAACTTAATTTGATCATTTTTATAAGTGATAGTTCCCATCTGAATCACAGTAATGTGTTTCAGCCTGGCTACCTCATTGAACTTTTGATCAAATACCTTCTCAAATTCTGTTGCAGCTGCCTTTAGATCAGCAATTTCCTTTGCCTGACTTTTGGCAAGGGAGTTGCTTTTCTTATAGGCTTGCAACAGTACTTTATATTCATCTAAGAGCTGATGAATATCTCCCTCAGATTCAGAAACACTTCCATCACTTGATGAAGATGAATCTGACTCTGAACTAGAACTGAAATCTGAACTTTGAGTTGGACTTTGTACCTGACTAGGTCCTGGCTGCTCCAGGATTTTGGTACTTTCAGTCAATGCCATCAGTCCTTGGCACTGACATTCTTCTTGTTCATAGATTGATTCCATGATCTGCATAAACTCCTCTTCTTCTTCAGCAAATAGCCCTATATAGGCTTCAGCATCTGTCTCAGTGTCTGAAGAAGAAATGTCTGAAAGAGTCTTCTCATTCTTTGCAACAAAGGACTTCTCCTTCTTTCCTTTGAAGTGAGTCTTCTTTTTGTCACTGGATTCTTTTCTTCTCTCAGGACAATCTGCAATTACATGACCCTGTCTATTGCAGCAGTAACACACTATCTTAGACCCAGTTGCCTTGTTAGTCTTTGTCTTTTTCTTGTCCTTCTTTGAAGGCTTCTTCTCCTGATACTGGACTTCTTTCCCTTTGGAAAATGAAGGTCTGGACCTCCACTGTTTCTTCTTCAGGAATTTCTGAAAATGTCTGGTGAATGCAGCAAAATCTTCATCACTTTCACTGCTTGTAGACTTTGTGCTAACAGACTCATCAGATTCTGATTCAACTACCTCTGGAGGAGGAGTTGATGACTTAGTCCTCCCCTTTCTAGGTACTTCTGACTTGAAGGCAACAGTCCTTTCCCTGTGCTCAGTCCTTGTTGATTTTTCCTCCTCTTTTCTCACTGACAGCTGCATCTCATAAGACAACAACTTTCCAAACAGTGTGGGAGGAGGAATTTCTCCCAACTTTGCCATTTCTCTGATGGCACAGATCTTGGTGTCCCAATCTTTGGTTAGGGACCTTAAGAACTTATCATTCAATTCATAGTTAGTGAACTCTCTTCCATAGGACATGAGTTCATTAACAATTCTATAGAACTTCTTGTAGCATTCAGTGATGCTATCTCCTCTTCCTTGCCTAAAGCTCTCATACTCTTGATTAAGCAAGGACTTCCTATCTTGCCTAACTTCTTCAGATCCTTCCATATACACTATAAGAGTGTCCCACATCTCTTTTGCTGTTTTACAGTGAATTAAGTTCTGGAAGGTGGCATCATCAATGGCACTTACTATAATGTTTTGTGCCCTTTTGTCCATAGTGGCTAGGACAATTTCATCCTTGGTCATCTCAGAGAAATCCTTTGGAGTCCTCCGATTTGCATCCAGTACTGAAATCTTCATTGGCACATAAGGCCCTTCCTTAACTGTGATGTAGATTCTTGGGTCTGAGGCCTCCATAAATAGCCTAACCCTTTCTTTCCAGATTCCAAAAATCTCCTTCCTGCATATGGGTAACTTCATGGAACCCAACTCTTTGTGATTCTCATAAGAACCCATGTTTCTTGAAGTTCTTGAATTTCTTGAATCTGTTATCTGACTTAGACTGTTTCTGCCAAACAGGATCTCCTTAGACTGTTAGTCCTTGTTTGAGGAACCTGGCTCTGATACCACTTGAAAGATATGGTACCTAAACACCTAGAGGGGGGGGTGAATAGGTGACCTAAACCTTTTTAAAACTTTGTTGGCAGCACAACAGTTATTTCACAGAATTCTACAGTTAACAGCAATCACAGAATATAAACAGTTAATCCACAGCACAGCACAGCACAGCAGACACACTAATTTATAGTGGTTCCCCAATCTTTGGGTACATCCACTTTCCCCCTTCGCCTATCTAGCAGTGTACTAGATTCGGCCAATCTTCTCCACTATCTCAGAACCCAACTAGGTTCCTACACCTCAGGCCCAAAGCCTTACACTCAGCCACCAAGGCCTACACTCAGCCACCAAGGCTACACTCAGCCAATTAAGGCCTACACTCAGCCAATTAAAGCCTACACTCAGAGTTCTTCAACTCCTTACACTCAGGCAACCAAGCCCTACCCTCAGCCTTTATAATATAGGCTTACAATTCTCTCAGATCCAATGGATCCTACAAGTTAAAATAGAAATACAATAGCTAACTCTACAACTCAGAAAATAAGAGAGAAGTTGAGAGTTTCTTGAAGAGTTCTTGGAAGAACTCAGCTAGATCCAAACTGACTTAGCTTCCTTCAAAGCTTCTTGAGTAGAACTGAATTAGTCTGAATCCTCTGCAGTTGATCCTTGACCTCTGCTTCTTGAGATCCAGATGATTCTGAATCCTTCTTCTCAGCCTTAGTTCCAAAGACTGAATTCTTGATTGGAGCTCTCTCTCTCCAACTTCTTAGATCTGCTGTTGGACAGCAAGATCTTCTTGATTTGTATCACTTGGATAGCTTGATCAGCAACCACTTGAACAATTCTCTTAGATTAATCCTTTTAACAACTTCTGCATTAACAACTACTTTCTGTAAACAGTCTGTGCCTATTTATAGGCTTCTTCATGATAACCGGCTGATCCGGTTCATAACAGATTTCTGACTTCCCTGACAGTTGCTGTAGACCGGCTGGATCGGCAGCTGTCATATCAACCAGTCACTTCTTGAAATTCTCTAACTGTCAGATAGTGTCGAGACTTTCTGTTCTTAAGTGTCGACACTTATAGACTAAGTGTCGACACATTCTGTGTAAGTGTCGACACAAGTCTACAAGGTGTCGACACAATTCCTTGTATGTCTCGACACTGATTCTTCTGCATGTGTCGACACTGAAATTGAGTGTCGACACAAGTACTTGTTCTTCATTCTTTAACTGTATTCTTCTAAGTGTCGACACATCTTCTTTGTGTCGACACATCTTCATGTGTTGAAACTGTCAAGTGTCGACACTGCTTCTTGGTGTCGACACAAGTCTTCAATTTTGTTTCTTCAGCTGAGTGTCGACACATTCCCTTAGTGTCGACACTTGTACTTAGAACATTTTGTAAACTTTTCTGTTCTTTGCTAAGTGTCGACACAGCTCCTTGTGTCGACACTTTCTTCAAGTGTAGAGTCTTCAACTAAGTGTCGACACATTGTGCTGGGTGTCGATACTTTCTTCAAGTGTTGACTCTTCTGGTTGTGTGTCGACACATTGTGCTGAGTGTCGACACATACTTCAAGTGTTGACTCCTTTGAATGTGTGTCGACACATTGTGCTGAGTGTCGACACATTCTTCATATGTTGACTCTGCTGATTGAGTGTCGACACATTGTGTTGAGTGTCGACACTTGTCCTTAGTCTCTGCAGAATTTCGCTCAGTGTCGACACAACTCCAAGTGTCGACACTTTCTGGTGTAGACACAGCTCTTCTGGGTGTCGACACTTCTGCTAAGTGTCGACACTGCTTTTCTGCATACTTCTTCACTGAGTGTCGACACAGCTCCAAGTGTCGACACTTTCTGTCTGGTGTCGACTCTTCATTCCAGGTGTCGACACAATGACTCCAAGTGTCGACACTGCTTGTCTGGGTGTCGACACAAGCTTTCTCAAGTGTCAACACTTTCCCTCTGGGTGTCGACACATGGACTTAGAAACTTTTAGCTTCAATCCAGTGTATACCTAACCTGCACAAGTAACTCAAACAAACATCAAATACATTATGATGTATATGATTGAGTTAGGTGAGGCTTCTTCAAATCAGGTACATTTGACCAATATACCCAACAGAAGTTGAGCTAGACGATCGTCGAATGGAGATCGACGATCTGTCGAGGTTGAGCTAGACGATCGTCGATCGGAGTTCGACGAATCGTCGTGCTGAGCTCGACGATATGACTTAGTCTCCAAACACAAAATCTTGGTCTTCAGGGCAGCTTCCAAACCTAGTCTTCTAACCCTTAGACTCAATTTTAATTGACCTATTAAGCTATACAGGAGGTCAAGCAAAGGATTCCTAGAGACATAGTGATCCTAAACCAAATTAGTAATAGGGTGTTCCAACAATCTCCACCTATTTGGGTTAGGATTACTATTTACAGACTTTGGAAAAATTGAAACAACAACATGCAATCAGCAAAACAGAAAAACAACAGCTAGACAAGCAGAATCACAGAGATATATATATCATCCAGATAGCAATCAGAGATCACAGAAATTGTCACCTTACAATATCATTTCTTCTCTTTGCCTTTAACAAGTTTAATTTCTCTGTTAGGATTGAGGGCTTCGTTGTTTGACCTGGTGTCATCTGCTGCACCCAAATAAGTTTGCTTTTTAGGCCTGGGAACCACATCTTCAGGATGTAATTCCATGTATCTGTCAGCATCAAAGAATTTACTTGAATCATATCTCTCTAGTTCTTTTTGTCTCTGTTCAGACATAGTAGAAATGTTGGAAAAATCTAATCCTTGTTCTCTGGCCTTTTTAATTTGGTCCAGTGCAGCTAATTCCTTTAACCGTGCAGTCCAAGCAGCTGGATTATTTTCAGGATCCTCAAAAGGTACAGGTGGCTCATACCTGTTGGAAGGATTGTCTTGAGGAGGCCTGGCAGACACAGTCTCTTTCAGCTTGTAAGGGAAAGGACCAGAAGTTGTATCAGAAGAACTATGTCCTCCCCTAGAATATGGGTGCTGCCTGGAGTGCCCTTTGGAATATACTTGAATATCTCTTTGAGTTCCTCTATATCCTCCTCTCCTAGAATGTGAACCCCTGGATTGGCTTTCCCTGTAGTAAGATCTGGCATGAGGTTGATAGAGAGCCTGACTTCTGGCTGGGGTTGACTTGTAGAGCTTCCACCTGCACCTGCATCAGGAGGAGGTGGTGGAGGAGGATGAGAGTGCTGGAATTGGGATGAACCCTTCTCATATTTTCTCTTTTTCTTCATTGCTTTCAGCTGGTTTTTAGAGTATTGCATCCAGTGTTCAGTAATTGGGCAGTTATGCAGAATGTAATATGGGATATAATTGTTATCTTTAACTTTAGCAGGAGGTACCCTTTTCATTGCTTTGCTCCTTGCCTTCCTTTTCCTGGCAATGGTAGCAGATGAGTCATCAGAGTCTGTTTTAAATTCATCAGATTCAGAACTCTGGTCATCATAGAGAGCATATATTTTCTTCATCAAGTCCTTTTTAAGCTGAACAGAAGCAGATGAGGCAGAAGTTGAGACAGCAGGTGTTGAGATGGTAACAGCAGGGACAGCAGCAGATGGAGAAGGTGAAGCAGAAACAACAACAGCAGCAGCAGTAGGCTCTGGACAGGTGACAACAGCAGTAACTCCACTAACAACAGTAGAAACAGCAGATTCACTATCAGCAACAGGCTCTAGAGAGGTGATAGCAGCAACAACTTCACTGACAACAGCAGAAACAGCAGGAACATCATCAAAGACTGCAGAAGGCTCAAAATCAGTGGCCTCTGTCATAAGAATGTCCTTGGAGATTGGTTCATCAGAAGTGGTAAGAACTTCAACAGCAGTATCAATATTCTCAGAACCAAAATCAGTCCTTTCTTCAGAAGAAGCAGCAGCAGCAATTACTGAATTTACAAAAGAAGTGATAATGCTAGGGTCACAGCAAGACAATGGCACAAGTGCCTTGGATAAGTCTTCTGGAGGCTGGACAGCATGGACCTCTGGCAGACAGCTAAAGTAAGCAGAATCAAAAGTTGATAGCAAAGACCTGAGGTCTATTGCAAGAACTGCAGTTGAAATCTGACTTTTTGGAGGCACAGCAACAACAACAGGAGGAGCAGCAAAAGAAGCAGAACTAACAACAGCAGCAGACAGAGAGCTTGCAGAAACAGCAGCAGCAGCAGCATGAAGATTCACTTCATATGGCATCTCCCCCTGCCTAGATGCAAACATATCTGGATCAAGGCACACTGCTATAGGTGCTGCCTGAGGTAAGAGGGAAGAGAGCCTGGTAGAGAGGGCTGCCACTGACAGGTGCAGAGGAGCCAAGGAGGTCTCCAACAGCAGAGTTAGCCTGGGGAAAGTAACTCATACAGCCTGTCAGCTAGGGATGAGAGGTCTACTTGCTCAAGAGCTGGAGCAGAGGTAGAAGGTATGGAAGCAGCTGAAGGTTCTGGAAGTGGAGAGCTGGAGAATGGTGGAAGGGATGGCTCAGGTGTTGGGAGGGTGGATATGGAGGATAGAGGAATGGATATGGATGGGGTGAATGTTGGTTGGTCTATGATGTGGTGTAGGAGGTCTTGGAATGAAGTGGAGGAGGAAGGTAACTCAGGAGGAGATGATGGGGAATCATCCATAAAGGAATCATCAAGAAGGGTGAAGGATGGAATGGAGGGTGATGAGGTGATATCTGGTGGAGGATAGGAGAATAGTGGGTGGAATTGGTCTGCTGGTGGAGGTAGAATGGGTTCTGGAGAAGGTGTTGATGTTGGAGATGGGCTTGATATGATGATGGTGGATGGAGCTGGAGTGGTGGATGGTATGGGAAGGGATGGAATTGGAGGAGGAGGAGGAGGAGAGGCAACAGCAGCAGCCAGGTCATCTGCAGGGGCAGAGACCTGTGGAGGAGTGACTCTTTGAGTCCTTGTGCCTGAAGGAGCACTGGAGGAGGGCCTGCTAGGCTTGCTTATTTGTCTGTCCCACTTTCCAAAGAGGGCACAGGACAATCTCTTGGAGGCATTGATATGAACTCCAGAGGAGACCAGCAGGGCAGGGCACCTGTGCTGCAGAAATACTCTAATAATTCTCCCAAAATTAACAAAACTTTTGTTGATTTTCTTTTTGATGAGGTCAAAGAAAATCTCTCCCCAATTCAGATTCTTCTTGTACACAAGAGCTCCCATGAGGCAGAGCTGATATCTTGATATAGTATCATGGGCAGAGTGCTTTGCCAGTAGCACTTTCCCAACCACATCTGCCAGGAACCTATATTCTATAGACAGATTTCTCTTGAAGAGCTTGCTAGGGTTTCCCTCTGGATGACCCATTCTGGCAAGCAGTTCAGAAAACTCATCTCCAGATAATTCAGCAGAATCGTATCCATTTCTCAATCCAAAAACTTCTGTTAAAATTGTTGGGGTCAAGGTTACCTGAGTTCCAGCTATAGACCCAACAATAGTGTTGTTATCTTGATTATGGGCAGTATAAACCCACTCCTTGATCTCATCAGAAGCCAGCTTGATCCTGGTGGTCATTATTGCTGTCAGATTCTGGTCCTTGAACAAACCCAGTATATCTTGAAAAATCTGGTCAGTCGTGCTGAAGGATTCTATATCAATATCAAACCCAGCATCAAACTTCATTGCAGCAAGAACAGCAACTGACACAGCCATTGGTACCTGCAAAAACTCAACAAACAAAACGACCAAGTGTAGAACTGTTTGGAGGGAAAGAAAATTCTTGCAGAGAAATCGAAAGCGCAAATGAGAACGACGGCGAAAAAAGAGTTTTATATTAGGGTTCGACGCAGAATTGGAAAGATCGTTGAACTCAGTTCGACGATCGAGGCTTCTAAAGGAATCTGAAGAGTCTTCAACATCGTCGATCTCCGTTCGACGATATTGGAGAGCGTCGAGCTCCGTTCGACGATCGTTCAGAGAACAAAATCGTCGAGCGCCGTTCGACGATCGTTGACCGGAAGAGATAGTTCATACTATCTGAGAGACGCTGAACTCAGTTCGACGATTTTTGGAAATCGTCGATCTCCGTTCGACGATCTTGGGGAAAATCGTCGAGCGCAGTTCAGAGATCAGAAAAATTCTAGACACTAAGAAAAAAATCAGAATGTTTGCCTAGTCTTGGTCAATTTTTAAGCTTTCAAAATCTTGGATATTATTTAAGACTTCCTCCATCTAACATTCCTAACTGATTTAGGAAGAAGGTGTGTTTCTTTTCATCCAATGGCTTGGTGAAAATATCTCCCCTTTGTAAATCAGTTGGGATATATTGTAATTCAATTTTATTCTTTTCAACATTATCCCTTAAGAAATGATGCCTAATCTCTATGTGTTTTGTCCTACTATGGAGGACTGGATTTTGAGCTATGGAAATAGCACTTGTATTGTCACAAAAGATTTTAGACTTCTCTAAGTTGTAGCCATAGTCTAGGAGTTGGTTTTGAATCCACAAGATTTGTGAACAACAACTGCCTGCAGCCATATATTCAGCTTCAGCAGTTGAAGTTGACACAGATGTTTGTTTCTTACAAAACCAAGAGACAAGTCTGTCACCAAGGAACTGACAAGTTCCACTGGTGCTTTTCCTGTCAATTCTGCATCCAGCATAATCAGCATCAGAGAATCCAGTTAACTCAAATGCTGAATCTTTTGGATACCAGAGACCTAGATTTGGACAACTTTTAACATACCTGAGAATCCTCTTTACTAAGAGTTAGGTGTGACTCTCTAGGGCTTACTTGGAACCTAGCACATATACATGTAGCAAACATTATATCTGGTCTACTAGCTGTAAGATACAGTAAAGAGCCAATCATTGCTCTATATGTTGTCTGATCAACAGGTTTCCCATGTTCATCAGCATCCAATACAGCATTGGTAGGCATGGGTGTTTTCATACAAGATGCCTCAGACATACCAAATTTCTTAACCAATTCATTTGCATATTTGGTTTGAGAAATAAAGATGCCTTCAGCATGTTGCTTGACTTGCAATCCTAGGAAGAAGGATAGCTCACCCATGCTACTCATCTCAAATTTAGAATGCATTAGGTTAGAAAACCTTTTGCACAATTTGAGTCAGTAGAACCAAAAATGATATCGTCTACATAAATCTGTACTAGTAGGGTATGGGACTTATGGGTTCTAATGAAAAGAGTTTGGTCTACTCTACCCCTTATAAAACCATTTTCCAAGAGAAAGCATGCTAGGGTCTCATACCATGCTCTAGGAGCTTGCTTGAGACCATATAATGCTTTGTTCAGTCTAAAAACATAATCAGGATAAGTTGGAGAGATAAAACCTGGAGGTTGTCTGACATAAACTTCCTCTTTGATGTCTCCATTTAAGAAAGCACTTTTGACATCCATCTGATATACTTTGAAGCCTTTGTGAGCTGCATAAGCTAGAAATATTCTGATGGCTTCCAATCTTGCAACAGGTGCAAAAGTCTGGTCGTAGTCTATTCCTTCTTCTTGAGAGTATCCCTGAGCAACTAGTCTTGCCTTGTTCCTTATAATTACTCCTTGATCATCCAATTTGTTTCTGAATACCCATTTTGTTCCAACAATGGAGTGATCCTTGGGCTTTGGCACTAGTTCCCATACTTTGTTCCTCTCAAATTGATGCAACTCCTCTTGCATTGCAATGATCCAGTGTGGATCTTGCTCTGCATCTTGAATGGACTGAGGTTCAATTTGAGATAGGAAGCAGGTGTGCAACAGGTTTTGGTTGACCTGATTTCTGGTTTGCACACCAGCTGAGATTTCTCCAATTATTTGGGAAATTGGATGGTCTCTTGATGTTACTAAATCAACAGGGGGTGTTGATTGTTCACCAACCTGTGTTGTTGTTTCCTCTTGTGGTACAACAACTGGCTCTTCAAGTTGTGCTTCAATGTGTTGAGCATTCCCTTCATCTTCACTGCTTTCATCCTCTTGAGTAACCTGTAACCTGTTCAAGTCTTCAACTAGAGAATGTTCCTGCAAAGGTTCTATGGTAGAAGAAATTCTTCTCCTTGAAAGACATGTTAGTTTCATCAAAAGAAATGTGAACAGATTCCTCAATTTTCAAAGATGATTTATTATAGACCCTATAAGCCTTGCTGATCATGGAGTATCCCAGAAACACTCCTTCATCAGCTTTGGCTTGAAATTTTGCTAAATATTTCTTGTCATTATTGTGAATGTAGCAAATACAACCAAAGACTCTAAAATAGTCAACTTTAGGTTTCTTCCCTTTGAGTAATTCATAGGGAGTCTTTCCCTTTAGTTTATGTATCAGACTTCTGTTCAGCACATAGTTGGAGGTGTTCACTGCCTCTGCCCAAAAGGATAGAGGTAGATGAGCATCTGACAACAATGTAGTGGCAAATTCAATAAGGGTTCTATTTTTCCTTTCAGCTACCTCATTTTGTTGAGGAGTTCTAGGAGCTGAGAAAGTATGCCTGATCCCTTCACTCTGACAGAACTCTTGCATAAGAAGAGAATCAAACTCTGTCCCATGATCACTTCTGATCAGGGCAATGTGAGTATTTAACTCAATCTGTATACATTTGAGAAACTCTGTCAGACACTTAAAGTTATCAGACTTCTTTCTTAGAAAGAACACCCAAGTGAATCTAGAGAAGTCATCTACAACTACTAAAGTGTAGAATTTCCCTCCTAGGCTTTGTACTGTGATTGGTCCAAAAAGATCCATGTGTAACAGATACAATATCCTAGGTGAATCACTCTTATTAAGTGACTTAAAGCTATTTTTAGTTTGCTTGCCTAATTGACAAGCCCTGCAGAGTCCTTCCTTCTTGTAGGGGCCAGAAGGTAGTCCTCTAACAAGGTTGTCCTTGGATAGCCTAGCAATAGTTCTAAGGTTTAGGTGTCCTAATCTCTTATGCCATAAAACATTTGGTCTACAGACAGAGTTAAACAAGCAGATATCTACATCAGTTGAAAGAAAATCTACTAGATAGATGTTACCTTTCCTTTTACCTGTCAACACAGTTGTGTTGTCCTCTGACTTGATTTTGCATAAGGCTTTGCTGAAGGTCACCTGGTAGCCTTCATCACACAGCTGACTGATGCTAATTAGGTTGTGCTTCAGTCCTTCCACATAAGCTACCTTCTTGAAGGTTACTGAACCAATCTGGACTGCACCATATCCTTTAGTTTGTCCAAAGTTTGAATCACCAAAGATAACTTTGGGTCCAAGCTTGGCTCTGAAGGATGTGAGGTTGTCCTTATTCCCTGTCATGTGCTTAGAGCACCCACTATCCAAATACCATTGCTGGTTAGATGTTGGATAGGTCTTCACCTGCACATAAGACAATTCATTTGTTTTTGACCCAGTTTACCTTGGGCCTAGGTTGATAACCTTTAAATTCTGAAATGAAAGACATCCCAGGTTGACTCTTATATCCTTCAGGATGATATCTCCTTGGAGGTAAAATCCATTCAGTATAAGGGTTAAAGATTTGGGATGAAGGACCCTTAGGATTCAATTTTGATTTGCCTTTGAAAAATTTTCCAGAGTTCTGACCTCTGTTCGACGATCTTGGAGCTGCGTTCGACGATCTTGGGTCAGATCGTCGAGCTCCGTTCGACGGTCGACTATGGCTGAGGTCAGGTATTTGAGATCGTCGACCTGCGTTCGACGACTTTGGCTGAGATCGTCGATCTGCGTTCGATGATTTTGCCTGAGATCGTCGAGCTGCGTTCGGCGATCGTCGATCTTCATTCGGCGATCGTCGATCTCCGTTCGACAATTTCTGTTGGGACTTGGTTTTCTGAGGCAGATCAGAATTTTTCCTAGCACCTCTACAACTCCCTTTCCTTTGTCAGAAATGAATTTGATTGGAGTTGTTAGGACTATAGGTTGGCTGGATGAAGCACCCAAGCCCAGTGTACTGTTGAATCTGGAGTTCACTGTGCTTGTGATGTCCATCAGCTTGATGCTTCTCCCATTGAGGGATTCCTTCAAGCTTCTTGGCCTCAAGAGAGCTCACTTTTCAGTGAAGCTATATGTTCTCTACAGCACTCCAACTCCTGAGAGAGTTTGAGGTTTTCTGACTTTAAAGTATTGTGTTCAGATAATTGATTTCTGAGAGAGATAATCTCTTTCTCAGACTTTAGCAGGTCTAAACACAGTGCTTTAAATTCAGATTTAAAATCTTCTGAACTAAAATCAAAAGAACCAATTACCTGATCTTCTTCAGGTTGAGTCTCTGAGTCTGACTCTGACTCTTCTTCTTCTGAATTATGCTGTGAGGCATTGATTGCCATCATGCAGAACTCCTTTTCTTCTGCATCATCCTCATCATCACTGGAGCTGGATGAGGCTTCTGACTCCTCTTTTGTCTCACTCCAGGATTCAGCAACAAACCCTTTTCTTGTATGCTTATTTTTGCTTGAAGAAGGTTTGCCATTGCCATTCCTTTTGGAGTCTTTCTCCTTTCTTCTTTCTTTCCTGTCCCTTCTGTCCTTGTTCTTGTTCTCTGGACAGTCAGGAACTATGTGCCCTGGTTTCCTGCAACCAAAGCAAATAATGTCTTTATTATTACTAATGGACTTGTCATACCTTGGCTTATCCTGCTCCTTGTATGATCTTCTTCTGAAGTCCTTTCTGGCCATCTTGTAGAATCTTTTGGCCAGCAGAGTGAGTAGTTCATCATTGCCTGTGGCTTTATCTTTAGGCAGATCCTCAGTTGCCTTGAATGCTATGGTCTTCTCTTTTCTTGTGGCTGGTGAGGCAGCCTTCTGTTCTTCCTCTCTATTCTTGATGAGTAGCTCATAAGATTTGAGCTTACCCAATAGAGCTTCAGTAGTGATCTCGTTCAGACTTCTAGCATCCTTAATTGGACAGATTCTTGAATCCCAAGTGCTGGGGAAGCACATTAGGATCTTGTCATTAAGTTCTGTTAGAGAGATCTCTTTGTCCAAGGTCCTGAGTTCACTGACAATTAGACTTAGTCTGTTGTACATATCTCCCACTGACTCAGTTTCTCCCTTTTCGAAATTCTCATATTGAGAGATGAGATGGGATCTTCTATCCTTTCTCTCATCAGCTGAGCCTGAGACTATTTCTGAGAGCTTGTCTCAAATTTCCTTGGCTGAATTGCATTCAGCTACCTTTTGAAATATGTCATCTGACATTGTCTGGGCTAGGATGTTCATAGCCTTGGCATCAGCTACCTTCCATTTCTTGATGTCAGCATCTGTTCCTGATGGAGGTGGCACAGCATTTGTGCTTGTGTTCTCTGGGGGTCTTGGACATACTGTCAAAACAGAATTAAAGATATCTTCGTCAATAGAATTCATGTAAAGTCTAATCCTTGCTTTCCAGAGTGCAAACTTTGACAGATTGCACACTGGAGGTCTGGTGCTAGCATAATCTTTGTTTTGGGCCATGATTTGTGAAAACAAAGTCTAATAATAAAATACAAAAGAAAGCAGATCTAACTTGGGATCTTTGGGTTCAGGTGTTAGCCTGTACAACCAATTAGGTATGGTATGTTTAACCAACCTCGCTTTGATACCAATTGAAAGTGCAGCTAGATCTGATATACTCTAGAGGGGGGGGGGGGGTGAATAGAGTATATGGTGCTTTAAAAACTTTTACAACTATTGTTGTAATATGTGTGAGCAGGGAAGCAATAATAAATCTAATCACAGCACTAAGTTAAACAAAAAACTAAGCACAGAAAAATCAAGGCCAGAAACAAAAATGAAAGCAAGCAAAACCAGAAGACACAAGGAAATATAGTGGTTCCCCTAAACTTGGGTACATCCACTCTTCTACCACCCTAGGTAGGAATCCACTGCAGGATGAGTTGATCAGGTGTCCTGGGCACCAATGAGCTTTTGATAAGGTGCTCAAAAACCAAAGCAGATTTTTTGATCAGGTGTCTTGCCACCAATGAGCTTTTGACAAGGTGATCAAAAACCAAGCTCAAACTTTTGAAGGGAGTTTGAGAAACCCTTTACAGAGTGGGGGTGAGAGAGTGATGGAAGTCTTCTCTTTCTCAAACAACTGAGAAGACTATGTGGATTGCTGAGGGTGATAGGCCTTCAAAGATTGAACTCCAGCAATAGAATATTTCAGCAATAGCTGAAATGTTGAATGTCTGGAGTCTGGAAATATGTTGGACTTGAACACTTTGAAAGCTACAGAGATCTGAAGATTTTGAGAAAGCTTGATCTCCTTGGATGTGTGTTCTTGAGAATTCTTTGTGACAGAAGATTTTTGAATATGTCTCTGTAATCTGTATTCTCTCTCTGTATTGTGTGTGCTCTATGAGAGATTCAAAAATTCTGTCTTTTATTCTCTGGTACAGAATAGAATAACATTCTCTGTCAAGAATAGTCGCTGGCCTGCATTAATTGCATCCTTAATTGCATAATCTCTTCTGGAGGAAAGTCCACAGAAACATTCCTTTAAAAATCCCTTGAAACTTGGTCCAGAAATGAATGAGAACGGCTAGGAAATCTCTGAATTAATTGCAGAATAACTCCTAACTGATTTGAATTTGAATTAAGAAATATCCTGGAAGTTATCTGAAATCGTCGAACTGAGCTCAGCGATCTGGAAATATACTGCAGCAAAATATCGTCGATCTGAGCTCAAAGATCGTCGAACTGAGCTCAGAGATAAAGATCCAAAGCAGAGTCAAAATCGTCGACCTGAGCTCACCGATCGTCGAATGGAGTTCGACAATATAATGAAGTTGAGCTCAGCGATCGTCGAATGGAGTTCGACGATCTGTCGAAGTTGAGCTAGACGATCGTCGAATGGAGATCGACGATCAGTCGAGGTTGAGCTAGACGATCGTCAATCGGAGTTTGACGAATCGTCGTGCTGAACTCGACGATATGACTTAGTCTCCAAACACAAAATCTTGGTCTTCAGGGCAGCTTCCAAACCTAGTCTTCTAACCCTTAGACTCAATTCTAATTGACCTATTAAGCTATACAGGAGGTCAAGCAAAGGATTCCTAGAGACATAGTGATCCTGACCCAAATTAGTAATAGGGTGTTCCAACAGAGTACTGGATGATTATTTATTGTACCTCCCATTTTACGGGTTATATAGCTTAAGTGGTCTGCATGTGGTAAAAAGATTGCAGAAATTATGTTGGAGTATAATTTAATGCATGCCCTGGGATTAGTGGTCTGATGGTTTGGATAGATAAAAATAAGTTCATTATTGGTAGAAGGATGAGTAGAGGGATGGATTGGCTAGAGTTAGGAGGTGCCCCGGGATCGACGAAAGATCGTCTTTCCCGTAGGGAGGAAGTGTCAATTGCGCTTGGGTTAGGTCCAACACAACATTTAAGGGTAGCTAGTAAGTCTAGGGTTTCACTTTCTCACACCTCGATGACTCGGGGAGATAGGTTGGGTCACTCGGGCAGTAAGCCAGTGGTTTGGTAAAAGGGCAGGTTAGCCCGGCGAGCTTTGCCTCGGTAATGGTTTGTGATGGGCAGGATATCCCGTCGAGCTTTGGCTCGGTAATGGTTTGTGATGGGCGGGTTGGCCCGACGAGCTTTGGCTCGGTTGTTGTTTATGACAGACGGGATGGTCCGGGGAGCTTTGGCTCGGCAGCTGATACATAAGGTTGCATGTTCATAAAGGAAATGGTTGTGGGTCTTCGGTGTTGGAGGGTCGATGCACCGATGACAACACATTGAATCGGCGAGTGTGGTTTAGCACTTGGCCAAATAAAGTCCGGTGCGCCAGCCGGTAAGAGTACGCAGGCACTTCGCTCTGTGCACCAGTGTTGAGGCGTACGATAGGTCTGACTGGTAGTGCAATTACCGGTTTAGAGGTGGGCGAGACCCAACCCACTGCTTCTGTTTGCCACTACGGAGGTATGGGAGGTTCGGCTCCAGAAATGGGGAACTAAAGGTCTGTGTGCACAGAGTCGAGTGGGTGAGTTGCAATTGCATGTTCACATCATGGCAAAATTGTATTACATAGCATAATCATTGCATATAACCTGACACCTATTGTATAAGTTGTATGGGATGCATTATACTATAGGCCCTGCAAGACGACCCCTTCGTTTATAAGTTCGCGCAAGCGTGCTTATAAGTTAAAGGTTTTATTTGATATTACATATTATGCTTGCTAGAAAACCAACACCCAATCGCATAAATTGGTATGAGACTTTTTATACGATAGGAGCCCTGCAAAAGATCCCTTAGCTTATGTGTTTTCATATAAGTTAAGGTTACATTCTCATTCAGTTTTTCATACCTATTTTGCTGCCATACATACTGTAGAACTGCTACATTAGTTCCTCTACTACCTGCTTATTTGTTATTCTCCACCTTCATGTCCTCTCCTTTCCTTCTCCCCGCTCGGTGCCTAGGGGCCATGGGGGAAGGGGCGGGGGATGATAGGACTTAGTCTTTTAGACTAACGATTTTTGAACCACATCATTTTAGGGGACCGTAGAGCCCAGCATAGAGGAGCAGCCCTAGAGGTCGGCACGCATGGAGATGGGCCAGTCTAGTACCGGAGTTCAGATGATAGGGACTGTGAGTCCTGATCATTATTAGTTATAGTATTTGGTTCCGCGTTGAGAGATTTGTAGTGAGGACTTGATGTACCGGGCATGAGCCTAAGATCCTATATTTCTGTATATCTGTGGACACTCCCTTCGTGGAGATTATTTGCATATATATGTGATTTCTGTGGAGTTGCTTTACCATTGGCTATAGTTATGATCGATTTGGCCGGCAGGATCGGCGTATTGTAGTGATGACCTTCCCGGGTACGAAGGTTTCACCGCAAAGCGGCGGTTCTGGGCCTAAGACCCAGGTTTTTAAAAAGAAAAAAGGGGGGTCTTACAAGTGGTATCAGAGGGAAACATCGATCATCAAGTAGCAGTCCACAACCCATGGGTCACCCCCGCACGGGTTTAGTTTGGGGACAAACTAAGCAGCGGAAGCAGTGGTGTGCCCATATGGGGGATCAGATGTAAATCATCCACTTTTAATTAGGTTAGAGTCGATTACTTACTGATGGCTTTGGAGTTGATCCAAACATTAGAAACGATGCAGATATCCTTTGTGTCCGAGGATCACACTGAGCTGTACCGGGAGTACCTAGCGTCGTTGATTGCCCCAGATGACATTAGAGACCGAGTTAGAGATGGGCAGAGGCAGGATGCCCAGCTAGATCCGGTATTCCAGGACTTAGAAGCAGGCACTGCTGGGGATTACACGTTAAGGGATGGTCTAGTGTGTTTCAAAGGACGAGTGTACATACTAGAGGGAGGAAAGGTCCGGGAGGATATTATGATGGAGGCCCGCTGCAGTCAGTATTTGGTACATCAGGGGATTACAAAGATGACTGCGGATCTGAAGAAGACTATGTACTGGCCAGGCATGAAGAAGGATATTACATACTTCGTGACTCATTGTGAGGCTTGCCAGCTGGTGAAGGCGGAGTGCAGAAACCCCGCAGGATTGCTACAGCCACTTCCGGTGCCGGAGTGGAAATTTGAGGACATCGCGATGGATTTCATTCATGGCCTTCCCCGATCACGGACGGGAAATGATTCTATTTGGGTCATCATCGATCGGCTGACGAAGGTGGCCAGATTCATTCCGATCAGAAAAGATGACTCGGTTGGGGTACTAGTGCGGAGATTCATAGAGCAGTTCATTCGTTACCACGGGGTGCCCAGGACGATCGTGTCAGATCGGGATGGTCGGATCACATCTAGGGAGTGGATATTCGTGCAGGCTTACTTAGGCGCGCGGCTGACCTTCAGCACAACATTTCATCCCCAGACGGATGGGCAGACGGAATGCACCAATCAGACATTAGAGGACCTCCTAAGGCTATGCATTTTGGATCGAAACGAACCTTGCGAGAAGCTTTTACCACTGGTCGAGTTCTCCTATAACAACAACTACCAGTCCAGCATAGGGATGGCTCATTATGAAGCCTTGTACGGAAGGGGATGTAGGACTCCGCTTTCATGGATTCAGGACGAGGATCCAAAAGCATTGGGATCAGATTTTGTCGAAGGCATCGAGGCTCAGGTGAGACTGATACGGGACAGAATGCTGGAAGCGCAGCGCCGATTGGTTAAGTATTACGATGCCCGACAACGTCAGGTAGAGTTTCAGGTGGGAGACCGGGTTTTCTTGAAGATCCGGCCCATGCACGGAGTTTCACGGGTGAGCATTTGGAAGAAGAAGCTCAGCCCTAGGTATATGAGCCCTTACAGGATTCTGGAGCGGACCGGACCCCTAGCTTATAGGCTGGAGTTGCCACCGGAACTAGCAGGTTTAAACGACGTGTTCCATATATCTTCGCTTTGGAGGGCTCTACTACGCCCGGAGCAGCAGATTTCGACCACAGATGGACCAATAGCTTCAGACCGGTCAGTTCACTTGGAGCCGGTTCGGATCGATGACAGAGGAGTACGGATCTTGCGATGCAAGAAGGTTCCATTAGTCAAGGTTATGTGGAGAAACCACAGCCAGGAGGAGCATACCTGGGAACCGCAGGACCTGATGCGACAAAAGTATCCAGAGCTATTCAGTCAGGTATACCTCACAACCACTCAAGATGTTCAATTTACTTTCCTTTTTTAAACTAGTAGGGATGCTCTAGGAAGAGTAGAGGCTAATATTTTGTTTATTGGGATCTTGGCTTTGCCAATTGGGCGAATTGGTCATAGATTTAGGTTTCCCTTTAAACCCCACTTAGCAAACATGGTGTCGAGATGTAATCTTTCACTTCTTATGGAATGTTGCAAGTTTCCTTTTCTTCGATAGAAATTCCCATAGGCTTAACCTTGATTTCGGGGACGAAATTTTTATTTTGTTTATTGGGATTTGTAACATCCCATTTCCAACTAGACCCCTAAGATTGTTTTTGGCCATGACTAGGTCATGACAAAACCCTAAGAAGCTAAAAAGGGCCAAGTGATAGAAGGCCAAGGTGAGAATCACCTTGGTCTGCTGACTCGGTTGGGGTACTCGTGCGGAGATTCGTAGAGCAGTTCATTCGTTACCACGGGGTGCCCAGGACGATCGTGTCAGATCGGGATGGTCGGTTCACATCCAGGGAGTGCATATCCGTGTAAGCTTACTTAGGCACGCGACTGACATTCAGCACAGCATTTTATCCACAGACGGATGGGCAGACGGAACACAGAAACCAGACATTGGAGGACCTCCTAAGGCTATTCATTCTGGATCAAAACGAACCTTGGTAGAAGCTTTTACCACTGGTTGAGTTCTCCTATAACAACAGCTACCAGTCCAGCATAGGGATGGCTCCTTATGAAGCCTTGTACAGAAGGAGATGTAGGACTCTGCTTTCATGGATTTAGGACGAGGATCCAAAGGCGTTGGGATCAGATTTTGTCGAAGACACCGAGGCTCAGGTGAGACTGATACGGGACAGAATGCTGGAAGCACAGAGCCGACAGGCTAAGTATTACGATGCCCGGCACCGTCAGGTAGAGTTTCCGGTGGGAGACCGGGTTTTCTTGAAGATCCGGCCCATGCACGGAGTTTCACGGGTGCGCGTTCGGAAGAAGAAGCTCAGCCCTAGGTATATGGGCCCATACAGGATCCTGGAGCGGATCGGACCCCTAGCTTACAGGCTAGAGTTGCCACCGAAACTGGCAGGTTTACACGACGTGTTCCATATATCTTCGCTTAGGAGGGCTCTACTACGCCCGGAGCAGCATATTTCGACCACAGATGGACCGGTAGATTCAGACCGGTCAGTTAACTTGGAGCCAGTTCGGATCGATAACAGAGGAGTACGGATCTTGCGTCGCAAGAAGGTTCCGTTAGTCAAGGTTCTGTGGAGAAACCACGGCCAGGAGGAGCATACCTGGGAACCGCAGGACCTGATGCGACAAAAGTATCCAGAGCTGTTCAGTCAGGTATACCTCACTACCTCTGAAGATGTTCAATTTACTTTCATGTTTTAAACTAGTAGAGCTGCTCTAGGAAGAGTAGAGGCTAATATTTTGTTTATTGGGATCTTGGATTTGCCAATTGGGCGAATTGGTCATAGATTTAGGTTTTCCTTTAAACCCTACTTAACAAACATGAGGTCAAGATGTAATCTTTCACTTCTTATGGGATGTTAAAAGTTTCCTCTTCTTTGATAGAAATTCTCGTAGGCTTAACCTTGATTTCGGGGACGAAATTTTTGTTTTGTTTATTGGGATTTATAACATCCCATTTCCAACTACACCCCTAAGAGTGGTTTTGTCCATGACTAGGTCATGACAAAACCCTAGGAAGCTAAAAAGGGCCAAGTGATAGAAGGCCAAGGTGAGAATCACCTTGGCCTGCCTATGGCACAACCTCATCATAAAACCTACGGTTTGACTTTAGGGATTCACCAAGACTCCAAGACCCCACCATTGTCTCATCAACCCATTGTAAGATCCATTGGAGCCCTAAGGGTCCATTGAAGTCGACCCAAGGTGGCTCAGTTGACCTAGAACCACCATAAGCCTAAAGTGAGCAAGGTGCCCTAACTAAGGGTAGTGTACCCTAGTAAAGCCCAACTAACCATACCAAGGACCTTCTAGTCATAAAGTGGGATCAATGGGTCACTAAGGACCCATGAAGGGCAGTCCAAAGGGTTAAGTTGACAAAAGTCAACTCTAACCCTAAATGGGTCAAACTAACCTGCACAAGGGCCAATTGAAGTTCCCTTAGCCAAGTGGACCCCACACATACCTTCATAACCCTAGTGAGAGGCCAATGGGTCACCAAGGACCCATTGGGGCCAAACAAAAAGGCTAAGTTGACCAAAGTCAACTCTAGCCCCAAAGTGGTCAAAGTGTCCTTACCAAGGGACAAGTGACCTCCAAGATGCCAAGTCAGCCCTATCCAACCCTACCTAGGCCTTAGGGGAGATCAATGGGTCACCAAGGACCCATTAGGGCCAACCTGAAAGACCAAATTGACCAAGGTCAACCATGGTCAAAGTTTAGGTCAAGTTAGCCCAAATGGACGAACTCAAGCTCAATCCCAATTCTCTTGGTCTAACCTTGCCTTGATGGGTGAAATAAACATGTGGGCAGTCATTGGATTAGGTAGGAGTCAATTTCAGCTTGGTAGGTAGGAGAGAGAGAGGAAATTTAAATGAAGGAGAGAGAAAGAGATGGAGTAATGGAGGAAGACCTTAGGCTCCTCCCTCCCATTCCCCCAACCTTCCTGAAAGTTCAGGAGGTATGCTTGATACCACCTGAAGGTGTTAGTTAGATCAGATATACTCTAGAGGGGGGGGGGTGAATAGAGTATGTTGGTGATTTTAAAACTTTTACAACTGTTGTTGTATTTTAGGTGTGTGTGCAGGGAAGCAAATACAATAAACCAAGATGCAGCAACTATTTAATCACAGCACATTCAAAGAGCAAGGCCAGAAAACAAAAAGGAAAAGAAAGCAACCAGACGACACAAGAATTTTATAGTGGTTCCCCAAATCTGGGTAGTCCACTCTTCTACCACCCTGGTAGGAATCCACTGCAGGAAGGGGTTGATCAGGTGTCCTGACACCAATAGGGTTTTGATCAGGTTCCCAAAAACCAAACCCTCAAGTCTTTTGGAGGGAGACTTGCAACCAGAATAATTTTGAAGGGAATTAAAACCATGTACAGAGGTGGAGTGAGAGGGTGATGAGTTCTTCTCTTTCTCAAGTCAAATGAGAAGACTTGTGGATTGTTGTTTAGCAGCTTTGCTCCCCCCTGGGATGTAGAATGAATCAGGAAGAATGCTGGAGCACTGCTTCAGGGTGATAGGTCTTCAAAGACCTAGAATTCCAGGTCCAGAGAAAGTCTCCAGGAACTTCTTGTGACTGATATGAATGTATTGTCTTTGAAGTTATCCTGAGTAAAAGCAGATGAAGAAGACTCTTGATATTGATGTAGTGTTCTTCTTCTTCATCATCTTGATCAGTTTCTCTCTGGGCCAAGAATGAATTCCTTTTTCTGTGTTGTCTAAATCACTGTCTGTCTTTTTGTTTTGTTGTTGTATATCTCTGTATTTCTCACTCTTTCTGTATCTCTCAATGTCTCATAAGAAACAACCGAATTTTGAATATAGAGCAGTAATGGCAGACGACCTGGAAAGGAAGTAGCAATTAATAATTTCCCCAACTGTTTCCATGGGAAAATGGTATGTAATAATCCAGGATTAACTTCGCATTCTAACGGCAGTATTCTGGGAAGAACTGCCATTAAATGTTCAGGAATCAGCGACATAGAATGAGACGGGAACGAAAGAAGACCTAGTCTGGAATCGTCGACCGAAGAACATAATTCATCGAACTGAGTTTTGAGTTCGTCGAGTTGAGCCTGAGTTCGTCGAGCTAAGCTGAGTTCGTCGAGCTGAGCTGAGTTCATCGAGCTGACAGTCTTCATTCGTTGAACAGACAATCTTCAATATCAGACAAACATTATTCGTTGAGTAGAGAACTAAATTCGTCGAGCTGAGAACCAAATTCGTCGACCTGAGAAAAGTTCTGGACTAAGACGAAATACTCTGCATCTGCTGAAATGCTGTATCGACACAAATTGGTGTCGACAGATTGATCTTGGTGTCGACACAAATCCTCTGGTGTCGAAATAAGCTGGTGTCGACTGAAATCCTGGTGTCGACATAAGCTGGTGTCGACTGAAATCCTGGTGTCGACACAAATCGTCTGGTGTCGACTCAAACCCTAAGTGTCGACACAGATTCTCTAAGTACGAAAATCGTCGAGTAGAGATTAGCATTCGTCGACCTGAGAAGCTGTGAACTTGAGGTCCAAGTTCGTCGAGCTCAGAATATAATTCGTCGACCGAAGCATGAAGCTGGACTTAGAGAAATTCTGAAGTAGTCCTGATAAGCTTGAGGTAGAATCCCGGTGTTCGTCGAGCAAAGAACATAGTTCGTCGAGCTCAGCACTACGAATTGTCTCACGATTGTCGAGCGCAGAACTCCCTTCGTCGAGCTGAGTTCGACGAACGTCGAACTCATTTCACTTAGTCTGAAAAACTAATAGATCTGGAGTTCCTGATGGTCTTGAGGAAGGCTGGTCCATCTGAAGTTGAGATAGAGGACTGTCCTAGACTCTAAGACAAAAAACTTGACCCAGACTATACATGATGGGTCACATCCTAAGTCAGTGGACCTAGCCCAAATCAACTAGGGATCCAACAATCTCACCCTATTTGGGTGAGGTCACTAACATAGACTCCAAGCAAAAAACAAACAGAAAAACAAAGCAAAATTAAGAGATATATCTGGCAGAGAATTTACAACACATGCATCAGATATATATGTATATACGGGCTTTATTTTAATGCAAGAAATAGTCTGAAATAGAAGCAGAAATGAAATAACCACAAAATTACTTCTCTGTCTTTTTCTGTTTTAGCTTGTCTTCTGGTGCTTTATCTCCTGGATTTTTGAAAATGATTTCCATATTGGGATCTGAAGCTTGAGCCTTGGTCATAGTCATGTCAGCTGCCCCTATGATGTCTAGTGAAGTGGCTCTGGGGACAACTGCTTCTAGGTGAAGATGCATGTACTCATCGACATTGAGTAGCTTGTTTGCTTTCCCAAATCTCTTTAGCTCATCTCTCCTGTACTGAGACATAGTAGTTAAGCATGTTGTGTCCTTGCCTTCAGCTTTAGCTTTGTTGATTAGAGATAAGCCAATGATCTCTTGGAACCTTGCCATTCTGGCTGTGTTGGCTGTTTCTGGATCTTCAGGAGGAGAATAGGGCCTTTCAGCTTCATGTTCCTTAGATTCCTGGTGCTGCTGCTGCTGTTGTTGATGGTGTTGTCTTCCTGAAGATGGTGGCCTTGGTAACTACCACCAGAAGATCTCCCTGTTTGTTTCTGATAAGTTTAAATATGGGCAGATCTCTGAGAGCCAGAGCTAGAGGCACCTGCTGCTGGAGGAGGAGGAGGATACTTTCTGTATCTATGAACTGGGGGAGGAGAGTATCTCCTACTCCTCTTCTTCTCTTTTTGCTGGTTCTTTGATAGCCATATCCATGCAGGCATACCTTTGTAAGGCGCAACATTGTGCAGAATATAGTATGGAGTGTTTGCAGTGGGATTAGGCTTGGGAGCAGGAGGAGGAGGATCCTTCCTTTTCTTAGAAAGCAACTTCTTTTTCTTTTTAGCAGCCTCCTCATCTGATTCATCATCGTCATCATCATCAGAACCTGAACTCTGAGGACTGTCATACAGAGCATTCAACTTCCTCAGAGTGTCATCAGGAATGATAAGAGGTTTTTCTTGAGGGAGGATAGAAGGTTCAGAGGGTGAGGGTTCAACAGCAGTAGAGACAGAGCTTTCAGCTGCTGCCTTGTTCTCTTCTTCAATGTCTGCCAGAATGAGCTCATCCAGATCAGGCATGGGAGAATCATCCATGACAAAATCTGGGACAGAGCAGATTTCTGGAATAGACACAGGAATTGGGACAGCAGTAGGAGTAGCAAAGGTGTCACAAAGTTGCTTGGCAACTGCTGGACTGGCTGGAGAGGTATACTGGACAATAGCCAAATATGGCTTAGCAACCTCTGCTGAAGGAAACTTCATATATACAGAATCAAAGGTATGAAGTAACTCAGATAAATTAACTGTGGGATGTATAATGAAATCACCAGCAGTTGTTATTGTATCTACTGACTCATCAAAGCTAATGTCAGTGTCCATAAATTGAATAAAATCAATTGTTGTATCTGTAACTGCAACTACATTATCAAGCACTGTATCAACTGTATCTATAGTATCAAAAATTGGATCTGCAGTATCAACTGTATCTGTATCAACTGTATCAACCTCTGCAGCTGCTGCACCAGCTTCATCATGGAGCATCTCCCCCTGCCTGGGTTCAGGAGAACCTGGAGCCAGGCCCCTGAATGAAGAGGGGGCTGCAGAAAGGGCTGTGATTTGTGCAGATAAAGAATTAATGGAATTCACCAGAGGTGTAATGGCCTCTGTGATGAGTGCTTGAATGAGAGGAGGCAGAAGAGAGATGATGGAGGGAATGGTGGAGGAGTCCAGAAGTGGAGAAGGAATGGTGGAGGGGATAGAAGCAGAGGAGGAAGGAAGAATATGTGGAGCGGAGAATAGAGGGAGAACAGTTTGTTGTTCAGTGGGTATTGTGTAGGATGGAATAGTGGATAGGTGTGGGGGAAGAGGGGATTGAGGAGGTGAGGGAATATGAGTTTCAGTGGGGGAAATTGGAGGTGTAGGGATATGTGCAAGATCAAGCGGTGGAGATTGATGTTTGGGTGGAGTCAATTGAGGTGCAGGAGGAGTGGGATGATATTTGGGAGGTGGAATGGCATCTTCAGTGTCAGGGTGGGGAATGACCTTGACTGTCCTTGTGCTCTCAGAAGCATTGATGGAGGAGGAGGAACCCTTGGATGGTTTGGTGATTGTCCTCTCCCATCTGCCAAACAAGGCGCAGGTGAGGCGCTTGCTGGCATTGATGAATGTGGTCGGGGAGACCAAACATTCAATGGCCTTTTCCTGGAGGAAAATCCCGAGGATTCTGCCGTAGCAGACTTCCTTCTTGCTTGTTTTCTTCTTGATTAGGTCAAAGAAGAGCATGCCCCAGTCGACCTGTCGTTTGATGAGCACTGCGCACATAATCAGGAATTGATGGCGAGTGATATAGTCGTGTGCCGAGTGCTTGCCCATCAGAATTTTTCCTACAATGTCGGCCAAAAATTGATAGGCGGCAGACAGTTGCTTCTTCAGAAGCTTATTAGGGTTGCTGCCGGAGAAACCCATTACTTTCAACATATCAGAATATTCCTCAGCGTCCATTTCCAAGTTTTCTTCACCATTGATCAGTCCAAAAATTCCAGAGAGTACTGTTGGAGACAGGGAAACGGCAGTGTTTCCAATATGTCCTGTCAGATTTCCGTCTTCAGATATGGTGGCAGTGTACACCCATTCTCTTGTCTCGGTTGAGTGTAGCTTGATGCTGCGAGTCATGAAGTCCTTGAGATGCAATTCTTCAAGTAATTCCAGGATATAAAGAAAAATTGGATCGGAATGTTGGAAATACTCAAAAACCATGGAGAATGCTGCATCAAACTTCATCGCCGCAAGTGCTCCTGGAGGAATCGCCATTGATGACCTGCAAAGAAAATCACAGAGAAAACGGCGATCAAGAGCTAAGGAACTAAAAGCGCGGGACGGAGGTCGAAGAAAACCTAGATATAAGATTTTCAGAATGTGAATCGACAAGCTCCGTTCCACGAAAAGAGACAGTTCTTCGAACTGAGGTCGACGAAATAAGTTAGAGGTGAGTAGTTCGTTGAACTCATTTAGAAGAATTGAAAACAGATTGCCGAACTCCGTTCGACGAAATGGTTTCTGAAGCAAGGTTCGTCGATCTCCGGTCGACGAAAATTATTTCCACAGAGAGAATTCGTCGGACTCCGTTCGATGAGAATCTCTCAAACATTCCCTAATTCGTCGAACTCCGTTTGACGAACTCTGGAAAATTCGTCGAATGCAGACAGAAATTAATTCAACTCTTCTCCATTAAGCATTCCCAGTTGATTTATAAAGAACAGATGGGTTTTCTCATCTAAAGGTTTGGTGAAAATATCTGCTCTCTGTAAATCAGTAGGAATATGAATCAAGTTAATCTTCTTTTTGTCTACATCATCTCTAATGAAATGATGTCTTATTTTAATATGTTTAGTCCTATAATGATGAACTGGATTCTGAGCTATAGCAATAGCACTAGTATTACCACAAAATAAGGTTAAATTATTTAAGTTGATACCATAATCTAGGAGCTAGTTTTGTATCCATAGCATCTGTGAACAGCAGCTGCCAGCAGCCATATACTCTGCCTCAGCAGTTGATGTAGTCACAGATGTCTGCTTTTTGCAAAACCAAGAGACAAGTCTCATACATAGGAACTGGCAAGTTGCAGAGGTACTTTTCCTGTCCACTCTACATCCAGCATAGTCAGCATCTGAGTATCCAGTTAACTCAAATTCTGACTCTGCAGGATACCAGAGTCCTAAACTAGGACAACTCTTTATATATCTCAAAATCCTTTTTAGAAAAATAAGAAGAGATTCTTTAGGATTCACTTGGAATCTAGCACAAAGGCATGTGGCAAACATTATGTCAGGCCTGCTAGCAGTTAAGTATAATAGGGATCCAACAATTGCCCTATAATGTTTCTGATCTACAGGTTTCCCTGCTGCATCAGAATCCACAACAGCATTGGTAGCCATAGGTGTTTTCATTCCTGAGGCATCACCCATCCCAAACTTTTTAATAAGCTCTTTAGAATACTTAGATTGGGAGAGGAAGATACCATCAGGGTGCTGCTTCACTTGGAGACCAAGGAAGTAGGAAAGCTCACCCATGCTACTCATCTCAAATTTGGAATGCATGAGGTCAGCAAACCTCTTGCACAATTTGGGATCAGTAGACACAAAAATAATGTCATCCACATATATTTGTACCAATAAGATTTGGTCCTTATGATGTCTAGTGAAAAGGGTTTTATCTATGGTTCGTCTTGTAAATTTATGCTCTAAAACAAAGCTTGTTAAGGTCTCATACCAAGCTCTTGGAGCTTGCTTTAAACCATAGAGAGCTTTATGCAATTTGTAAACATAAGAGGGTTGAGTTAGAGAGATAAAACCTGAAGGTTGTTCTACATAAACCTCTTCTTGAAGTACACCATTCAGAAAGGCACTCTTAACATCCATCTAGAATACTTTGAACTTTTTGTAGGATGTATAGGCTAGGAATATTCTAATGGCCTCCAACCTTGCAACAGGGGCAAAGGTTTGGTCATAGTCTATTCCTTCGTCTTGTCTATAGCCTTGAGCAACCAGTCTAGCCTTGTTTCTTACTATGTTCCCTTGTGCATCCAATTTGTTCCTATAGACCCATTTGGTTCCAATAACTGGGTAGTTATGGGGTCTTGGAACCAAATCCCAAACTCTACATCTCTCAAATTGATTTAGTTCCTCATGCATTGCAAGAATCCAGTGGGAATCTTGCTCAGCTTCATGGATGGTGAGAGGTTCAATTTGAGAGAGAAAACATGCATGCATCAAGTCTTGATTGAGCTGATGTCTTGTCTGTACACCAACTGAAATGTCTCCAATCACTTGAGATCTGGGGTGATCTCTAAGTGTGACAAGATCAGTTGGTGGAGTTGGTTGAGCAACAGCTTCTGTAAATAATTCCTATTGAGGAATGGTACTGGCTGTTGATGGAAGTTCAGTTACTTCCTCTTGGACTTCTTCTTCACTATCTTCAGCATCCTGTGGAGTGGGATGAGTTGGAACCTCTTGGGTAAGGTTTAGTCCATCTATAGACTCACACATTGGTGAAACCTGCAAAAGAATATGTCACCTTTTTGAAGGTCACTGCTCCAATGCTTACTCTTCCATATCCTTCTGACTGACCACTCTTTGAGTCTCCAAATATCACCTTTGGTCCTAGCTTGGACTTATAGCTGGAGATATTTGCTTTGCTGCCAGTCATGTGCTTGGAGCAGCCACTGTCCAGGTACCAGGTCTGACTTAACCTTGGACAGCTCTTCACCTGTACCTGCATTAAAGAATAAAGCTCAATTGTTCTTGACCCAGGTTACCTTGGGTCCTTGGTTTGGCTGAAAAGTAAAACTAGAAATTACTGATAAGGCAGGTTGAGACTTATACCCTAGAGGGTGATATCTCCTAGGTGGGATTATCCAATCAGCTACTGGATTAAATGTCTTGTTAGCTGCTTTAAAATTTCTATAGGAGAAATGATTTATATTTGGTTGTTCTGGGATCGATGAATTATTGTGAGTTCGTCGACTAGAGTTCGACAAATGGGGATGAGATCATCGACCTCCACTCAGAGAATGACCATGGTCATTTTCTGCATCCCACGTTCGTCGACCTCTGCTCGACGAACCATACACAGTTCGTCGATCGCAGTTGGACGAATAATTATTTCTGAAGTTTGCGTTCAGCGTTCGTCGATCGGGGTTCGACGAACTTGCAGGATTTCGTCGATCTAAGTTCGACGAATTCTACTGAACTTGGTTTTTAACAGCTTTCTTCTATTTTCTGTTTCTATTTTCTAGGGGATTTGACTTGTTTTCTGACATGGGTTTTTCAATTAGTTTCTCTTTACCTTTAGCAGTGATAAACTTTATGGGAGTAGAGAGTCTATTCTTCTTTATTATGGGGGGTAAACCTGATGAAGCACCCGAGCCCAGCCTGCCATTTAATCTGGCATTTACTGTGCTTGTGATATCCATCAGCTTGAGGCTTCTCCCATTGAGAGACTGCTCAAGTTGTTTTGCCTCACATAATTCAGATTTTAACTTGAGTATTTGTTCATTAGCTAGAGTCAATTGATCAGTTAGTTTTATATTTTCTGTGCTGACAGATTCAAGGTTTTCTAGTCTAGTCCTCAAGGTTTTTATTTCTTTCTCTGAGTTTATTAGATCCATGCACATAGTTTTAAATTCTATTTTAAATAAGTTAGAATTGAAATCAAAACTAGAAATCACCTGATCAGCCTCTGAGTCTGAGGCACCTTCATCTTCAGAATCCTCTTCTGATCCACAGTTGCTTCTGGAGGCATCTATTGCCATTAGGCACACCTCCTTGGATCTGGCTTCTTCCTCTTCTTCACTGGAGCTGGAGGAGGATGTTTCCTCTTCTGTGTCACTCCAGGACTCAACAACAAATCCTTTGTCTTTCCTTTTATATTTGTTGGAGGAGGGTCTGCTGCTTTGTTTTCTTATGGAATCCTTGTCCCTGCCCTTGTCCTTTTTCTGATTCTCTGGGCATTCTGAAATATAGTACCCAGGCTTTCTGCATCCAAAACACACAACCTCCTTAGTTGGTGTCTTATCATATTTGGGCTTATCATCCTGCCTGTATGATTTTCTTCTAAGGTCCTTTCTTGCCATTTTGTAGAATCGTTTGGCAAAAAGACTCATTAATTCCTCATTGGATGTAGATGTTTCATTGTCTTTAGAAGCTTTGAAGGCCAAGCTGTGCTCCTTCCTAACTGGGGTAGTTGCCTTCTGTTCTGCTGCCTCTCTTGATTTGACAAGCTGCTTATATGACTTCATCTTGCCTAACAGAGATTCTATTGAAATCTCATTGAGGCTTCTGGCTTCTTTGATTGGCCAGATTCTGGAATCCCATGAACTGGGGAAACACATCAATATCTTGTCATTCACCTCAGTTAAGGTGATGTCCTTGTCAAGAGTCTTGAGTTCACTGATGATTGAACTTAATCTATTGTACATCTCAGCCACAGATTCTGTCTCATCCTTTTTGAAATTCTCATAGAGAGAAATGAGACTGGATCTCCTATCCTTTCTTTCATCAGCTGAGCCTGCTACCATTTGATTGAGAGAGTCCCAAATGGCCTTGGCTGAGGTGCACTCAGCCACCTTCTGAAATATGTCATCTGACATTGTTTGGGCCAGAATATTCATAGCCTTTGCATCAGCCATCTTGGCTTTCTTATAGGCTTCAGTATTGTCTGGAGGTGGTACTGCACTCAGATTAGTTGATGTGCTGGCAAAAGTTGTAGGAGCTGGAGGAACACCTGTTGAAATGACAGAAAAAATATCCTCATCAATGGTGTTCATATATAATCTAATTCTTGCCTTCCATATGACAAACTTATTAAGATTGCACACTGGAGGTCTGATGCTTGTATAATCCTTGTTTTGGGCCATGTATGTGAGAAGGATAAGTCTAATAACAGAATAAAATCAAACAGATCTAACTAAAGGATCTTTGGGTTCAGGTGTTAGCCTGTACAACCAATCAGGTATGGTAATTTTACCAACCTGTAAGGTCTGGTAATTTAACCAACCTGGAAGATGTGGTATTATTAACCAACCTCCCTCTGATACCAATTGAAAGTTCAGGAGGTATGCTTGATACCACCTGAAGGTGTTAGTTAGATCAGATATACTCTAGAGGGGGGGTGAATAGAGTATGTTGGTGATTTTAAAACTTTTACAACTGTTATTGTATTTTAGGTGTGTGTGCAGGGAAGCAAATACAATAAACCAAGATGCAGCAACTATCTAATCACAGCACATTCACAGAGCAAGGCCAAAAAACAAAAAGGAAAAGAAAGCAACCAGACGACACAAGAATTTTATAGTGGCTCCCCAAATTTTGGTAGTCCACTCTTCTACCACCCTGGTAGGAATCCACTGCAGGAAGGGGTTGATCAGGTGTCCTGGCACAAATGGGGTTTTGATCAGGTTCCCAAAAACCAAACCCTCAAGTCTTTTGGAGGGAGACTTGCAACCAGAATAATTTTGAAGGGAATTAAAACCCTGTACAGAGGTGGAGTGAGAGGGTGATGACGTCATCTCTTTCTCAAGTCAAATGAGAAGACTTGTGGATTGTTGTTTAGCAGCTTTGCTCCCCCTGGATGTAGAATGAATCAGGAAGAATGCTGGAGCACTGCTTCAGGGTGATAGGTCTTCAAAGACCTAGAATTCCAGGTCCAGAGAAAGTCTCCAGGAACTTCTTGTGACTGATATAAATGTATTGTCTTTGAAGTTATCCTGAGTAAAAGCAGATGAAGAAGACTTTTGATATTGATGTAGTGTTCTTCTTCTTCTTCTTGATCAGTTTCTCTCTGTGCCAAGAATGAATTCCTTTTTCTGTGTTGTCTAAATCAATGTCTGTCTTTTTGTTTTGTTGTTGTATATCTCTGTATTTCTCACTCTTTCTGTATCTCTCAATGTCTCATAAGAAACATTCGAATTTTGAATATAGAGCAGTAATGGCAGACGACCTGGAAAGGAAGTAGCAATTAATTATTTCCCCAACTATTTCCATGGGAAAATGGTATGTAATAATCCAGGATTAACTTCGCATTCTAATGGCAGTATTCTGGGAAGAACAGCCATTAAATGTTCAGGAATTAGCGCCATAGAATGAGACGGGAACGGAAGAAGACCTAGTCTAGAATCGTCGACCGAAGAACATAATTCATCGAACTGAGTTTTGAGTTCGTCGAGTTGAGCCTGAGTTCGTCGAGCTAAGCTGAGTTCGTCGAGCTGAGCTGAGTTCGTCAAGCTGACAGTCTTCATTCGTTGAACAGACAATCTTCAATATCAGATAAACATTATTCGTTGAGCAGAGAACTAAATTCATCGAGCTGAGAACCAAATTCGTCGACCTGAGAAAAGTTCTGGACAAAGACGAAATACTCTACATCTGCTGAAATGCTGTGTCGACACAAATTGGTGTCGACAGATTGATCTTGGTGTCGACACAAATCCTCTGTTGTCGACATAAGCTGGTGTCGACTGAAATCCTGGTGTCGGCATAAGCTGGTGTCGACTGAAATCCTTGTGTCGACACAAATCGTCTGGTGTCGACTCAAACCCTAAGTGTCGACACAGATTCTCTGAGTACGAAAATCATCGAGTAGAGATTAGCATTCGTCGACCTGAGAAGCTGTGAACTTGAGGTCCAAGTTCGTCGAGCTCAGAATATAATTCGTCGACCGAAGCATGAAGCTGGACTTAGAGAAATTCTGAAGTAGTCCTGATAAGCTTGAGGTAGAATCCCGGTGTTTGTCGAGGAAAGAACATAGTTCGTCGAGCTCAGCACTACGAATTATCTCACGATCGTCGATCGCAGAACTCCCTTCGTCGAGCTGAGTTCGACGAACGTCGAACTCATTTCACTTAGTCTGAAAAACTGATAGATCTGGAGTTCCTGATGGTCTTGAGGAAGGCTAGTCCATCTGATGTTGAGATAGAGGACTGTCCTAGACTCTAAGACAAAAACCTTGACCCAGACTATACATGATGGGTCACATCCTAAGTAAGTGGACCTAGCCCAAATCAAATAGGGATCCAACACTTACCCATTCAATTCCCTAAGACCAGAGGAGTGCAACCAGCTGATCATTGACTGGTTGGAGCCAAGTTTTCCCCCCTACCTACCATGACTGCCATCCTTGACTGAAGGCCAATAATGGCAAAGCAGCTTAGAGCCACCTACCACCCATTTCTCCTTTTTAAAACCTTCACTGGACTCCAAGGAGTCATTTCCACCACTTACCTGAAGGAGCCAAGCAATTCCACTGTGCTATTTCAGAAATCCGACCACCACCACCAAAAAATGGCTTCCCGGCGATCGGCAAGGCTACAGCCGCCCAGCAAGGTCCTCCTCCACTCCTTCTTCCATGTGTAGTTCTTAGGAATATTTAGGGCCAAGGTTCGGTCTCAATTGAGCCCGATCCAATGGGAAATTTTCCTGGTTTTTCCGCAAAAATCCAACTATCGGGTTCGCCGGAATAAGGCTCTCCAGTGGCTGTGCCGCTGCCTGGTGACAGCCACCACCTCAACGGAGGTGTTGGTGGCGGTGGCCGGCCGGGGAGGTGGCCGGATCGTCGGCGGCATCATCTGGAAGAAGCTCCATGATGGTGAGATTGGGTCCATCTGCTGGATGTGGAAGATGAAGGGATGTCGTCCAGTGGCGCGTCAAGATTCGTACAGAGGAGAAATTTAATCTATAGGAAATAATTTATAATTATCTAATTTACAGTAAAATTAATTTGAACCAATTTGGGTGTCTGGTTTGACCAGGGCACTCATTTTGGTGGGACCTACACCTAGGGCTAGACATACATTAAACTGAGTGCCCACACTTCATCCTTGGTCCAACTTAATTGGAATTTTGGCAGGGAGTCCCCCTAGACCATATCTAGGTGATGCCCCAGGATGGGAATTTTTGGGGACAAGTTTTCTATAGTTTTGGAAAATATTTAATTTATCAATGTTTAATTAATTTAAGGGCCAAAGGACCTCCAAATTCACCCAAATTTTGGTGAGAGGTGCTTAGGGTCAATATAAATATCTGTTTAAAATTTCATCATATTTGGAGGTGGTTTGAACAGAAATCATGCAAACCCTAGCTTTGCCCTAAAAGGGGTATTTTGGTCAAAAGGTTTATTTTGGGTTTTGAGTAGCCAAATCACCTCAACAGAGGTTGGGGTTTGGGCCACTAGCTTGGTATGGCTTATTTCACCTCATCATTAAAGATGGGAAAGATTGAAATTGGTTTGCCCTAAGATCTAAGGCCGTACCCTAAGGAAGGGCTTTTGTGCCTTGTGAAGGGTATGAGGTCAAAACACCTTGAATGATATTGGAATTTTGTAAGGAGGGTGGTAGGATTGATAAAACCCTCTGGCAAAAATAATAAGGGATTTTGGGAAGGGTAGGGCCCATAAAACCCTAACCCTAGCCTAGGGCACAAATATTATGGAGCTAGAATAGGTTAGCAAGATTATTAAAACAATCATGAAAATTTGGCAGAGAAAGTTTTAGACCATACTAATCATATGTGAATTTTAATGGAATTTTTGGATACATAATTAGGGTACCTACTTCACAACCTCAAATATTTGGGAACTTGCTTAATAATTCTTACAGAGCTCAATACTTGTTGAAAAATTATGAAACTGGAGAATTAGTGTTCCTAGTTCAGTATTCTCATATGGAAATTTATTTGGAATTTTTAGATGGATAATTGCTATACTTTGCTCATTAACCCCTTAACTTGGAATATTATGAGAAAATCAAATATATACTTTATTATTCAATGATAAATTGTGAAACTTGATTTAGAGTACTTATATGCCCTTACAATCATCCATTATTTGTCTCTGAATTTTTGGAAATTATTAATGCTGTAAATTCTCTTAAAATGAATTATTATGGGATATATTTGAAATTAAAATTAAGGGGTTAAACCTTACTGGAAAATTTTAAGGCTTTGGATTTTGAGTTATATATTCATATGGTATTTAACAAAAATTGGTGGAATATTATCTTATCTGAAATTGGTACTTCATGTTCAAACATCGGATTTTTGGCTACTAAATTAATTAAATAAATTATCAGATAAATAGGAAAATTGTGAAATTCTGGATTTAGTCCACAAAGCTCATAATGGCCCTCCAATAATTATTATATGAGTACTGGATGATTATTTGTTGTAACTCCATTTTACGGGTCATATATCTTAAGTGGTCTACATATAGTAAACAATTTACAGAAATTATGTTGGAGTATAATTTGATGCATTCCCTGGGATTAGTAGTCTGCTGGTTTGTATAGATAAAAACAAGTTCATTATTGGTGAGGGATGAATTGGCTAGAGTTAGGCGGTGCCCTGGGATCGACGAAAGTTCGTCTTTCCCATAGGGAGGAAGTGTCAATTGCTCTAGGGTTAGGTCCAAACACAACATTTAAGGGTAGATAATAAGGCTAGGGTTTCACTTTCTCACACCTCTATGACTCGGGGTGATAGGTTGGGTCACTCAGGCAATAAGCCCAGTGGTTTGGTAAAAGGGCATGTTAGCCCGACGAGCTTTGACTCGGTAATGGTTTGTGATGGGCAGGTTAGCCCGACGAGCTTTGGCTTGGTAATGGTTTGTGATGGGCGGGTTGGTCCGGCGAGCTTTGGCTCAGTTGTTGTTTATGACGGACGGGATGGTCCGGGGAGCTTTGGCTCGACAGCTGATACATAAGGTTGCATGTGCATAAAGGAAAAAGTTTTGGGTCTTCGGTGTTGGAGGGTCGATGCACCGACGCCAACACGTTAACTCGGCGAGTGTGGTTTAGCACTTGGCCAAATAAACTCTGGTGTGCCAGCCAGCAAGAGTACGCAGGCGCTCCGCTTTGTGCACCAGCATTGAGGTATACGATAGGTCTGACTGGTAGTGCAATTACCGGTTTAGAGGTGGGCGAGGCCCAACCCACCGCTTTCGTTTGCCACTACGGAGGTATCCTTGGAGGTTCGGATCCAGAAAGAGGGAACTAAAGATCTGTGTATATAGAGTCGAGTGAGTGAGTTGCACTTGCATGTTCACATCATGACATAATTGTATTACATAGCATAATCATTGCATATAACTTGACACCTATTGTATAAGTGGTATGGGATGCTCTATACAATAGGCCCTGCAAGACGACCCCTTTGTTTATAAGTTCGCGCAAGCGTGCCTATAGGTTAAAGGTTTTATTTGATATTATATATTATGCTTGCTAGAAAACCGACAATATATCGTATAAATCGGTATGAGACTTTTTATATGATAGGAGCCCTGCAAAAGATCCCTTTGCTTATGTGTTTTCATATAAGTTAAGGTTACATTCTCATTCATTTTTTCATACCTATTTTGCTGCCATACATACTGTAGAACTGCTAGATTAGTTCCGCTGCCACCTGCTTATTTGCTATTCTCCACCTTCATGTCCACTCCTTTCCTTCTCCTTGCTCGGTGCCTAGGGGCCATGGGGGAAGGGGCGGGGGATGATAGGACTTAGTCTTTTAGACTAACGATTTTCGAACCACATCATTTTAGGGGACAGTAGAGCCCAGCATAGAGGAGCAGCCCTAGAGGTCGGCACACATGGAGATGGGCCAGTCTAGTACCAGAGTTCAGATGACAGGGACTGTGAGTCCTGATCATCATGATTTATAGTATTTGCTTCCGCGTTGAGAGATTTATAGTGAGGACTTGATGTACCGGGCATGAGCCCAAGATCTTATATTTCTGTGTATCTGTGGACACTCCCTTCGTGGAGATTTTTTACATTTATATGGGATTTTTGTGGACTTGTTTTACCATTGGCTACAATTATGATTGATTTGGCCGGCAGGATCGGCTTTTTGTAGTGATGACCTTCCCGGGTACGAAGGTGTCACCGCAAAGCCGCGGTTCTGGGCCTAAGACCCCGGTTTTTAAAAAGAAAAAAAGCCTAAACATTGGCGCGCAGGTCGGCCATATTAAAAGAAAACACAACAGTCATTCCAAAAAGCCTTCGAGGGCTAGAAGCAGCAGCAACAGCATGGAAATCAACCTTTATGCATCCCGCATCTCTCTCCAGCACCTGCATAGGGACATTCCACCCAAGGGTGGTAAACAGAGGCAACGATCAGCATTTAGCTGACCAAATTATAACGACCCTACCCCTTTTCTCTAGGCAGCGGTAATCTTCCCTGCAGGCATATCATAGCACAAGCATGGTAATATATCTCATATAATGTGCTTTCACGCACACATGCCATCACAACCGTCAGCTACCCAACCCGACGATCCATACACTCAGGGCACATTCTTGGTGTACCGCCGAACCAGTTTCCCACCACCGTATCAGGGTCACAACCCAATGACAACTCTCTTGAGCATTTACTCCATGGCGTGCAGCCGGAGTTCTAGTCTTAAAACATCGGGATGGCCCGTAGCCCCCCATTGTGTCATGGCACATAGGCCTAAGACTCTCGCTATGCGCTCCAACAGACCACACCTTCTGGTCCACGTCGGACGGACATAATGGAGGTCAGATCCTCCACCCCCCATTGCTCAAATCTCCTTGCCTTCACCGAGTATGGTGTACTCGAGGCTCAATCAAAGACGTGAGTCGGTCTCGCCAATCCTGTTCTTGGCATTACAGCCTGGGTATTTCTATTACACCCATTCATCTCACAACATTACCGGGTCTTTCCTGGGCACACCAGTACTTCCTGCTACTCTCTTCACAGGTACCACCTACGACATCAAGCATCACAAAGGGCCTTTTCTGGTCACACCAGTACTTCCGGTTACTCATTCACAGGTCCGACCCAATTACACAAACATAACACGGATATTTCCCTGGACTACCACTCCAGTACTTCCTGTGACTACCCTTCAACGGCATAACCCGTTGACTCCTTAAACTACACATTTATCACGGAGTCTTCTCCGATTTGTATGCAACATCACCAATCCAGACAAACCTGTACAGATGGGCTTCACACATCATGCCTATTCCGTACTCCATTTCCGGATCTATATGCCAACAAAGGGGATTCCATGAATCAACCTAAAGACTCCCAAAATCAGCCACCTCTTGGTGGGGGAATCACAAACATATGCCAAAAAGGAAGCCTTCACATGGCTAGGAAGAAAATTCATTACCCTTAAAGACCGCTTTGGTTCCATGAAGTTCCTAGCTAGCTAGGAAGATCTTTTCCTCCGCAAAAATGGCCTCAGATCTTAGCTTGACACACTCAAGCTCCACCAACAAGCAACCCTTCTTCTTCTTACTCCTCCTTCCTCTCCCTTTCTCTCTCTACACTTTTAAAAAGATGAAGGCAATAACAAAATGAGAATATGTCCTCTGTTTTCGGCCTTAAGGAAGTAGGGAAGAAGCTCAACCTTTGGATCTCAGCTAAAGGAAATGAACGGCCATGAAAAACTCGCAAAACTGCTTTTCGGGTCCGACACGCCCTGTGACACGCCCGTGTCACAGACCGTGTCTCTAAGCAGTGCATAAACCGCCTTATCCCGAAACAGGTCACGGCCACAGTACACGCCCGTGTCGGCCAAGTCACGCCCGTGACACGGGGCGTGTAACCCACTCGAGACCTACTCGAGATGACTTACTCGAGAGGAAACCAAGTACTCGAGTTGCAAGTGTCAACCTACTCGAGATAGCAGGACACGCATGGTTACACGCCCGTCTCATAGGCCATGTACCCCTTACTCCTACTCGAGATGACTTACTCGGGAGGAAGCCAACTACTCGAGTACCCCTACACGAGAGCTAAGAGGGACACGCCATGTGACATGCCCGTATCACATGTCGTGTACCCGTTACTCGACACTCTACGATCATCGATCAACTATCGTTGATCGTCAAACACAGGGTTCAATGATCGTCGAACGAGCAATGATCGTCGAACGAGCAACGATCGTTGATCGTCGATCGTCGAACGAACAACTTTCGTCGATCGTCGAACGAACAACTTTCGTCGATCGTCGATCGTCGAATGCAGCGGGACACGGCCTCCCGACATGCCCGTGTCGTCAGGCGTGTTCCTCCCGAACACTTTCCGTCGAACGACTTTCGTCGATCTCGGCACGACTCCGCACACGAGCAGGACATGCCCTGGGACACACTCGTGTCCCAGGCCGTGTCACCCAAAATTTTGCCTGCTGAAAAAATTGGGCTGTTACATTACAGGCTTCACCTCTGAGATAGTTCCAGGTGCCAAACCTATGTCACACTCTCCATATTGGTTATCACCTAAGGAGATGGCGGAACTGAAAATACAACTTCAATAACTGTTGGAACAGGGTTATGTGCGTCGAAGTTCGTCGCCTAGGAGCACACCGGTCCTCTTTGTTAAGAAGAAGGACGGAAGCTTACGACTCTGTATTGATTACCGAGAGTCGAACAAGCTAACAAAGAAGAATAATTATCCGATACAAAGGATAGATGATCTGTTCTACTAGCTGGTGGGGCCGATAGTGTACTCAAAATTGGATCTGAAATCCGGATACTATCGGTTGAAGATAAGCGAAAGTGACATGCCCAAGACTGCTTTCAGCACGTGTTATCGGCATTATGAGTTTCGCCGTCACGCCGTTTGTGCTACCTAATGCGCCATCTGTATTTATGGATTTGATGAACAGAACGTTCAGAGAATACTTGGACCAATTCGTGATAGTCTTTATCGACGATATATTGGTATACTCGCAGTGCGAGGAGGATCATTTCAAGTATCTGCATATGGTGTTGGAGACATTGAAGAGGAATCAAGTTTATGCCAAGTTCCCCAAATGCGAATTCTGGTTATCCTCGGTAGCATTCCTTGGTCATATAGTTGTGGTGAAGGGATTGCGGTAGGTCCGACAAAGCTGGTTGTGATACGGGAGTGGACTGTGTTATCTTTAGTGGAGGAGGTCCGGAGTTTCTTGGGACTTGCCGGCTACTACAGGCGATTCGTAGAGAACTTCTCATGGATAGCGTTACCCCTCAATACTTTAATGAGGAAAGATAAAAAGTTTGTGTGGTCGCCGGAGTGCACGGAGGTTTTCGAAGAACTGAAATGTCGGTTGACCACGGCCCCTATTCTATGCTCGCAAAGTGGGACCGAAGGATTTGATATTTATAGTGATGCTTCGGGTAGTGGCTTAGGTTGCGTTCTACTGTAGCATGGGAGTGTAATAGCTTATGGCTCACGTCAAGTGAAGATACATTGTGTGCCTAGGAAAGGCAACGCGGTTGCGGGTGCGTTGAGTCGCAGGGCTCCCACGCAGGAGAACTGGTTGTCGATTCACGATGAGCGTTTAGTTCGTGATTTAGAGGCATTAGAGATCTCTTGTGTTGACAAGCAGACGAGTGTCGAAGCCCGATTGAAGTGGATAGAGGTGCAGTATGAACTTGCGCATAGGATTCAGGAGGCTTTCGATTTGGATAGCAGCATGAAGCAGATCATGAATGAGGTTTTTGATGGGTCAAATTCCCAATTTATTGCTAAGTATGGAGTATTGTTGAGGGACAGTCGTCTGTGCATCCCAAATGTGGGTAAACTACGGCAGGAATTGATGTACGAGGCTCTTCATACCAAGTACTAGATTTCCTCAGGGAGCACAAAAATGTATTGTGATATCAAAAAGTTATTCTGGTGGCTAGGACTTAAGAAGGACGTGGCACTTTATGTGGCAAAGTGTCAAACGTGCGCCTTGGTGAAGGCGGAGTGCCAGAAGCCCGGAGGTTTCTTGAAGCCCTTGCCAATCCTGCAGTGGAAGTTCGACGATATTTCAATGAATTTTGTGCATGGGTTGCCAAGGTCGCAGAAAGGAAACGACGCCATCTGGGTGGTCGTATATAGATTGACGAAGGTGTCGCACTTCGTTCCGAATAGGAAGGATGATTCGATGGAAAAGCTAGCAAAGCTCTATGAAGATAACATAGTTTGACTTCACTGTGTGCCCCGCAGCATCATGAGTGAACGAGATGGATGCTTCAGTCCAATGACTGGAGGTTGGTGCAACGAATGTTGGGAACCAAGCTGAGTTTCAGCACGACCTTCCACCCGTAGAAGAATGGTCAGACCGAGAGGGTCAACTAGACGTTGGAGGACATGCTTCGTGTGTGCGTCTTAGATTTCAGAAAGAGGTGGGAAGATCACCTGTACCTGGTGGAGTTTGCTTATAATAACAGCTACCAAGCAAGTATTCAAATATCACCCTTCGAGGCCCTATACGGTAGAAAATGTCGCACGCTATTGTCAAGGTTGGAGACCGGTGAGTCAAAGCTGTACAAACGACAAGAAGTGGAAGATGCCACATCGTTGGTGCAAACAATTCGAGAATGTTTGCTGGTCACCCAGGACAGGCAAGATAAATACTATAATGCCAAGTATAGGAAAGTTGAGTTCATTATTGATGACTGAGTATATTTAAAGATTAAGCCGCTCAAGGGTGTCTCAAGGGTACGACGCTTGAAGAAGCTGAGTCCGGGATACCTTGGTCTGTTTGAGATTCTAGAGTGAATTGGTGAAGTGGCTTATTGACTGAAGCTATCAGTGGAATTGAGTGGTCTACACGGCGTATTCCATATATCGGTGTTGCGGAAGGCGGTGCAAGAGCCTTCGCAAGTGATTGCGGTAGATCAAGTACCTGTTGTTAGTGGGTTGAAGACGAAGGTCAAGCCTATTCGCATTGAGGACTCTGAAGTCAAGCGACCTCATAACAAAGTAATCATAATGGTCAAGGTCTGATGGGGCAGCTCGGAAATGATTTGGTAGAGTCTTAAGGAAAATCTGGGGCCTGTTAAGGGTCACACGGCTTGGGACACGGGCGTGTCTATGGGCATGTCCTGCTACGAGCTCGATGATTTTCTGTGTGGTCGACGATATGCGTTCGATGATCATTGGTGGTTCGGTACATGTCCTGAGGCACGGGCGTGTCAAGGGCTGTGTTCTGCTCTATATCGGTAGATTGATGTCGAGTGAGGCACACAGCCTGGGACACGGGTGTGTCTAGGTCAGAGACGGGCGTATCCAGGTCGGACACGGGCGTGTCTAGGGCTGGGTCCTTCTCTGTGTCTGTTGGGCTGTGTCGGGTGTGTGACACGGCCTGGGGCACTGGCGTGCGAAATGTTACACGGGCGTGTCTAAGCCTGTGTCCTGGTCGAGACGTGATGGTTTCATGTATTGCTTGAGGGACACGCCCCGTGACACGAGCATGTCATAACTGACACGGGAATGTCAAGCAGAACACGGGTGATGATTCCAAATTTTACACTGATTTTTGGACTCATCTGGGCCAGTTTTATCGTCTTAGCACTACACTTGAGAGCCATAACTGCATATATTTGCTTACGTGCCTATTTCACGATTAAGTGCACTATAGGCCCATTTCTGTGTGCTTTATTTGTTTCTGTGTTTTTGTTGTTCTTTAGCCTTGTCTTGGGAATGTGGTGTGCACGTTTGATGGCCTATCTGCCTCTTCTGTTGGTGCAGGGTTCGTGTGCGTGCTCCGGAACCGCTTGGGAGACCCCGACGATGCAGGAATACTGCGCACGACCACTGGACTTATTGCGCAAGACTGATGAGTCCACATTTTACACTGATTTTTGGACTCATCTGGGCTAGTTTTATCGCCTTAGCACTACACTTGAGAGCCTTTATTGCTTATTTGTGTTTATGTACCTATTTCACGATTAAGTGCACTGTAGGCCCGCTTCTGTGTGCTTTCTGTGTTTCCATTTCTGTTGTTATTCTTTAGCCCTATCTCGGGGATGTGGTGTGCACGTTCTGGTGGCCTTTCTGCCCCTTCTGCTGGTACAGGGGTCGCGTGCGTGTTCCGGGATGGTTGTGAAACAGGAATACTGCGCACGCTCAGGGGATCTAATCTGCACGACCACTGGTCGTGCGCCCCCGATCGTGCGCACTACTCTACGTTTTCTATAGAATCAGCCTGGGGTAAGCGCAGGACCACTGGACTTACTGCGCACGACCACTGGTCGTGCGCCACCGTTCGTGCGCATTACACCCCCTTTTTCATAACCCTGTCTCGGTAATCGCACGAGCACTGGCCATAGTTCGCACGACCACTGGTCGTGCGCCACTGCTCGTGCGTGTTTATGCTGATGCTTCTTGTCCAGGTTGCAAGTTTATTTGGAAAAGCCGCACGATCATCGACCTACAGTGCGCACGACCACTGGTCGTGCGCCACTGAGCGTGGGCACTGCTTCTGCTGTCTCCGTATAAAAGGCCCTGCTCCGCGTTTTAGGTCAATACCTGTCATTTGCTGCTATCGGAGAGTGGGCGGGAATCGCCTTTTCACTTCTCCAGCTGCTCCATCACTTCCACCTTCGTCGGGAAGCCATTTCCACTTACTCCGAAGCTTTCCAACACTCCGGCGAAGCCCTCAGCCATTGATGACTTCAACTCCAAGCCTTCCTGCAGAGTTGGTGAAGTAGATAACCTATAGAACGGACTTAAAGGCCTTCGAGGTGACAGATCGTTGGTACCGGAAGCCTCCTTGGACTGAGCCCGGAAGCGGATTGACAACTCGCTACTCCGGCCACGACCCGCGGTGGATCTTCATTCTCTTTTGGTTTACTCCTCTTCCCCTTCCTCTGTGTTATGAATGTTTTGAGCAGTGTAATGAACATTTCCATCCCTGAATATCAAGTTTACTTTCTAGTTAATGAAATGTTAGTTTCTTCTTATGCTTGTGAGTTCTGTTTGTGAATGCGCCTCACTCACCCCACATCCACTTCATTCCTGTGCCTTGTCCGATTGCAATCCACACAAGAACGCCGCAATCCATTAGTTTCCCTTCCACTCGCCCAACTGAAGTTCGGCATAGCGGCCGACAAACCCACTTCACCTTGCGAAGCGGTGTCGTCGACCCGCATAGTTTTTACTAGTTCAGTAGATCAACCATCCACAATCTCCTGAGTCCGCTATTTCCTTTTTGTTCTATTTTTAACTCTTATAACAATATTCTCGGTACTATTGCCGTTCTACGCTAATTGCATTCCTCAAGAGACCGACATTTGGGGATTTACTCCCAAAACTTTATTACTTGTGCGACCGGTGCGCTTGCCGTATTAGACGCATCAAGTTTTTGGCGCCGTTGCCGGGGAATGCAACTGTAGAGCGACTTCGGATGACTTCCAATATTGTTATCAGAGTTAGTATTGTTTTGTTTTGACTGCTGTTTCTTCTAGTGTGTAGTGTTTGCCGCAGTGAATGCAAGGCCGAGCTACAAGAGATTTTGTCACCTACAACCCAGAGATCGAACGTACTCTCTTAGCAAGAAGACGCGCCGCAGCTACCCTTTTTGCCCCAATGGGAGACCAGCTGAATATTGATGCAGGCAACCGAGTTGGAGGGATACCTCATGACGACGAAAATGAAGTGAATCCTCCCCAGGTCCGCACCATGAGGGATTATACTACACCCACTATTGGGAGTATATACTCCGGTTTCGGACCTGCAATTACCAATCCTCAGTTCGAGATTAAACCAGCTATTCTGAATATTATTCGGAATAACGCTCAGTTCTCCGGAATGGCCACTGAAGACGCCCATCTTCACCTTACAGAATTCTCCGAGATCTGCGCCACGTTCCGCTACGCTGGAATCCCAGATGAAAAAGTCAAGCTCCGCCTCTTCCCTTTTTCATTAAGAGACAAAGCCAAGACATGGCTTCACTCCCTTCCACCTGGAACAGCCCCCACCTGGGAGGCTTTGACTACAAAATTTCTAGCTAAGTTCCATCCGGTGGATCGGATCGTGAGCTTGAGGCTCGCAATAGCCAACTTCCGGCAAGCCGATCAAGAAAGTTTAGCCTAAGTTTGGGAGCGTTTTAATGAGCTGCTGAGGAAGTGCCCTAATCATGGATTCCAAACGTGGAATCTCGTCGAAAGTTTCTACTTTGCTATTGATCCCCACCACCGAGCCATGATCGATGCTGCCTCTGGAGGAACCATCATGAATCTTGCTCCAGATGATGCTCTGAAAGTCTTACAAGACACCGCAACCCACAGTGCATACTGGACCACTGGAAGAAACATCCCACGAAGCACCAGTGGAGTGTTTGCCTTGGATATCCCCAAGCCTGCTCCTGCCGCCCCAGTGATGGCAATCTCATGTCAAGGGTGTGGAAGCACTGATCATCACAGCTTCGAATGCTCAGGAGTTGAGGTACAAGATGAATCTTTGTTTTTGAATGAATCTGTTAATTTTATTGCCAATCAAAACAGGGGAGTGCCATACGGGAATACTTACAACCCGAGGGTGAGAAATCACCCCAACTTTTCTTGGAATCCTAACACATCTGGCCAAAGATGGCAACCGGGGCAACATCAAAACGATGCGTATGCTTCCGGTAGCCAACCGCGGCCGCCTCAACCGAATTATTCCCAAGGGCCCCCCATCGTTAAGAAAACTTCTTTGGAAGAAATGTTCGAGAAGTTTGTTGAGATTTCCTAGACCAACATGACAAATCAGGCCGCCTCGATGTGCAAACTGGAGGCACAATTGGGCCAATTGGCTCAAGTGGTTTCCGAGCGCACCCAAGGCACCTTACCGAGCAACACTGAAAAGAACCCCCATGAACAAGGAAAGCACCTTGGGGAGGACACTTCGGGAAACCGCAACGAACTTGTCATTAATTTCAAAATCAATAACATCGACACTCCAGCATTATGCGATTCCGGGGCGTCCAGCAACATACTCACTTTGCAAGATGCTGCAAAGATACAGTTACAAGTTGACATTGAAAATCGGAAATCACTTATCTTAGCTAATGGCAATCTGGTTGACACGGAGGGCGGTGTGCGGGACGTTGAAATCGAGGTTAACGGCACCAGTATCACCACTGACTTTCAGGTTTTGGGACCACAGGACAATAACTCCATTCCTATATTAGGAGTCCCATTCCTAACAGCCAGTGGCGCATCCCTCGACTTTTCCAAAGGCCGTGTCACTTGGCCAAACGAAGAGTCCACCCTCGATAAAACATCCATACATTTTTCTTCCATCCCAAATAACATTTCTCTGAGTGTCACAGATGTCAAGCTGGATTCAGGACCCCCCGCATTGGAAGCACATCTGGAGGAGACGCCAAAGAACGGACTTTCTCCGAAAGTCGATGAGAAGCAGGAACTACTGGTCCACGAAGGGATCAATTGCACCAAAGCCACGACTGTCTTTCTACTGCCAGCCAACTCTGTTGTTGAGCATGGCAAACTAAGTTTTATTCGGGAGAAATCCCTGGACAATAATTTGTATAATTCTGTTAAACGATCTGTGACTTGGGCAGATCTTGTTGCCGTCACAGTGCCGAATAGGCCGCCACCAACCACGATACAAGCAAACCCCACAGCCTACCTTCATTGGAAGTCTCCCATGGTGGAGAAACTAAAAGAGGCCAAGCGTTTATGCGAAGAGCGCTACGTTGCCTTCCGGCTCGCGAACGAGTGCACTCGCAGTAATAGGACAATGCCTACCCCGAATGCAAAAAGACACTCTGTTGTTCTCTCGCATCCCACCGGCGAGACTTACCATAAATCTGCGTATAGCTGATTGTGCCATCCTCTTTCTTGCTACTTGTTGAATGCTGGTTGCTCAATTTTTTATTTTGTTTCCTTTTACTACTGCCAAGAACTCTCTATTTGAACTGCTAATACAGGTATTTGGTCCACCTTAAGGACGGTAAACAAAAGGGCTTTCGGGAGACAACCCAAGTTGGACCATTCGGTCCTATGCTGTATTTTGAGTTCGGTATATTTCTTCATATATATATCTATGTCCCGATTTTGTTTGGCTTGCATCCTTTAATCGCAGGTGCAGGATTATTAGAGGCGCGGCAACGTGGCCGCACTTGGACATCTCATTGCCCGACTGGTATGCTCAATTTTGAGCATAGGTAACTTCCTACCCCAGTTATTTCTTCTCTTTGGAATGTTTATTTTTATTCGTTGTCGACTTTAAGTCTGGGGGGGGGGGGGGTAGTCTGCCTGTGGTCAGTACACCGCACCTTCTGTTGCATTCCAGTTTCTTATTTACTTATTTCTTGTTTTTTTTTTGGTTGCACACACTGAATCACCCACACGAGTGCGCTCTTACCCACGCGCACAACCCGAGTTAAATTTATTGCTTTTGTGTAAACTTTAAAATAGTGGTACTGGCTTAGGATTTCATGATTGAGTCGTTCGAAACTCATGCAGTGCTCCTAATCGAATACTCATGGTTTGTATAGAGTTAGGATAGAACTAATTTTTCTTTATGCTCGTAGAATTATTCTTTTCTGCTCACGTCAATATTGTTTGTACTGCTCAAAATCTGAATCTGGGATAATCAAACGATAGTGTAGGAATGTGTGTAGCCGCCACTAGACTCATATTGCTCGAGTTGGGGGGAAGGATCATCTTTCTCGATGGCTAAGAACTTGCCCTAAGCTACTCTTGAAGCATTGGTGCACGGTTAGTTAAGCGTGAGCATGACGTAGGCCTTCTTTTTGGCTAGTTTGAGCCTTGTTTAGCCATTCCTACCTGTTAACCATTGCATGCCAAATTTGTGCCTACCCTTCCTTTGAATCCAGCTCCACTCACTTTCACCAAGGCCTGAAGCTAAACCCACCTTCGCAATCAAATGCATGAGCTGATTTGTATTTCCTGTTTTGCCGAGGTTGTGATTGGTGGACATTGTTTTTGGGGGTATGATTTTATTCCCGTTTTGATTGCTTCGTTTGGGGATTGCTAGCGCAGAAAAGAAAACAACAGTTTATGAAAATAAAAAGCTGATTCACGCAATAGAAAAAACAAATATTTATATGAAAGAATTGCTTTGAGATTTCGATCCCCATCCTCTGTATTGAATTTGGTCGGGTTCAGCCGTGTTCACACCCGGATTTCAAGCTAAGTCTGGGGGCGTGTGCCCCATTCTTTTCTAAGTGGCTGTTTTGGTTTGGGTTGTTTTCGCTCGCTTTGGTTGCATAGAGACTTCATGTTTACCTCTGACCACCAATCCGTTGCCTAAGCCCCATTTCCTCCTACAAGTCCTACTGATTCACGCTTGAGTCTAACCCGCGTCGTGGAGAGAGTGTGAACGTGCAAGCGTATGGTCCCCGACATTGGTGGATTCCTTTGGAGGTGATCCTGAGTCCCAAACTTTGGCAATGCTCACCTTAGTGGCCTGTCTACTTTCTTCCTGCACATGATCGCACGATTCTCCAGAATTCTAATTTTGAGCAATTACAATATTTATTTACGTCTGTCGAATAGTTTAAACTACGTTGTATAATTAAAAAGTTTTTCTATTATATCTTCTATCCTCATGATATATTTGATTTCTCGTCTTACTTCTTTCTGAAATTGCTGAGCCAGTTAGCTATCTTCGAGTCCATGGAGTGATGATTTGCTCAGGACGTGCAAATGGTTAAGTCTGGGGGTGTGATGAGTCCACATTTTACACTGATTTTTGGACTCATCTGGGCTAGTTTTATCGCCTTAGCACTACACTTGAGAGACTTTATTGCTTATTTGTGTTTATGTACCTATTTCACGATTAAGTGCACTGTAGGCCCGCTTCTGTGTGCTTTCTGTGTTTCCATTTCTGTTGTTATTCTTTAGCCCTATCTCGGGGATGTGGTGTGCACGTTCTGGTGGCCTTTCTGCCCCTTCTGCTGGTACAGGGGTCGCGTGCATGTTCCGGGATGGTTGTGAAACAGGAATACTGCGCACGATCAGGGGATCTAATGCGCACGACCACTGGTCGTGTGCCCCCGATCGTGCGCACTACTCTACGTTTTCTATAGAATCAGCCTGGGGTAAGCGCACGACCACTGGACTTACTGCACATGACCACTGGTCATGCGCCACCGTTCGTGCGCATTACACCCCCTTTTTCATAACCCTGTCTCGGTAATCGCACGAGCACTGGCCATAGTGCGCACGACCACTGGTCGTGCGCCACTGCTCGTACGCGTTTATGTTGATGCTTCTTGTCCAGGTTGCAGGTTTATTTAAAAAAGCCGCACGATCATTGATGTGCCCGCGAACAGACTCTTACTGTGGTTGGTTCGATGAGTCGATCGCCGCGGGCTTGCTCGGGTAGGCAAGTGCACCTATCGCAAGTAGTACTCGATATTCGGGGGAATACAGAGGTCGTATTGTTCTCGGGGTCGCGTTGACTATTCTTACTCCTCCGGGAAGACTATTATTTTACTGAAAGAAAGATGGATTTTTTTTTTACTTAATAAAAGACGGAAAAGCAAAGGAGCGAAAAAAAACGATTTAGACAATATTCGATGAAGGGTTAACGCTCGGCATCGAATCAGATTAAGATTAAAACAATTTTTAATAATAAAAAGACTTAGTTTTCAAATTAATAATAAGGCAACTTGGCCGTGGAGGTTCCACAAATGTGAGCTCACCTAGCTATAGGGATATCGCTCACCTAAACGTTAAGACTATTCGACCGAACGTTAGTCCGACGAAGGATTCCTCTTAACGCCCGCTTTACGCTAAGAACCCCGCTATTGGGTGGGGAACCCAATCCGGTAGAATTACGCTTGTCCTCTCTCGAGGGTATGCACGCAACTCTATTTACCCAGGGGTGATCGGTCCATATGCACGGCCTCTCGGCTAGCTAGCATATGGACTACGAAAATAGGGCCCACACATCGATATGTGGTCCTACGCGTCGTAAACCCGGGGTAAACCCTAAGTGCTTAAATTAAAATGAAAATAAAGAACTTTAATTATTATAAATCATTTTAAATGTCCCAAAGCTCTTCGATGCCGAGGCTAATAGAGATTAGCCACACATCGGTATGGGGACGACTTATAATTTAGTGAGGCGCGAGTTCGAAATTAAATGCTAAACGTTTATAAGAAAGGGACAAAAGAAAAATAACAACATTTAGAAAGCTAAAAAGTTAACTAAACGAGAACTCACGCACACTCCAAATTATAAATAAAAAAGGAACTAAGTTACACATGAAAGAAAATTTGCATAATTCAAATTTGCGAGTCCCACTCAAATGAGTGGGGGCGGTAGATAAATGCTGAAAATTGCAAGTCCTACTCAAACGAGTAGGACTGAAATGAAAGCGAGTCCTACTCAAATGAGTAGGAGAAAATAAATGCGATTACAGGGCTAAAAAGTCCGGCCATTTAAATCAAGTGAGTAGGCGGAAAAATAAAGAAAGAAAAATTACAAGTCCTACTCGAACGAGTAGGACTGAAAATGAAAACGATGCGCCATTTAACTCTTAACGAGTAGGCGGAAATAAATGCACACAAACATACACACTCCAAATGAAAATTTCAAGAAAGCAATAAAGTTTAACACCTACACTCACACACTCTACAAAATTGAACAAAGCATTAAAAGAAAGCATTAAAACAAAGCATGAAAATTATACACCTACACTCACACACTCTACACAATTTAAATCAAAGCATAAAAGTTAATACACCTACACTCACACACACTTCATGAAGATTAAGAAGAACAAAAGGAAATTTAGGCTCACACACACAAATAACGAAGAAAAATCAAAGTTACCTAAAAATTAAAACTTTAACTATTTCAAGCATAGGTTTTGCCAAAAACAAATAAAATGAAGAAATTATAATTTTAGAAGACAAAAGTTTTTCAAAATAAATTAAAAACCAAAGTTTTTGGAAAATAAAAATTTCAACATTTTCATTCCTAGGATTTCATAAAAGAGCTAAAAAGGTTGAAATAAAAGAGAAAGAAGAAAAAAAGTTTTCATCCTAAAATAAAGCTAAGTAAAAAAAACAAAAGATACTTTAGTAACTCTTTTACACACTCATAAGAGTGAAGATGTTGAAGAAATTAAAAAAAAGAAAAACCTAATTCATCATTTCATGAATTTCAAACAAAACCTAACTTGAAAAATCAAAGGCATGTAAAGAGCAAAACCTAACATTCCTAAGCATGAAAACAAGTTAAAAACATGAATATTAAGCATGTTACACTCATACACACACACACACACTTTTCATAAATGAAGAACAAGTGAAGAACAAAGATAAAACCAAGGATAAAAAGGGAAAGAGGTGAGCCATCCAAATGAATTTTTCATGCTAAGTAAAGAGAGAAAATCTAACATTTTTATTAAAATTTTCAAGCTATTACAAAGCTAAAAGATAAAGCAAAACAAAACATGAAATAAGAAGGGAGAAATCTCCTTACATAGCACTAGTATCCACGGATTAAGCCCACAAAAAGACACTAACTTGGCCCAAAAATCTGAACCCTTGGACCTTACAGAACTGGGCTATTTATAGGAAAAAATTTCTAAGTACACGCCCTTGGTCACGGGCGTGTAGGGGGGCGTGACAGTACTATTCATGAAGGCGGCTGGCGATTGGACAGCAAAGTTGACTTCGGGCTGAGTTCGCAGCAGTCACGCCCTAGGTCACGGGCGTGACTATGGGCGTGTCGGGGAGGTAGAACCGGGCGCGGGTTGCGTCAAATGTCTTCGACAACATCTTGTCGGGCCAGCTGGAAAGGTCACGCCCCATGTCACGGGCGTGACTATGGGCGTGACAGTTGGGGTCGACACTCGATGAATGTCGAGCGGAAAGTGTCGAGTCGAAATCGTTGAGCTGAAATTGGGTCACGCCCCAGGTCACGGGCGTGACACTGGGCGTGACAGTTGGTGTCGACACTCGACGATCGTCGAGCGGAATTCGTCGAGAGGAGAGGACACGGGCTTGGGTCATGCCCCGTGTCGGGTGACACGGGCGTGTCGCCAGGCGTGTCAAGCTTTAACTTCAGAAATTTTGTAACTTCACGAGAAATGCACAGTCACGGCTCGGTCACGGGCGTGACCCATGTGTCACGGGCGTGTACTTCCCAAATTTTGGCAGATTTTGGAATTTTTGTGCAAAATAAAATAAAACAAGTTAGGAGAAAATTTACAAGAATAGGAACATTTTATTGAACAAAAATAAGTAAAAACGACGAAAATAAATGAAAATGACTAAATTAATGTGCATAAAAATACACATATTTACAGTTCATCAAATACCCCCATACTTAGGCTTTTGCTATTCCAGAGCAAAAGTTTGAGGTGAATCTATAAGGAATAAAAAAAACTCTAAGTTTTGGCTATCACTTAATCAATTATAAGAGAGATCGAAATAAATATACGGGGTGTAAGAGTTAAGTCCTAAAATTATGTAGATGATTTAAATAGCGCAAAAGTTTTGGCCAAAAGACTTCTTGATGTAATCAAATAGAAGGCAACATTTGTAATGGTTAGATTAACGAAAATAGTTTAGAATTATAAGAACTCTAGCTTATACGAGTGCTACCGGAAATAATACAATTTACTAATTATGCTCTCAAAAAGATTTTTGAATTAATTCTAGAATCGTGTAATTGGCTAAGGGGGTAGTGTGGTTTATGAAGAGGGTTTTGATATTTGAGGTGAGGTAATTTTTTCTCGAACCTCCATGTTTTTTTTTCTTTTGGATTATTAGGAAAACGAAATCTTATTTTCCTAATATGATTTTTGTTTTTCAACTTCATAATAATAAAATTAACCCAATGTATATTTGTAGGAGTAATGAATTTTATCCTCTTACTCCCTATATAATCTTTTAAAATTATTGGGTGCCTATGTTTACGGAATGAAATCTTGTTCCCATTGACATAAGATCTTTTAAGGATAAAATTTTTCATGCCAAGTAGGTCATGAAAAGTGAGGGGAGAAAGGAAAACTAGATTGTAATCCTAAAAATTTTTGAGAGCAACCTTAATAATTTGTACGTTCCAATTTTTTTCAGAAAGCTAAAAGTAAGTATAATTGAATTCTATAGTCGTTATTTCATAACATAATATACGTGCTCCTATCAATGAATAATTAGAAGTAGTGCCTAAAACGAGTTCGCTATTTTTAACAAAGTATAATGAATTCTTTAAAACTTAACCCCGGCTATTTAAATGTTTCAATCAATAATTAACAAACGGGTAGCTAACAGAGAATTAATAGTATTCACATATAAATAAACTCATAACAGAATTTTTGGATAGCAGAAAAGTTAAGTATGGAATATTTAATTTATTTATTTCAAAACATTTTTTTTTGATTTTTATAGTTTTTGTTATCATTTTTTTTGTTTGTTTTTCATTTATTATCCTTTTTTTGTATTTTTGTTTTTCTCAATTTTTTTTTTTTGAAAATTTTTTTGAACTATTATCTTTTTTTGTATTTTTTAAGAGAATTTTCATAATATGTACAAAAATAAGGGAGAAAAGGAAAAAGATTTGTACAAGAATGAGGAAGGGGGAGAGAGAAAAAAACAAAAAATATATACAAAGTGAAACTAAACAAAAAAATTTTTTTGTTTTGTTTTTTGAGTTTTTGGAAAAGAGAAAGAGAACAAAACAAGAAACAAATTTTTTGGATTTTTGTTTTTTCATTTAAATTTTTTTTTGTTTTTTTTTCATTTAAAAATTTTTTGTTTCATTTTAAGATGTTTTTTAATTTTTTTGTTTTTGTTTTGTTGTTATATGTATTTTTTTTTTGTATTTTTCTTTTTTGAAATGCAGAAAAATTGAAGTGCAGAAAGTAAAGCACGAAAATACTCTCATACTTAAGTCCAACATTGTCCCCAATGTTGTATCGTAAGTATGCGGAACAGAATGGAAAAACAATATGTACAAAGAAAAGAAAGGGAAGGGGGTAGAAGCTTCCCTGAAATGCGGAGGGGGAGGCCGATCAGAAACCCTGCGTTTATTAGAAAAAGCAGCAAAGGTAATGAGGAAAGGGCGAAAAAGATAAGCGAGGGGTGCCTCCCAGGAGCGCTTTGTTTATAGTCGTGTAGCTTGACTATTTTGGCGGGTTTATAATGTGGAGGAAAGTTATGGTTTCGCTAAAACCGATCACTGGGTCGCCCGCGATGTAAGACTTTAACCGATGACCGTTTACTTTAAAAGAGCCTTTGTCCGGGTGGGAGATGAGTACGGTTCTATAAGGAAAAACTTCTTCAACTAAGAAGGGACCCGACCATCTAGATTTTAATTTACCTGGAAAAAGCCTAAGACGGGAATTATAAAGAAGGACAAGATCGCCCGGAGAAAATAATTTTTGGGACTTGATTTTTCGATCGTGATATAACTTAGAGCGCTCCTTATAGAATTTATTGCTCTCGTAAGCGTTCGCACGCCATTCATCGAGCTCGTTTAGTTGCAGTTTTCTATTCTGAGCGGCTAAGTTGGAGTCGAGGTTTAAGAGTTTTAAAGCCCAAAGTGCGCGATGTTCTAATTCTACGGGTAAATGGCACGCTTTGCCGTAGACTAACCGGAACGGCGTACATCCAATAGCGGTTTTGTATGCCGTCCGATATGCCCACAACGCATCGTCGAGTTTAACGGACCAATCTTTCCTATTTAGCGAAACGGTTTTTTCTAAAATTCGCTTAATCTCTCGATTTACTACCTCGACTTGGCCACTTGTTTGCGGGTGGTAGGGGGTGGCAAGCTTGTGCGTGACTCCGTATTTAGCTAACGTCTTAGCCATAAGAGCGTTACAGAAATGCGTTCCCCTATCACTAACAATTGCGCGAGGCGTGCCGAAGCGAGAAAATAATTTTTTAAGAAATGTAACGACGACTCGCGCATCGTTGGTGGGGAGAGCTTGCGCTTCCGCCCACCTCGATACGTAGTCGACCGCCACTAAAATATACATATTTTTGAAAGACTGAGGTAGGGGGCCAACAAAATCTATGCCCCACAAACCGAAGACTTCGCACTCTAAAAACATGTTTTGGGGCATCTCGTCGCGACGAGAGATGTTACCCGACCGCTGACAGCTATCGCATGCGCGCACAAAATTATGCGCGTCTTTGAAGAGAGTGGGCCAAAAGTAGCCCGCCTCTAGCGCCTTCTGAGCGGTCCGGTTGGCTTGATAATGCCCACCGGCTGGACCCTCGTGGCAGTGCTTAAGAATTTGTAAGCACTCCACACCCGCAACGCATCTTCGGACCGCTTGGTCCGCGCAGATACGAAAAAGAAATGGGTCCTCCTAGAAGAAATTTTTCAAGTCAGAAAAGAATTTCTTCTTTTGGTGACCGGAAAATTCTTTTGGAAGGACCCGCGCTACTAAGAAATTTGCAAAATCTGCGAACCAAGGCGAAGATGACGAAGATTTATTAATTGCAAGAAGGCGTTCCTCGGGGAATCTGTCATTTATTTCAGATTCGACGAGCGCTTCCGCACCAGGATTTTCTAAACGGGAGAGGTGGTCTGCCGCTAGATTTTCCGCTCCCTGCTTATCTCGGATCTCCAAATCAAACTCTTGTAGGAGGAGAATCCATCGAAGAAGGCGGGGCTTCGGATCATTTTTAGCTAATAAATACTTAAGCGCAGAGTGATCGGTAAAAACGATAACTTTAGATAGCGTTATATACGAGCGAAACTTATCGAAAGCGAAAACGACGGCTAAGAGTTCCTTTTACATTATCGTGTAATTTACTTGTGCGGAAGTGAGCGTCTTGCTAGCGTAATAAATAGGATGAAAATGTTTTTCTACGCGTTGGCCAAGAACGGCACCTAAGGCAATATCACTAGCGTCGCACATTATTTCGAACGGAAGGGACCAATTAGGGGCCACTAATATTGGTGAAGAGATAAGTTTTTGTTTTATCAAATTAAAGGCGGACTCGCATTCGCTCCTAAAGATGAAGCGTGATTCCTTTTCCAAGAGGTGAGTTAGCGGCTTTGTTATTTTTGAAAAATCTTGAATAAAGCGTCGATAAAAGCCCGCATGGCCTAAGAAACTCCTAATAGATTTTACGTTTGTTGGATGCGGAAGTTTTTCTATAATTTCTATTTTGGCCTTATCCACCTCTATCCCCTTAGACGAAATCATATGGCCGAGGACCAAACCTCCTCGAACCATAAAGTTGCATTTTTCCCAATTTAAAACAAGGCTTGTGTCCTCGCACCGTTGAAGGACACGATCTAAATTTTGAAGGCAATCGGGAAAAGAGCGTCCGAAAACAGAAAAGTCATCCATAAAGACTTCCATAATGTCTTCTACTAGCTCGCCAAAGATCGCTAGCATACATCTTTGGAATGTAGCTGGCGCGTTGCAGAGTCCAAATGGCATTCTTCGATAGGCGAAGGTGCCAAACGGGCAAGTAAAAGTTGTTTTCTCTTGATCATCGGGGGAAATGGGGATTTGGAAAAACCCCGATAAACCATCAAGAAAACAATAATACGGATGACCGGATAAACGCTCTAAAATCTGGTCTAGAAATGGCAGAGGGAAATGGTCCTTGCGGGTGGCGTCGTTAAGTTTCCTATAGTCGATGCACACTCGCCAACCCGTAACAGTACGAGTTGGGACAAGCTCGTTATGCTCATTCGCCACTACGGTAAGACCGCCCTTCTTGGGCACGACATGCACGGGACTAACCCATGCACTGTCCGAAATAGGGTAGATAATCCCCGCATCTAATAACTTAATGATTTCGGCTTTAACGACGTCTTTCATGTTTGGGTTAAGACGACGCTGCGGCTGAATCGTTTTGCGGCAATTATCGTTTAGGAAAATCTTATGGGTGCAAAAGGAGGGGCTAATCCCCTTTAGGTCAGAGATTTGCCACGCAATTGCGTGGCGATGTTTAAATAAAACTTCCAATAAATAGGAAGTCTCCGAATCACTCAAGTCCGAAGAAATGATAATGGGGAGCGTATCACCTTTTCCCAAAAAAGCGTACTTGAGCGAGGCGGGTAAGGGTTTGAGGTCTAGGATGGGCGGTTCTTCTAGGGAGGTTTTAATGCCTATGTCTTTCTTACCAATTGGTTCGAAAGGCAAGTCTATAGACGTATCCTCATCGCAGTTAAAATTTTCGAGCGCATAAATATCGTCATTTAAAAATACGGACTCGAAAATGGGAGAAGAACGATCTCCGAAAAAGGTATCTAAAGAATAGCAGAAATCGTCGCTCGATGACAAATTGTCCATCGAGGGATTAATAGAGAAAGTAACTTGGTCATCGACTACTCGGAGGAGAAGGCTACCATTACTAACATCTATTAGTGCGCGGGAGGTGGCGAGAAAAGGGCGACCGAGTATTATTGGTACCTCGGCGTCCTCCTCGATATCTAAGATGACGAAGTCTACCGGGAAGGTAAACTTGTCGACTCGGACAAGGACGCCCTCCACTACCCCGATAGGGAACTTAACCGAGCGATCCGCTAATTGGATGCGCATATTCGTAGGACTAGGAGTACCCAAACCTAAACGCGAAAAGAGCGAGAACGGCATCAGATTATGCTAGCCCCTAAATCAGCTAAGGCGTACTTTACTAATATATCGCCAAAAAGGCACGGGATGGAAAACCGTCCCGGGTCGTTTTGTTTTGCGGGCAATTTATTAGTAAGGGCCTCCGAGCAGACAGCGTTGAGAGATACATGCGAAATATCCTCTAATTTGCGTTTATTAGAAAGTAGTTCTTTTAAAAATTTCGCATATTTGGGCATTTGCGAGATAGCCTCGCAAAAAGGAACATTAATGTGAATTTTTTTAATAATAAAATAAATTTTTCATATTGCGCGTCCTTACGCTCGTTTTCTAACTTATGCGGATACGAAAGAGCATTGTTTAAAATAATTTTTTCTTTTATAATAGGTAAAGGCGGCGTGAGCGAAGAAAGGGGAAGAGGGGTCGGAGGTGAAATATGTACCTGAGGGTCGGTCCGTTTTGGATAGACCACCTCCTTTCCGCTACGGAGGGTTATAGCGTTGGCGTTTTCCCGCGGATTGGGCTCCGTGTTTCCCGGCAGTGCCACGAGCGCGCGCTCGGACATCATCCTCGCCAGCTGTCCAACTTGTTGTTCGAGTGTTTTTAGCGATCCGGTGATGTTCCGGATATTTGACTCGTTGGACGCAATATACTTCGAAAAATTTTCCTCCATCGGGGAGGGTTTCGGAAGAGGAGGGGGAGGAAGAAATCCGGGCGCATAAGAAATAGGGGGACGCTGAGCATTATTCGGGTTGCTCCACGAGAAGTTGGGGTGATTCCTCCAACCCGGATTATAGTTATTACTATAAGGGTTGTTGTTGGGGTTGAAGGGAGGACGACCCGAATTTCCCATGAAGTCCACGAACTCTTCAGCTACGCAGACGTTAGGGGGAATAAAACAAGGCGGAGTGGAGGAGGCAGCAGACATCTCCGCCACCTGCTTTGTTAACCTTTCAACTTGAAGGGTCAAGAGAGCAGTGGCATCCACTTCAAAAAGACCAGCCGCCGGCTTTGGCCGTCCCCGCGGGACGTTCCATTGATAGGCGTTCATAGCCATCTCTTCGAATAAAGCCTGGGCGGCCTCGGGGGTTTTGTTGTTAAGCGTACCCCCGGCAGCCGCGTCAATCATTTGACGCGTCTGAAAATTCAGCCCATTATAAAAAATTTGAACTTGCAACCACGTTGGCAGCGCGTGGTGCGGGCAACGGCGGAGGAATTCCTTAAATCGTTCCCAAGTCTCGTATAGAGACTCAGGATCGTTCTGCACAAACGAAGAAATGTCCGCCCGCAACTTTGCAGTTTTGGCGGGCGGAAAGTACTTCGTTAGGAACCGTTCCGTCAACTCAGCCCACGTGGTGATACATCCTCGCGGGAGGGCATTCAACCACGCCTTGGCTTTGGACTTAAGGGAAAAAGGAAATAAGCGCAAACGAATGGCGTCATCAGTGACGCCATTGATCTTGAAGGTGTCGCATATCTCCAAGAAATTGGACAAGTGGACATTCGGGTCCTCATCCGGCAGTCCATCGAACTGCATGGCGTTTTGGACCATTTGAATGACACTTGACTTTATTTCAAAATTATTATTGGCCACCGCAGGGCGAACAATACTCGACCCAGAATCATCCAGATTAGGCCGGGCGTAATAAGACATAGTACGCTCGGCCGCCGGGGGAAGGTTAGGGGCGGCCATAACTACAACAGTGGGTTCTCCGATAGATTCCTCGGGATCTAAAGAAGGATTTCGGCGATGAGATCGGATACGCGCAAGAGAGCGTTCGATCTCAGGGTCGAAGTCTAAATCTTCAGACTCTGAGGGTTGTCCTCGGGTCATACACCCAAACAAAAATAAAACAAAAATAAACCTTTTTTTTTTGTTTTTTTTAAAATAAAGTTTTTAGTTTTTTTTTTTTATAGAAAATAAGTAAAATTAATAGACTCCGGAATTCGAAATAGCAACTCGAAAAGAGGTTCCCCGGCAACGACGCCAAAAACTTGATGTGCCCGCGAACAGACTCTTACTGTGGTTGGTTCGATGAGTCGATCGCCGCGGGCTTGCTCGGGTAGGCAAGTGCACCTATCGCAAGTAGTACTCGATATTCGGGGGAATACCGAGGTCGTATTGTTCTCGGGGTCGCGTTGACTATTCTTACTCCTCCGGGAAGACTATTATTTTACTGAAAGAAAGATGGATTTTTTTTTACTTAATAAAAGACGGAAAAGCAAAGGAGCGAAAAAAATGATTTAGACAATATTCGATGAAGGGTTAACGCTCGGCATCGAATCGGATTAAGACTAAAACAATTTTTAATAATAAAAAGACTTAGTTTTCAAATTAATAATAAGGCAACTTGGCCGTGGAGGTTCCACAAATGTGAGCTCACCTAGCTATAGGGATATCGCTCACCTAAACGTTAAGACTATTCGACCGAACGTTAGTCCGACGAAGGATTCCTCTTAACGCCCGCTTTACGCTAAGAACCCCGCTATTGGGTGGGGAACCCAATCCGGTAGAATTACGCTTGTCCTCTCTCGAGGGTATGCACGCAACTCTATTTACCCAGGGGTGATCGGTCCATATGCACGGCCTCTCGGCTAGCTAGCATATGGACTACGGAAATAGGGCCCACACATCGATATGTGGTCCTACGCGTCGTAAACCCGGGGTAAACCCTAAGTGCTTAAATTAAAATGAAAATAAAGAACTTTAATTATTATAAATCATTTTAAATGTCCCAAAGCTCTTCGATGCCGAGGCTAATAGAGATTAGCCACACATCGGTATGGGGACGGCTTATAATTTAGTGAGGCGCGAGTTCGAAATTAAATGCTAAACGTTTATAAGAAAGGGACAAAAGAAAAATAACAACATTTAGAAAGCTAAAAAGTTAACTAAACGAGAACTCACGCACACTCCAAATTATAAATAAAAAAGGAACTAAGTTACACATGAAAGAAAATTTGCATAATTCAAATTTGCGAGTCCCACTCAAACGAGTGGGGGCGGTAAATAAAGGCTGAAAATTACAAGTCCTACTCAAACGAGTAGGACTGAAATGGAAGCGAGTCCTACTCAAATGAGTAGGAGAAAATAAATGTGATTACAGGGCTAAAAAGTCCGGCCATTTAACTGAAGTGAGTAGGCAGAAAAATAAAGAAAGAAAAATTACAAGTCCTACTCGAATGAGTAGGACTGAAAATGAAAACGATGCGCCATTTAACTCTTAACGAGTAGGCGGAAATAAATGCACACAAACACACACACTCCAAATGAAAATTTCAAGAAAGCAATAAAGTTTAACACCTACACTCACACACTCTACAAAATTGAACAAAGCATTAAAAGAAAGCATTAAAACAAAGCATGAAAATTATACACCTACACTCACACACTCTACACAATTTAAATCAAAGCATAAAAGTTAATACACCTACACTCACACACACTTCATGAAGATTAAGAAGAACAAAAGGAAATTTAGGCTCATACACTCACACACACAAATAACGAAGAATAATCAAAGTTACCTAAAAATTAAAACTTTAACTATTTCAAGCATAGGTTTTGCCAAAAACAAGTAAAAAGAAGAAATTATAATTTTAGAAGACAAAAGTTTTTCAAAATAAATTAAAAACCAAAGTTTTTGGAAAATAAAAATTTCAACATTTTCATTCCTAGGATTTCATAAAAGAGCTAAAAAGGTTGAAATAAAAGAGAAAGAAGAAAAAAAAGTTTTCATCCTAAAATAAAGCTAAGTAAAAAAAACAAAAGAAACTTTAGTAACTCTTTTACACACTCATAAGAGTGAAGATGTTGAAGAAATAAAAAAAAAGAAAAACCTAATTCATCATTTCATGAATTTCAAACAAAACCTAACTTGAAAAATCAAAGGCATGTAAAGAGCAAAACCTAACATTCCTAAGCATGAAAACAAGTTAAAAACATGAATATTAAGCATGTTACACTCATACACACACACACACACTTTTCATAAATGAAGAACAAGTGAAGAACAAAGATAAAACCAAGGATAAAAAGGAAAGAGGTGAGCCATCCAAATGAATTTTTCATGCTAAGTAAAGAGAGAAAATCTAACATTTTTATTAAAATTTTCAATCTATTACAAAGCTAAAAGATAAAGCAAAACAAAACATGAAATAAGAAGGGAGAAATCTCCTTACATAGCACTAGTATCCACGGATTAAGCCCACAAAAAGACACTAACTTGGCCCAAAAATCTGAACCCTTGGACCTTACAGAACTGGGCTATTTATAGGAAAAAATTTCTAAGTACACGCCCTTGGTCACGGGCGTGTAGGGGGGGGGGGGCGTGACAGTACTATTCATGAAGGCGGCTGGCGATTGGACAGCAAAGTTGACTTCGGGCTGAGTTCGCAGCAGTCACGCCCTAGGTCACGGGCGTGACTATGGGCGTGTCGGGGAGGTAGAACCGGGCGCGGGTTGCGTCAAATGTCTTCGGCAGCATCTTGTCGGGCCAGCTGGAAAGGTCACGCCCCATGTCACGGGCGTGACTATGGGCGTGACAGTTGGGGTCGACACTCGACGAATGTCGAGCGGAAAGTGTCGAGTCGAAATCGTTGAGCTGAAATTGGGTCACGCCCCAGGTCACGGGCGTGATACTGGGCGTGACAGTTGGTGTCGACACTCGACGATCGTCGAGCGGAATTCGTCGAGAGGAGAGGACACGGGCTTGGGTCACGCCCCGTGTCGGGTGACACGGGCGTGTCGCCAGGCGTGTCAAGCTTTAACTTCAGAAATTTTGTAACTTCACGGGAAATGCACAGTCACGGCTCGGTCACGGGCGTGACCCATGTGTCACGGGCGTGTACTTCCCAAATTTTGGCAGATTTTGGAATTTTTCTGCAAAATAAAATAAAACAAGTTAGGAGAAAATTTATAAGAATAGGAACATTTTATTGAACAAAAATAAGTAAAAACGACGAAAATAAATGAAAATGACTAAATTAATGTGCATAAAAATACGCATATTTATAGTTCATCAATCATTGACCTACAGTGCGCACGACCACTGGTCGTGCGCCACTGAGCGTGCGCACTGTTTCTGCTGTCTCCGTATAAAAGGCCCTGCTCTGCGTTTTAGGTCAACGCCTGTCATTTGCTACGATCGGAGAGTGCGCAGGAATCGCCTTTTCACTTCTCCAGCTGCTCCATCACTTCCACCTTCATCGGCAAGCCATTTCCACTTACTCCGAAGATTTCCAACACTCCGGCGAAGCCCTCGGACATTGTTGACTTCAACTCCAAGCCTTCCTGCAGAGTTGGTGAAGTAGATAACCTAGAGAACGGACTTAAAGGCCTTCGAGGTGACAGATCGTTGGTACCGGAAGCCTCCTTGGACTGAGCCCGGAAGCGGATTGATAACTCGCTACTCTAGCCACGACCCGCGGTGGATCTTCATTCTCTTTTGGTTTACTCCTCTTCCCCTTCCTCTGTGTTATGAATGTTTTGAGCAGTGTAATGAACATTTCCATCCCTGAATATCAAGTTTACATTCTAGTTAATGGAATGTTAGTTTCTTCTTATGCTTGTGAGTTCTGTCTGTGAATGCGCCTCACTCACCCCACATCCACTTCATTCCCGTGCCTTGTCCGATTGCAATCCACACAAGAACGCCGCAATCCATTAGTTTCCCTTCCACTCGCCCAACTGAAGTTCGGCATAGCGGCCGACAAACCCACTTCACCTTGCGAAGCGGTGCCGTCGACCCGCATAGTTTTTACTAGTTCAGTAGATCAACCATCCACAATCTCCCGAGTCCGCTATTTCCTTTTTGTTCTATTTTTAACTCTTATAACAATATTCTCGGTATTGTTGCCGTTCTACGCTAATTGCATTCCTCAAGAGACCGGCACTTGGGGATTTACTCCCAAAACTTTATTACTTGTGCGACCGGTGCGCTTGCCGTATTGCACGCATCAACGACCACTGGTCTTGGGCCACCGGTCATGCGCATTATATTCATCGATCTCCATTCGACGAATTTCTCAAGAACGTTTCTCTATTCGTCGATCTTATTGTGCACGACCACTGGACTTATTGCGCACGACCACTGGTCGTGCGCCACCGATTGTGCGCATTACATTCCCATTTTTCCTAATTCTGCGCGGGTAATCGCACGAGCACTGGCCGTAGTGTGCACGACCACTGGTCGTGCGCCACTGCTCGTGCGCATTTGGCCCTTGCTTTCGGCAATTTTGTCCCTGCCAATCGCACGATCAGTGGATTTAGTACACACGACCACAAGTCATGCGCCACTGATCGTGCGCATATATGTTGATGTTTCTATCCAGTTTGCAGGTCTAATTGGAAATGGCGCACGATCATCGACCGACAGTGCGCATGACCACTGGTCGTGCGCCACTGATCGTGCGCTCTGCTTTTGCTGCCTCCATATTTAAGGCCCTGCTCCATGATTTAGGTCAATGCCCGTCATTTGCTGTGATCGGGGAGTGCGTGGGAATCACCATTTTACTTCTCCAGCTGCTCCATCACCTCCACCTTCATCGGGAGTCCATAGCCGGCTATTCCGAAGCTTTTCAAACTCTCCGGCGAGCTACCAGCCATTGACGACTTCAACTCCAAGCTTTCCACCGGAGTTGGTGAAGATGAGAACCTAGAGAACAGACACAAAGGCATTCGAGGTGACAGCTCGTTGGTACCGGAAGCCTCCTCAGACTGAGCCCGGAAGCGGATTGACAACTCGCTATTCCGGCCACGACCTGCGGTGGATCTTCACTCTCTTTTGGTTTACTACTCTTCCCCTTCCTCTGTAGTATGGAATGGTTTAACATTGTAATGAACATCAAGTTTTATTATATATCTAATGGGATGTTTGTAGTTTTCTTATGCTTGTGAGTAGTGTATGTGAATGTGCCTCGCTCACTCCACATCCACTACATATCCGTGTCTCACCCGATTGCACTCCACACAAGAATACTTCCATCCATTAGCTTTTTGTCCACTCGCCCAACCGAAGTTGGGCATCGCGGCCGAAACACTCACTTCACCTTGCGAAGCGGTGCCTTCTACCCGCATAGCTTTTACTAGTTTATTAGATCAAACAACCACAATCTTTCAAGTCCCCTTTTTACTCTTTTTCTAAGTATAACCCTCATAACAATATTTTTTGAACTATTGCCGCTCTATGCTAATTGCATTCCTCAAGAGACCGACACTCGGGGATCTATTCCCAAACTTTATTAATTGTGCGACCGGTGCGCTTGCCGATTTACACGCATCAAGTTTTTGGCGCCGTTGCCGTGGAATGCAACTGTAGAGCGACTCAGGATAACTGAAAATATTGTTATAAGAGTTAGTGTTTTTTTGATAGCTGTTTCCTTGTGTTGTGTTTGCCACAGTGAATGCAGGGTCGAGGCACAGGAGATCTAGTAGCCTACTACTCCTTTTCATTCAAGCCACTCTCAATGACTACGATTCAGCAGCAGACTTATAAAGCAAGCCTTATCAACCTTATATACCGAGCAGAAACAGGAAATAACAGTTTCGAGATCTCGCTTGACCTCATCGAATACATCATCGAAAACTATCAATTCAGCGGAGACGGAAAAGTAGATGCATTATGCCACATCCAGCGGTTCTTAGAAATTTACAACACTTGTACACCAAATGCTGCCAACAACGAGCAGCAGAGGATCCGACTCTTCTCCTTCTCCCTGAAAGACGAAGCAAAACGATGGTATCAAGATATCCAGAAGGGAATATCCTCATCCTGGAAACAACTCGAACGAAAATTCTTGGCCAAAGTTCCGACAACCGATGCTAGCAATAGACAATTACAAGGAGCTCATCACCTTCACCCAAAGAAATGAAGAGACCTTATTCGATACATTGGAGCGTTTCCAGTCCCTGCGAAGGGAATGCTGCAGAGTGGAAATGTCAGACATCCTCCTAATCCAAATTTTGTACTTCAGCATCGCAGACAGATTCCTGCCATTACTTGATATCGCAGCCGGTGGAACTCTGTTTAACAAATCCAGCGAGGATGCCTGGGAAGTTATAGACAACATTGCCCAAACTAGTAGGTATTGAAACTCTCCTCCTTCTCCCGACCTTCCGGTAGAGATAAATTCAGTAGTATCTGATGAAGCCACCGACCACAATCTCTCGTCAAAGGCAGAGCAATTTTTTTGCTTACGCGTGCAAAATGATGGAGATGTTCAATGACCAAGCCACCACCATTCAGCGCCTACAAAACGCCATAGGGATTCTCACGGAAACGTTATTATGTTCAGTCAATCAGAAACAGGAAATGGTACATACTATGAGATTGAGAAGCGGAAAAAGCCTAAAGAGGGCCTCGCCTCCTGATCCTCCCATACAATCACTCCGCGAGCCCATCGTCGATTTGATAAAGGAACCTCCGTCCTCACCGACTGCGTAAGAACCCATGGCAGTACCACAACCTGTGAAGAACGCCGTGAAGCCGCCATTTCCCCACCGACTGCAAAACGAAAAGGCTAAAAAACAATTTCATAAACTCCTCTAGATCATGAAAGGAGTCCAAATAAGTATACCTCTGACAGAAGCTATCACTCAGATCCCAGGATATACCAAGTTCCTAAAGAACCTCATCTTACAGCGTAAATCTTTAGAAGGACTGAAAACGATCAATCTCACTGAAGAATGCTCAACTCTCCATGCCAACTATTCCGCAACCAACCGCAGAGATCCGGGCAGTTTTACCATCCCCTGCAGAATTGGACTCCACCGATTAAGACACGCATTATGTGATTTGGGAGCTTCAATAAAACTAATTCCGCTCTCCATCTTCCGCGAGCTAGGAGTTGGGATTCTACAGCCCACCCACCTGAGGTTGTAATTAGCTGACAGATCGGTAAAACAACTGGCTGGGATAGTCGAAGACCTCACTGTCATGGTCAACAACCTCGCCTTCGCAGCAGATTTCGTCTTTCTCGACATGATGGTCGATCCCAAAGTGCCTATAATCCTAGGACGACCCTTTCTTGCCACGGCCCGTGTCATTATCAATGTCGACCAAGGAGAGCTCACCCTAATCCTGGGGGAAGAAATGATTTCTTTCAACGTCCACGAACATCCCCAACATCTCAGAATCACTAACTGCGACAAAGCAGATTTGATCGACAAACCAGACATGTACAACGAAATGATTCTTGACCTAGCCGAGCCAATGTGGGAAGAGGAAGATGCATCCGACACAACCGCCCACACTAATGTCCCGAGAACCCCGCATCCAACCAAAGAACCTTTTATCACATCCACCGTCACAACCACTGCCACAACTCTGAAGCCGCTGCCCGAATCCATGAAATACGCTTTCCTAGAGGAAGGCATAGCATGCCCAGTCATCATCTCTACATCCCTCTCTGTCGACAACGAACTCGCCCTGGTCGATGTCTTAAAGAAATATAAAAATGTTTTTTGATGTTTATTACCCGACATAAAAGGGATCAGCCAGCTGTTCTGCATGCACAAGATTCTGCTTGAAGATCAATACAAACCGTTGGCACAACCTCAAAGGAGACTGAACCCAAAGATGCATGAAGTGGTACAGGCAGAAGTAATAATATTGCTTGACGCGTGTATCATTTACCCAATTAGCGACAACAAATGGGTCAGCCCAGTGCAAGTGGTTCCTAAAAAGGGCGGGATTACTGTGGTGGCCAACAAAAAGAATGAATTATTACCCACCCGCGTGGTCACCGGGTGGAGAGTCTGCATAGACTACCAGAAACTGAATGAGGCTACCCGCAAAGATCATTTCCTGCTACCCTTCATCGACCAGATGCTGGAAAAATTGGCCGGTCAGGAATACTATTGTTTCCTCGACGGGTATTCAGGATACAATAAAATCATAGTTGACCCCGACGACCAAGACAAAACGACGTTCACATGCCCTTCCGGCACCTTCGCGTTTAGGAGAATGCCATTCAGATTGTGCAACGGCCCAGCAACCTTCCAGCGATGCGTGATTTCCATCTTCGGTGACATGATTGTAGACTTTCTCGAAGTCTTCATGGACGATTTTTCCCTTTTCGGGAACAGCTTCGATGCCTGCCTCGCGAATCTAGCCAAAGCTCTGAAGCATTGTGAGGATACAAACCTCGTCTTGAATTGGGAAAATGCCATTTCATGGTTCGTGAGGGCATTGTCTTAGGCCACAAAGTATCTCACAGGGGGCTCAAAGTCGACCAAGCAAAAGTCAGCATCATCAAAAATCTTCCTCCTCCATCTTCCGCCAAGGGGATCCGTAGTTCTTGGGACACGCCGGTTTCTATAGAAGATTCATCAGTAATTTCTCATCAATATCCAAGCCCCTCACAATTCTGCTGGACAAGGACATCCTGTTTGACTTCGAAAAAAATGTATGCAGGCCTTCGAGACTCTCAAAGACTGACACATCTCCGCTCCAATCTTGGTGGCACCATATTGGACTTTGCCCTTCGAAGTCATGTGCGACGCAAGCGATGTTGCAATCAGAGCGGTGCTTGGTCAAAGGAAAAAACAAAATCTTTCATACTATCTCATACGCTAGCCGGACTCTCAACGATGCTCAACTGAATTATACCACAACGGAAAAGGATCTATTGGCAGTAATCTTCGCTTTCGAAAAATTCCATTCGTACTTAGTGTTATCTAAGGTCATTGTCTACACTGACCATGCCGCACTAAGGTATTTATTCAAAAAGAAAAGATGCCAAGCCCCGGCAAATCCGTTGGATTCTTCTACTCCAAGAATATGTCATCGAGATCCGAGATAAGAAAGCGGTCGAAAATGTAATCACCGATCACCTATCAAGATTGGAGAGCGATACCGAAGGAGTTGTACCCATCTACAACCGCAACGCGATTGCCATCTGCTTCTCGGACGAAAGATTATTCGCCTTCTGTTCGCTCACTGCGACAATCCCGTGGTACGCAGATATGGATAAATACCTCGGTTGCAAATCTGTCTCCCCTCACCTGTCATCGCAGCAAAAGTGAAAACTACTGTCCGACATCAAATATTATTTCTGGGAAGACCCATTACTATTCCGTACTTGCAACGACGACATCATCAGGCATTGCGTACCTGAGACCAAATTTCAATCCATCTTAACACACTGCCACGATCGGGAGGCCGGCGGTCATTTCGGCGCCACCCGAACAGCACGCAAGGTACTGCAATGTGGCCTATTTTGGCCAACCCTTTTTAGAGACACACAAGCATATGTCACAAAATGCAATGAATGCCAAAGGACAGGAAATATCTCCAAGAGGGATGAAATGCCTCTCAACAACATGCTCTTCTGCGAACCATTCGACGTTTGGGGAATCGACTTCATGGAACCCTTCCCAATGTCGCATGGAAAACTCTATATTATTGTCGAGTAGACTATGTTTCCAAATGGGTCGAAGCCGAAGCTGTCGCCGCAAATGATGCCCGCACCATTTCGAATTTCATACACAAGAACATTTTCTCTAGATTCGGCGCCCCGCGCACCATCATCAGCGACGACGGGAGCCATTTTTGCAACAAGTCGTTCTTGCAACTCATGAAGAAGTTTGGAGTCCACCACAAAATCTCTCTTGCCTACCATCCCCAAACCTGTGGGAAAGTAGAGGTCTCCAACCGCGAGCTTAAAAGAATCATCGAAAAATCCATCCATTCCAATAGAAAAGAGTGGGCCAAGAAGGTCGACGACGCCTTATGGGCGTACAAAACCCCCTTCAAAACCCCTATCGGTATGACTCCTTTTCAACTCGTCTACGGAAAAGCTTGCCACTTACCGGTCGAGCTAGAACACAAAGCGCTATGGGCAACCAAATTACTAATCATGGACATCGAAGCCGCAGCAGATAAGCGTCGCACTCAACTGAATGAATTAGAGGAGCTCCGAAATTTCGCATACGAAAATGCGCTGATATACAAATAAAGAACAAAAAATGGCATGACCGTCACATCATCCCCAAAGACTTCCAACCAGTAGACCAAGACCTGCTGTACAATTCCTGCCTCCGCTTATTTCCCGGTAAGCTCAAATAGCGGTGGAGCGGCCCCTTCACAGTGATCGGAGTCTCCCCCTTTGGCGCCATCAAAATAGCTGGGAAAAGCGGAGATAATTTCAAAGTAAATGGGCACCGGCTAAAATTATATGATGGCGGCGCAACCACCGGCGACTCTCAAAGCCTGCAGCTCGTCGACCCCAAGCAAAGCAATAACGACACTCCTTGATCGACAATGGCAGTACCGACAAATGAGGACGACCACTCCACTCTGCAGCTCCCTTGCAAGTTTTTCCCCACATTTTGTACCTCTTGAACCTATTTGAGCTTTTATATTTATTTATTTTTCTTCAGACTACAAAGAACTTCATCTTGTAACGGATAATACAGGTATTTGGTCCACGTTAAGGACTGGAAACAAAAGGGCTTTCGGGAGACAACCCAAGTTGGCTGTTTGGTCTTATACTGTGTTTTGAGTTCTTTTTATATATTCATATATATATATGTCCATATTTTGTTTGGCGTGCATATTTCAATCGCAGGTGCAGGAATTTTTGAGGCGCGGCAACTTGGCCGCACTTGGACATCTCGTTGCACGACTGGTATGCTCAATTTCGAGCATAGGTACTTCCTACCCTAGCTATTTTTCCCAATTGTAATGCTTATTTTTGCTAGTTGTCGAATTTAAGTCTGTGGGGGAGAACATGTCTGTGGTCACTACACAACACATTCTGTTGCATACCAGTCTCTTGTTTAGTTATTTCTTGAACTCTGTTGCACACACTGAGTCACCTACACGAGTGTGCTCTTTTCCACGCCCACAGCTCGAGTCAAATATATTGTTTTTGTGTAAACTTTAAAATAGTGGTGCTGGCTTTTGATTTCAGGATAGAGTAGTTCGAAACTCATACAGTGCTCCTAATAGAGTACGCATGGTTTGTGTAGAACTAGTATAGATTTAATTTTTATTTATGCTTGTAGATTTATATTTTTCTGCAGACGTAAATATTGTTTGTACTACTCAAAATCAGAATCTGGAGTAATCGAACGATAATGTAGGAATTTGTGTAGCCGCCCCTAAACTCGTATTGCTCGAGTCGGGAGGAAGGATCCTCTTTCTCGGTGGCGAAGAACTTGCCCTAAGCTACTCTCAAAGCATTGGTGCACGGTTAGTCAAGCTTGAGCATGACGTAGGCCCTCATTTTGGCTAGTTTGAGCATTGTTTAGCCTTTCCTACACGTTAACCGTTGCATGCCAAATTTGTGCCTACCCCTTCTTTGATCCAGCTCCACTCACATTCACCAAGGCCTGAAGCTAAACCCACCATCGCAATCAAATGCTTGAACTTGTTTGTATTTACTATTTTGCCAAGGTTGTGATATGTGGAAATCGTTTAATATGGTGCTGAATTCATAAACGTTTTGATTGCTACATTTGGGGATTGCAAGCGCAGAAAAGCAAAAGAAGAAAAGTGAAAAAGAAACAAAAAAGAAAAATCTGAAAGAATTGCTTTGAGAATTTTATCCCCATCCTATTTATTGATTTTGGTCGGGTTAGGCCGTGTACAAACCCGGTTTTCAAGCTCAGTCTGGGGGTGTGTTACCCATACATTTCTAAGTGGCTATATTAGTTTAGGTTTTTATTCACTCGCTTTGGTTGCATGTAGCCTTCATGTTTATCATCGACTACCAAACCTTAGCCTAAGCCCCATTCTCTCCTACAAGTCCTACTGATTCACGCTTGAGTCTAACCCGTGTCGTGGAGAGACTGTGAACGTGCAAGCGTATGGTCCCCGACATTGGTGGCTTCCTTTGGAGGAGATTCTGAGCCCCGATCTTTGGCAATGCTCACCTTAGTGGCCTGCCTACTTTCTTCCTACACATGATCGCAAGATTCTCCAGAATTTTAATTTTGAGCAATTACAATATTTATTTACGTCTGTCGAATAGTTTAAACTACGTAGTATAATTAAAAAGTTTTTCTATTATTTCTTCTATTCCCATGATGTATTTGATTTCTCGTCTTACTTATTTTTGAAATTTCTAAGCCAGCTAGCTGTTTTCTAGTCCACAGAGTGATGATTTGCTCGGGACATGCAAATGGTTAAGTCTGGGGGTGTGATGAGTCCAAATTTTTCACTGATTTTTGGACTCATCTGGGCCAGTTTTATCGTCTTAGCACTACACTTGAGAGCCATAACTGCTTATATTTGCTTACGTGCCTATTTCTCGATTAAGTGCACTATAGGCCCGTTTTTGTGTGCTTTATTTGTTTCTGTGTTTTTGTTGTTCTTTAGCCTTGTCTTGGGAATGTGGTGCGCACGTTTGGTGGCCTATCTGCCTCTTCTGTTGGTGCAGGGTTCATGTGCGTGCTCCAGAACCGCTCGGGAGACCCCGACGATGCAGGAATACTTCGCACGACCACTGGACTTATTGCGCACGACCACTGGTCGTGCGCCACCGGTCGTGCGCATTACATTCGTCGATCTCCGTTCAACGAATTTCTCAAGAACTTTTCTCTGTTCGTCGATCTTATTACGCACGACCACTGGACTTATTGCGCATGACCACTGGTCATGCGCCACTGAGCATGCGCATTACATTCTCATTTTTCATAATTATGCCAGGGTAATCGCACGAGCACTGGCCGTAGTGTGCACGACCACTGGTCGTGCGCCACTGCTCGTGCGTGTTTGCATCTTGTTTTCGGCAATTCTGTCCCTGCCAATCACATGATCAGTGGATTTAGTGCGCACGACCACTAGTCGTGCGCCACTGATCGTGCGCATATATGCTGATGTTTCTATCCAGGTTCTAGGTCTAATTGGAAATGGCGCATGATCATCGACCAATAGTGCGCACGACCACTGGTCGTGCGCCACTGATCGTGCGCTCTGCTTTTTCTGCCTCCATATTTAAGGCCCTGCTCCGCGATTTAGGTCAACGCCCATCATTTGCTATGATCGGGGAGTGCGCGGGAATCGCCATTTTACTTCTCCAGCTGCTCCATCACCTCCACCTTCATCGGAAGTCCATAGCCGGCTATTCCGAAGATTTTCAAACTCTTCGGCGAGCTCCCGACCATTGACGACTTCAACTCCAAGCTTTCCACCGGAGTTGGTGAAGAAGACAACCTAGAGAACAGACTCAAAGGCCTTCGAGGTGACAGCTCGTTGGTACCGGAAGCCTCCTCGGACTGAGCCCAGAAGCGGATTGACAACTCGCTATTCCGGCCACGACCTGCGGTGGACCTTTACTCTCTTTTGGTTTACCCCTCTTCCCCTTCCTCTGTAGTATGGAATGGTTTAACATTGTAATGAACATCAAGTTTTATTCTATATCTAATGGGATGTTTGTAGTTTTCTTATGATTGTGAGTAGTGTATGTGAATGCGCCTCGCTCACTCCATATTCACTCCATACCCGTGTCTCACCTGATTGCACTCCACACAAGAACACTTCCATCCATTAGCTTTCCGTCCACTCGCCCAACCGAAGTGCGGCATCGCGGCCAAAACACTCTCTTCACCTTGTGAAGCGGTGCCTTCGACCCGCATAGCTTTAACTACTTTATTAGATCAAACAACCACAATCTCTCGAGTCCCCTTTTTATTCTTTTTCTAAGTATAACCCTCATAACAATATTTTCTGAACTATTGCCGCTCTATGCTAATTACATTTCTCAAGAGACCGACACTCGGGGATTTATTCTGAAACTTTATTACTTGTGCGACCGGTGCGCTTGCTGATTTACACGCATCAACGGGCCTGTCCGAGCCAGTGTCCTGTTCTGTGCTCGACGATCATGTTTAGATCGTGAGACACGGCCTGTGACACGGGTGTATCACAGGCCGTATTCAGCCCAGGAAATTGACTTTAAGGGTGAATGGAGGCTGTTCGTTTTACTTAGATGGGATGCGACGGCCCAGTACTGTTCCTGCTGTTATAAGGTCAGGAGTGAGGGTTAAACCCTCATATTCTCTTAGGCTTTCTCTCTATAAAGTGTTAGAGAGAGGGGAGAGCAAAGGTTGAAGAAGAAGGATAAATCTGGCTACCGGTGGAGCTTCGGAGTTCCGAATCACAAGCCGGGCCCAGATTCGCGGAGGCGAGACCATTGCGGTGCTTTCTATCTGGCTAGCTTTCTAGGGCACCAAAGCAAACCTCGAGGATAATGATTCTCTTCTTGGACATGTGAAGTCCTATTCCTTTCTGCATAGGAAACCCGCTCTCGCGAGTGTGCGGTGAGTGTGTGGTGTTCCTGCGGGTGGATATGAATATTCCATCTAGTTTTGCATGTAGAGTCCGGAATCGATGTACGGACATAGGCATGGTGTGTGAAGCCTACCCGGACAAGTTGGTCTGGATCGGTGATGTTTCATTGTGCATGAATAGCCGGAGAAGTCTTTGTGATGATGGTTGATTTTGTGTTTCCTATGTGGTAGATTGCAATAGGGAGCCTTGGGGACTAACTCAAAGGTGCACTCGAAAAACTAGGCAGAAACATATTGCTGTCAGGTACCGCGCGACGGTAGCTCTATTATTGCGTAGCCTGTCTCTTTGAGAGCTGGGGGCTAGTGTTGTGAGGCTGTGTGCTTTGGGAGCCCAACTTGGTGGCCTGAGATCCAACCGTATACATCAGCGGGTTATGTTTTATTGTGTGATCGAATTGCAACTCGGGGAAGCTTGACCCGCGTCTGTGTCTTAAATTGACAAGGCTGTGTGAGCAACTGGTTGAGTGGAACCCTACCCGCTCCAAGTGTTCGTTTAAAGCGAACTAAGGTACATGGGACTTGCCATTGTCTTGGAGGGCGAGTCTTAGGCTTCGGCAGTAAAGACTAAAATACTCATGAGGTTTGCCATCCTGAGAGCGGCGGTGAAGCCACAGAAAGGACCGGATTCACCAAGAATGTGCCCTGAGAGCACGGGGTGTGTGGCCATGCGAGCCTACGCCTGTGTTGATTAGTGCTTAAATTGTACTTTCACTATCTGGTTTTGTTATACTAATAAACTGCAGGGAAGGAGCACCGCTGCCCCAGTTTAGGGGTGGTGTCGTTATAATTTGGTCACCTTTAGCTGACCATTGCTTTTGTTTTCCACCATTGCAGTGGAATGTTGTTTGCAGGAGTTGGGGAGCCTAGTGGCAAAGAGCGGGATGTCGCCCATGCTGCTGTGTCGGCCCTTGAAGGCCAAGTCGAATGTTTACTTTTATGATCATGTGTGGCCGGCCTGCGTGCCAATGTTTGGAAGACATTTATTATTTAAGAAAACTCTTGTAAGGCCATAAGGCCAAGTACTTTGTGTATTTATAAGCTCATTCCTACTTGGTGTTTTTAGTGGACATTCATATTATGGCTTGGGTTCTTATAACTGTTTTTAAAAATCTTCCGCTAGAATGTACTATGTGTAGGACGTGTATTATTGGATGGTTGGTTTCATTTAGTAACTCCATGGTCTGTCTGTGGTATATGGCGTCGGGCCCCGGCCGTACCTACTGCTATATTCTATGCTACGGATAGGGGTGTTACATGAAGGTTGAGAATAAACAAGGCAGGTGACGTGGAACTATTATAGTAGTTATTTATAATGTATTTACAGCAAATGAAAGAAGGTACAAGCTAGCAGTTGGTAGAAAGTAAGGCAGAGCAGTAAGTATATGAAAGGTAATATAAGAAATAAGTAATCTTAACTTATATGAATGCCCATAAAAATATATAAGTTAAGGGATCTTTTACAAGGCTCCCATCATATAAAAAGTATCATACCGATTTATATGTTAGGGTGTCTGTTTTCAAGCAAGCAATATATATATCCATAGAATAATAACCTTAGATTATAAGCACGCTAATGCAAGCTTATAAACAAAGGGGTCGTTTTGCAGGGCCTATGGTATAAAATGTCCCATACTAATTTATACGATTGGTGTCAAGTTAAATGCAATGATTTATGATATGTTATGTTACGCCATGAATCACGCAAGTGCAATACACCCACCCGACTCTGCGCACATAGACCTTTAGTTGCCCCTTTCTGGAGCCTAACCTCCCAGGATACCTCTGCAGTGGCAAATGGAAGCGGTGGGTTGCGCTTCACCCACCTCTAAACTGGTAATTGCACTACTAGTCAGACCTATCGTATGCCTCAATGCTGGTGCACTAAGCGAAGCTCCTGCGTACTCTTTGCCTGCTGGTCCATCGGACATAAATTGGCGAAGTGCTAAACCACACTTGCTGAGTCAACGTATTGGCGTCTGTGCATCGACCCTCCAACATCGAAGACCCACCTTATAATTTATACACATGCAATCTTGATGTGTCAACCACCGAGCCAAGGCTCCTCGAACTAATATGTCCGTCACAACCAATAACTGAGCAAAAGCTCCACGGATTATCCTGTCCGTCAGAAACAACAACCGAGCAAAAGCTCCTCGGACAATCCTGTTCGTCACAATGATCTGCTGAGCCATCGGATCGCTGAGCTAACCTGCCCATCACCAAAACCACCGAGCCTACCACCCGTGTGAGCCAACCTAACTTCCCGAGACACCGAGGTGTGTGAAAATGAACCCCTAGTTATACTAGTTTCTCTTAAACATTGATTATTCTTACGGTTTAGGTTAGCTCAGGACTGCCCAAGGTATTCTAGGTGAAGGGCTCTCACAGGGCACTAGGAACTATGATGGTAGCTGAAGCCCATCTTTCCATTTCGCAAGGTACTTACTATTTTTAGACCATACCAGATTCCCGATCCCTTTTAATATTACTCTGAATCTAACCCTAGTGTGTTTGGACTCTCTCTCACTCCACAGGAAAGACGATCTTTTGTCGATCCCGAGCACCTCTTAACTCTAGCCAACCCAACACTCTCCTCATCATGATTCCTAATGAAGCTCTCTTTCATCTTCCCAAATCAGCATGCATTTCTCCCCACTTCCTATGACCATATCACATGTTACCACAATTTCTGAAGTTTTACTAAATGCAGACCAACATATGATATATGAAGTACATGCTACGGGGTACTCAAAATTTTCGTCCACAAGCCTTAAGATGTTTAATGGAGGTCTATCATGACATTATTAGCCTATCTCCCAAAACTTATAATTTTCCTAATTAATTTGCCACTTAATTAATTATCCCCAAAGTTAGGCCATGAGTATTTTGAACATGAAGTACAATTCTTTCTCAAATAATGGCCACCTAAAAATTATGAACACTAGATAACAGAGGAATAATAGTAAATACCAAGTTTCATGATTTTTTCCATAAATGATTTTGCCTCTAATTAATTAATCTAATAATAAGCCATTAATTATACGTAAAGAAGAAAGTACTAAAGTTAATCATCATAAAATTGTAGAAAAATTACTGAATCTCAAGGATTACCAGAAAAGAGCCTCTCACAAAAAATCACATTTTATTAAGCTTAATAAGTATCAAAATAAATTCAATTACTTTTACTTAGAAAACAGCACCTTGTGAACAAACCCCTACAGATGTACTTCTACAAATTCCATAAAAATTCACAGTGCTTTTAAATGTCCAAAAAGTTCTTCTTACCAAATTTCATAAGTATCCATTAAGTGGTTTGTTCATAAGAAATTTCTAAGTAGAAGGTGCAACTTGATGGGTTGTGAATGAAGTACCCCATATAATGATCAAAAATTCATATTAAAAAATTTCTAGGGCTTATTATAGTCTTAAAACATAGCTTGATTAAATATCATCCAACCCATAGGTTAGGAAGTCACATAATAAAATTCTTCAAGACAACTCATGATGGTGCGCTTTTCAAAGGAACCCACTTGTAAACTCATCCAAACATTATGTAGTATGTTTCAATGGATAATATGACTAAGAAAATGACCTCTACCCAAAATGTCATGCAGTTCCAAAGTCATATGTGCCCCTAGACATTCCCTAAGGTGTATGGACCCAAAAAACTTACCAAGTGGATTAAGTGGTGTGCATGTGTCCAAATTCCACCATATCTCTCCCTAGGGCTTTTCACCACACTAGGATCACATGGACTAGGCTCCAAATCCATACAAGGGCATTTCACCCCATGCCCTCCACAAATCCCCAAAGCCCAACCTTAGTGCATGTACTTGGGTCCTAAGGCAAATCTACCCCAATCCACCCCAAATTCCATGTGAGAGTGTCTAGCATCATATCAAACTAGTGGCCCAAGTTTCAACCTCTGTTGAGGTGATTTGACCACTCAAACCCACAAGGAACACTTTGACCTAAATACCCACTTTTAGGCCAAGGCTAGGGTTTACAAAAAATTCAACCCAAAACAACTCCAAATGAGATGGAATTTTATCCAGAGCCTTATGATGACCCCAAGGACCACTCACAAAAATATGGGAGGGTTTTTTGGTCATTATGTCCCCTAATTAAATTACCCTAGGATTATTAAATAATTTCAAAAACTATAGAAAACGTATCTCCAAAAATATCTATTTTTGGATAGGACCTAGGTATAGGTAAGATTGACTCCCTATCCAAATTTCAGGTTATTTGGATATGTGGTTAAGTGGGGGCACATATTTTAATCTCTGACAAGACTTAGGTATAGACCCCACCAAATTGAGTGCTGAGGTCTAATCTTAACTCCAAATTGACTCAAATAAATTTTGAAATAAACTAGACATCTAGACCTATAGCCTTCATGTTGACCACCTTCTCTGTATAAACTTAGAAGTATTTTTAATAAATAAAAACATTAATAGCATTTTCTGTGACAGAATCATGAAATGAAATTAATTAAATGCCTAAGATCTAAATCAACGGCGCATGAATCTTGGAGCAGAAATGGATGGCATCCGATCTTCTTCAACCTCCAGCTGACGGCCAGCATTCTCCCGACCTGGAGCTTATACAATCCCCAATTCCCGGCCACCCAGACACCTCCCTGGCCGGCCACTGCCACCACCACCTTCGTCGAGGTGGTGGCTATCGCCAGGCAGCGGCACAGCCACCGGATGGGAGGATTCCGGCGATCCCGACATATATGATGACTCATGAGTAATGTTCCTGATAAGGATATTTTTGTACATATCATGGTGTATATGTTATATGCCATGTGACCTGTTGACTTGTTGGTGCACACTTATGATATGGCAATGATCGCTCGATTGTGATATAGTTCGATGATGTGTTTATTTTCGATCACTTGATAAATTTTGTGGCTGCATATGCATAGATGTGAGTTAGGGATGTGCTGTTGTATGTGTTGTATGTTTGGTTTGTTTGTGCGATGCCTTGGGGTGAGACAAGCCGTGGCCGCTGAGCTCAAACCCGGCTCACTTTGTTCGCATGCATGGTTGCGAATGCTGCAACAGTCAGTAGTTGTGTGGCTGATTGGAGTGGGCCAAATTTCGAGGACGAAATTCTTTGAAGGAGGGGAGGGTTGTAACAGCCCAAAGTTGAGAAACGGGAAAATATTAGTTGACATGTCCTGGGACACGGGCGTGTCCCAGGGCGTGTGCTGCTTAGGTTGAGTGCGTTCGATGATTGTGTTCGTCAAAGTTCGGTCGATGACTTTTCGGGAGGAACACGCCTGTGATACGGGCGTGTCGGGGGAGTTACCCAGGGCGTTTCCTCCACTGGTCGACGACTCACTATAGGTCGACGAACTGTGCTCGACGATTGTTGGGTAGAGGGTACACGGCCTGTGACACGGGCGTGTCACAGGGCGTGTCCCGCTTATACTCGAGTGGCTCTCATGTAGGTCGAAATGTACTCGAGTAGATGGAAGAGTACTCGAGTAAGAGGGGGTGACACGGGCGTGTCATCCCTGTGACACGGGCGTGTCCTGGCGGGGTACTCGAGTAATTGGTTTTCTCTCGACTAAGTCCTCTCGAGTAGGTCTCGAGGTGGTTACACGCCCCGTGTCAAGTGCGTGACTAGGCTGATACGGGCGTGTCATGGGCGGGTCACCTTGGTGTGGATAAGGTTTATAAGGAGGTTCGTGCACCACTTAGGGGACACGGCCTGTGACACGGGCGTGTCACAGGGCGTGTCAGACCCGAGAGAGTTATTTTCAGGAATTTTTCTGGTCGTTCCTTTTCTTCCCATGGGATCTGATGCTTCTGATTGCTCCTTGCTGTTATATGGCCGAGAAATGAGGATTACCTCTTCATTTTCTTTTTCTTCTTCATCTTATCATTCTAAGAGAAAGAAAGAGAGAGAAGGCCAAGGGAAGGAAAGGAGGAAGGAGAACCAGCTGCTGAAGGAGCTGTGGAGTGCGGATTGACGATCCCAGAGCGGTTTTGTGAAGGCAATGTCAAGGTGGTGACTTCCATATGGCTACTTCATTTCGCCGAAGCGATCTTAAAGGGTAACGATCTCCTTCTTGGACATCGAAGTCCTCTCTTTATGCATGTGCGTGGAATCCTCCACCAGGAGGTGGATTGCGAAAGTGATTCCTTGGTTGAGTTTGTATCTATAGCCGGAAGTGTGAGTATGGCATAGGCATGCTGTGTGAAGCCTATCTGGACGGATAGTCTGGATTGGTGATGAGCATGGGTAAACCGGAGACGACTCCGTAGATTTGATGTTGTGCAAGGTTTATTCTTTGATTGTCTGGTTGTGTATGGATGAATGAATATTTGGTTATGGCTGTATGGAGGCTTTGTTTAAGCTCCTGGTTATTATGAGAGATAAATTGTTAGTACGCCTGGGGAGCGCAAGATAAGGGGAGGGCGAGATAAACCCGTCCTGTTACACCACTAGGGCGGGTTGATATGGATAGATGAGGGATCGATTCACAACAATTCCTGGTGAGCCGAGTTAAAGCCGGCTTGATGTACCACAAGGGTGGGTCGATTAGGAATAGGTGAGGGGTCGATGGGTGGTAATGTCTGGGGAGCACTGATAAACCCGGCTTGCCACACCACATGGTGTAGGTCGATCTGCTCTGGTTGTTTGTGAATGCTGCGAGGTAGTACCTCTGAGTGATATGGATGGGATGTCGCCAATAGTGAGATTGGTGGACTAGGCTTGAACCGCCCAACCAACAAGTGAAGAGCCTCGATCGGCGGTGTATGATAGGTATATCCGGTACACCAAGAAGGTGCCCTGAGTGAACGGAGCGTCTGGTGGATACCGGCGTTTGTGATACGGACTGTGAATGATAGATTGAAAGAAATGATGATGGTTATGCATACAGGGAAGGAACCACTGCCCCGGGTAAGGGGTGGGGTCATTATAAGTGGTCAGCTAATGCTGACCGTTACTTTGTTTTCTGTTTTGATTGGATGGTGAATTGCAGGTGTTGCTGCTGGAATGGCAATGTGCGGAATGGATGGATTGGTGCTAAAGGCCCTTGTAGGTCGTGCGAAGAAACATGGTTGGATTTCATGTGTAGCCGGCCAGCGTGCCGATGTACGAAAATGTATTTGTTCAAAGAGAAATCTGTAAGGCCTTAAGGCCAGTGTGTGTGAGTTGTATACATTCCTGGTTTTGATATATAAATGTGGACTTTATATAGTAGTAGACATTTTCTGAGGTGAGTTCATGTTAACGTAACATGCTGCGCTAGAATGTTTTGAGATAGGATGCGAATAAATTTTGATTTTCACAAGTAATTCCCCCGCTTGTCTGTGACATATGGCGTGGGGCCCCGGCCGTACCCACCGTTATATGCCATGTGACCAGTGGGGGCATTACAGTGCACACGACCACCGGTCGTGCGCCTTTGCTCATATATAGTACCCTAGTTTTCTTCCTAATCTACCATGCCAGTGCGCACGATCACTGGACATAGTGCGCACGGCCATTGGTCGTGCGCCCGTGATCGTGCACATTGTTCAATTTTGCTTTCTATAAATATGCAAGTTCCACCCTAATTAGACAAGGAGCGCAATTTCCTCCACCGTTTTCGTCTCCGAGGAGGGAATCCGCTGATCTCCTTCAATCTCCACCCTAGGGAGGTGCTACGGGCAAGCTTTCACAGCCAAATCCAAGCCGGAGCTTCCTCTCGGCCTCCACCTTCATCCTTGAGATTCAAGAAGAGCTAGACCTAGCTATCTCCACAAAGCTAGGAGAAGTTATGTCATCCTCCAACAAACCGTGACACGAAGAAGACGGGCCATTGGATGGTGGTGACAGTCCTTCTCTACCCCGGACGCAGTTAAGGACCGAGCTTGGATGCGGATTGACAACGCGACGATTCCTACCGTGAATCTTCAGTAAGACTTCGGATCCGGTCGATTTCGCACACTTTTCTTCTCTTGTTGTTGATGGTTTAGTTGAACTCTTTGTATTTGATGAAGTTATGTTTAGTGTAATATACGTTAATATTAAATCATGTCTATGTGATTTGTATGTTTTCGTTCTATTTGCTTGGGGTGCCCCATATTCCATCCACCACCATCCACCTTTGCCGCACTAGCAAATGCTAGTGGCGTGCCTAGCGAAGAGGTGCTCATGACCCTTATTCCATCGTTCTAACCACCTCATCCGCAATCCTACTCGTCCATCCGCCTAGTGATTCGGTGCATAGCGGCCCGACTAGTCATCCATCCCGCCTGGCGAAGCATCGCATAGCGGCGTTGTATAGGAGTAGTTGTTAGCCTTTTATTTTCTTTTTTCCCAACAATCAAAACCCCCCTTAGTTAACTCCGACTTAAGGACGTCAATCTCAAGTCCTCCTCAAAATTAACTCCACCTTACTGTGTTCCTTGAGAGATCGATACTTGGGAAAACTCGCCCATTTTATATTACTTGTACGACCGGTTCACTGCCATGATCTTTAGCTTCAATAACTCTCCTACACTCAGATCTATAAAAGATCCTACATAGAAAATTGATTATAAAAAGAATAAATCCTTCACCCATGTAGAGAGAGAATGGTTTGAAGGTTTCTTGATCAGTTCTTGATAGATCCGACTGCTTTAGATCTAACCTGTCTTAGGTTCTTCAAAGCTTCTTGAATTTGAACAAAGTAAGGTTGATCTTCTTGTGAAGTTGGAGATGATCTTCAATCCAGCTTCCTTCTTCTATTCAAATGTGGCTCTGAATTCTTCTTGCAGACTTGTTCAGGATCTGCCCTTAGAGACTTGTTGATCTCTGGATGAAGACTTCTCTTCTTCTCAGTTGTTGCTTCTCTTTTTGATGATAGAACATGTCTTTATATAGACTTCATCCGAGGTTACCAGCTGATCTGGTTCCTCACGGCCATCTAACAGCTCTGACAGATGCAACTGCTTTGTTTGTTATGACAGCTATCAAGTCTCTAATCATGACATCTGATACTTCATTGAACTTCAACTTAACAGTGAAGTGCCGCGACAATTCCTTCAAATGTGTCTACACAAATAGACCATGTTTCGACACAATTCTTGATGATGTCGACACAGCTCTCATAGTGTCGATACAGCCCTTCTTTATCTTCTTAACACAGCTTCAGTGGAATGTGTCGACACAAGTCCTGTGTGTCGACACATTAACTCCTAGTCTCGATAAAGTTGATGTCGACAGAATTCTGGAATGTGTCGACACAAGTCCTGTGTGTCGACACAGTTGTTGTCGACAGAATTCTGCAATGTGTCGACACAAGTCTTGTGTGTCGACATAGTTGTGGTCGACAGATTTTTTTGTGTCGACACAAGTCCTGTGTGTCGACATAGTTGTAGTCGACAGATTTTCTGTGTGTCGACACAAGTCCTGTGTGTCGGCACAATTTTTGCCAAGTGTCGACACAATTCTTCTCAAGTGTCGACACTGCTTTTCCCAAGTGTCGACACATTTCTTCTCAAGTGTCGACACTTGTACTTATAAACTTTTTCTGCATTTCCTTAACCTGCACATTGAAACTCAAAACACCATCAAATACACATTGATGAATATCATTGAGTTAGGTGAGATTTTTCCAAATCTGGTACACATTTTCCAATGTACCCAACACTTACTCAGTGCCTAATAGCTGAGAAATTATTCTAAGTGTTTTGCATTGAGTGAAGGTTGCTCACTCAACCCCAAGTGACAGTAAATATGTCCGAGTGATTTGGCATTGAGTGGAGCTTATTCACTCAACGCCTAAGGATAACAAATCTGTCTAAGTGTTTTGGCATTGAGTGAAGCTTACTCACTCAACATCTATGCAAATGTATGATTTTGGATAAGTCCACAGATGGCTGACATCAGCATGAGTCAGCAAAAGTCAACATAATTAAAATTCATTGCGAGAATGATGGAGTAAGCCATTGATGGCACCGGCGGCCAACTATTGTCGTCTTCAACAAATGGAAGGTGGCAAATTGGCAATTAAGGATGGGCCCCAGAACACAAAGAGTCGTTGATCGGATAGCAATAAAAAGGAAAGATTGGCCGAGTCAATAATAAGCAAATAGGATTTCTGAATACACAAAGCGGCGGAACTTCATCTTCTCCCTCGCGATTAACGTCGCGCCTGAAGCACAAGTTCTGATCAGTCAAAACAAAAGCGAAAAGTGATAGCTACTGTAATATTCATCTACGACAGCAAGGTCAGGACTGATTCGTGAAAGAGAAGATGCAGAGACTTCTGCAAGTAACTTCCAGCACAAGCCGTGAATCAACTGCAGACCTTGTCAACTTGTTGCTGTGAAGAATGTAGGGCTGAAATCTACTCAACCCAGGAATACAGACACAAAGATTTTTCTCTGGTGTCTAATTGCTTCAAATCTTTTCTATTTTCTGTAGGATCCTTTAGGATCTGAGTTGTATGTCTGATCTATAAAGGCTGAGAGTGTAGGATTCCTATGAGAATCTGAGTTGTAGGTGATGGGGCTTAAAAACTCCAAAAATTATTTAGGACACGTGGCTCCCCGGGCGGTTTTTTTTTGAAAAGCGGATTTGGTTTATTTAGGAAAACGGGGTGCATGGATTTATTATTTGGATATAAAACAGTTGAAATCGAGTTTTAACGAAAGGAGGCAACTGTACCTATCACGTGTAGTGCAAGATATTCCGCTGTGGAATATCGGGGTCGTATTGTTCTCGGGGTCAGGTTGATTATTTCTACTCTTCCATGGAGGGGACTATTATTTTACCGAAAATTTATCTTGTCGGGATATTATTTATATATATATAAACAAAAAATAAAAGCATTAAAATGGAGCCGATGAATAACTTAGCGCAACTGTATCAAAGTGCACACTCGACAGAAATGAAAACACTCCACTCTATAAAAATTAAAAACTCAACACCATTGAAAATAAAAACACACCCACTCTATATGAAATAAAACACACACAGGCACTCTACTTGGATAAAAACACACGCCCACACAACATAAATTAAAACGCACACACACTCTCTACAGGAATGAAAGAAAATGATAAAAAGCTAACTCATACACTCATGCACACGTACAAAAAATGCAAAAAACAAAGTGCTCTAAAAATTAAAACAACTTCATTTCTACCGCTATAATGTGGTATAAATGAATAAAAAGACAAAATAAAAATGAAAGGAGCAAAAAGTTTTGCAAAAAATGGGAAATCAAAGTGCTCGAAAAATTAAAACAAATACATTTCTACCACTAAAATGTGATAGAAATGCATAAAAAGAAGACAGAAAAATTAAATGAGCAAAAAGTTTTGAAATAAAAGCAAAATAAAGATTTTCGAAAAATTAAAATGACAGCTTTTCATTCTTATAATTCTATAAAAATGCTTAAAAAGTGGAAAAAAGGGTAAAAGAACGAGAAGTTTTACAAAAATAAAATTAAAAGACAAAGAAAAAAAATCAAAACCACTTTTATAACATTTTTTTTAGTTTCATAAGGATGGACATAAAATGCACAGAAAAGTCCTAAGTCTAACCAAAGCTAATAACAATAACGAAATCATAAAAATATAAATCTTTACTCATACACACACACACCCATATTTAAAAACAAGAAAAATAAAGATAAAACAAAAATAAATAAAATTGCTTAAGGAGGGGCATAGATCCATTCCAAAACAACATAAGGAGACAAAAATCTAAACATTTTATTAAGCTAAATTGAGTGTTACAAAAAGCTAAAAACAAACATAAGAGAGGGGGAGAAAGTCCCTTACATAGCTTTGGAAATACATCTAAACAACACCTCTTAAGCAAAATGGTCCAAAGAAGAAGAACATGAATTCAAATAGAAATTTTCAATTTATAGGAAAAAATTTCAAAGTACACGCCATAGGTCACGGGCATGTAAGGGGGGGGGGGGGGCGTGTAAGCACTATTCATGATGTGATCCAGAGAACTGATGGCTGGTTTGACTTTGCGGTTATACATGTGGTGGGTCACGGGCGTGACTCTGTTTGTCACGGGCGTGTTAGGAAGGTTGATCCGGGGACGGCGCCGCATTAACAAGTTGCCGGCGACGTCTTTTCGGGCCAGCTGGAGAAGTCACGCTCGTGTCGCTTCTTGACACGGCCGTGTCAGGTCCGTTCAGCGAACTTCGAGTGCGTTTCGTTGAAGGCGTGACACGGGTCTTGGTCACGGCCGTGTCATATTTGACACGGGGGTGTACTTGGGCATGACACGATTTTTTCTTCAAATGCGGCTGATTTCACGGGATTGAAGGTACACACCCACGTCACGGGCATGTACTTGACAAATTTTGACATTTCCTGAAAACTTTTAGAAAAATAAAATAAATTTAAGTTAGGAAATATTTACAAAAAAGGACCATTTTATTAAAGAAAATAAACTAAAAATAACAAAAAGAAACTAAAATGACTTATGTATTGTACATAAATATACATATATTTATAACTCATAAAATACCCCCATACTTAAGCTTTTATTATTTCAGAGCAAAAGTTTGAGATATACTTATAAGAAATTAAAGAAATCCTAAGTTTAGCTTTCGCTTGAATTAATTGAAAGAAAGATCTAAATAAACATCCGGGGTATAAGTGTTAAGTCCTAAATTATTAAAAAATTTAAATAAAGGAAGAGTTTCAGCCAAAAAAACTTCTGATATAATCAAATAGATAGCAAAATTTTATTTGTTAGGTTAACAAAAATAGATTGGGATTATGGAAACTTTACCTTAAAAGAATTAAAGGAAATAATTCAATTTACAAATTATGCTCTCAAAAAAATTTTAAAATTAAATCTAGAATCATTTGAAATTGACGGAGGGGGATGTTGAGGTTTATGAAGAGGGCTTGGTTTTTTGAGACAAGGGTATTTTTTTCGCTGAAACCTCTAATGAATGTTTTTTGAATATGGATGTTTAGGAAAACAAAATCTTATTTTCCATGACATATAAATTTTTTTAACAAATTCATAATAACCCAATGTATATGTATAAGAGTAATGAATTTTATCCACTTACTCTGTAACATATAATCTTTTCAAATATTGGATGCCTATTTTTACGGAACAAAATCTTATTCTCATTGACATAGGATCTTTTAAGGATCAAAATCATGACAAGTCAGACATGAAAAAAGGAGATATGTTTTTTTTCAGAAAAAAAACTAGGTTTAATAAAAAAAATTTGTGGGCAACCTTTATAAATTAAACGTTCCTATATTTCAAAAAAAAGCTTGGAGTAAACATAATTGAAATCTAAGGTTGTTATTTTCTAACAAAATAAATGTGCAACTATTTAGATAAGTTAGAAGTGGCGCTGAAAACATGTACCTTATCTAAATAAAAAAATAAAGCATAAGAAATATGTTTAAACCTTAATCTCAGATATCTAAATCTATCGATCTCCAATTAATAAATGAATAGTAAACAAAAAATTAATAAAATCCGCATACAAATAAACTCACAACTAGATTTTTTGAGAGCGAAAAGGGGTTAAAATGAGACATTAGATTTATTCGTTACATAATAAATAAATTTTTGTGGTATTTTAGGGTTTTATCTTCTTTTTTTGTATTTTGGAGTTATTGTCTTTTTTTGGATTTTGGATTTTCTAAAATTTTTTTGGATTTTTGATTTTCTAATTTTTTTTATTTTTTAAAGTTTTTAACAAGTTATTTACATGAAATGGGGAGAAAGAAGTGTTATTTTCAAAGAAGAGAGGGGGAAAGAGAGATTTTTTTACGAAGATGAGAGAGGGGAAAAAGAAAGATTTTTTTACAAAAAATGTACAAAGTAAAAACAACAAATGTTTTTGAATTTTTTGTTTATAGGTTTTTTATGGAAATTTTTGTTTTGTTTATGGATTTTTTAGGTTTTTGATGGAAGTTTTTGAAAGTGATTTTTTTTGAGGTTTTAATTTTTATGCATTTTTTGTATTTTTGTAAGTTTTTAAGTTTTTTTCGAGGTTTTAATTTTTATGCATTTTTTTTGTATTTTTTGTCAGTTTTTTTTGATGTTTTAATTTTCATGCATTTTTTTGTATTTTTGTACTTTTTTTTAGGTTTTAGTTTTTATACATTTTTATTTTATTTTGTAAGTTTTTGTTTATTAGTGAAGAATATAAAAGTGTAAAATAGGAAAACACCCTCATACTTAAACCCAACATTGTCATCAATGTTACAATCTAGGTATGCGGACTGATAATAGACAAAATACAACATGTACAAAAAAATAAAAAGGGAGGGTAAAAGCTTCCCTAAAATGAGGTCGGGGCGGTCCGTGTTGAAACCGTGCATTATTAATAACAAAGGAAAGAAAAATAACAGAAAAATGAAAAAGATAAATACGGCCAAAGGATTGCGGGCGTTAGGGGGCAAGTGGAAGTGACTCGGAAGTAGCTAATGTCTTAGCGACAAGAGCATGATATAAATGCTTTCACCTAACGTGCACAATATTGTGAAGCGCATCGAAGCGCAAAAAAATGAAAAATAAATTTTAATAATAGAAAAATTTTCTTTATTTCCAGTGTTTAGTATTTTTTTTGGAAATTTTTTTTGGGTTTTGGAAAGTAATAAAACAAGTTAAAACAAAACAAAACATATATACGGGAAAAATTTGTTTTGTATTTTAGGAGGGAAGGTTTTTGGCTATATATATATATTTTTTTAATAACAAATTATATATATAAAAATATGTATATATATATATATTTTTTTTTTGAAGTAGTTTTTTGTTTTGTAGGATTTTTTTATTTTTTAGTTGGTTTTTAGTTTTTTATTAGGTTTTTGGTTTTTGTAGGTTTTTTAAGTTTTTAAGTTTTTAGATTTTTTTGGTATTTTTGGCTTTTAAGTTTTTTTTAGATTTTTTGGTTTGTAGTTTTTAGTTATTTTGTGTGGTTTATTAGTTTTTTTAAGTGTTTTTTGTTAGTTTTTTGTTAGTTTTTTGTTTTGAGATTTTTTTTTGTTTTTAGAGTTTTCATAAAAAAGAATGAGAAATTTTTTAGATTTTATAGTTTTTTCATTTTTTAGTGTTTAGATATTTTTGGTTTTATAGTTTATTTTTAAATTTTTTAGTTTTATAGTTTTTTTCGAAATAGAGCTATTTCATTTTTGTGTGTCTTTTTTTATAGATAAATATATATATGAAATAGTAAGTATAAAATAACTCTCATTGTTTTTTCTTGAAGTTTGTTTTTAAATAGTTTTATTATTACTATTATTATTATTATTTGGAATATTTTTTGGTGGCTATTTTTAAAAATTTTTGTTATATATATATATATATATAGGTAAAAATTTTAGTATTCCAGAGTTCAAAATAACAAATCAAATTTCCCAGCAACGGCGCCAAAAACTTGATTCATTTCCACCAAGTCCCTGACAACGGCTCCAAAAAATTGATTGAATTCCACCAAGTCCCCCGCAACGGCGCCAAAAACTGTATGGTGGTTAAAACTCCAAAAATATTTAGGACACGCGGTGCCCCGGGCAGTTTATTTAGAAAAGGCGGATTTGGTTTTATTTAGGAAAACGAGGCACGCAGATTTATTATTTGGATATAAAACAGTTGAAAACGAGTTTTAATGAAAGGAGGCAAGTGCATTTATCACGTGTAGTAAAGGATATTCCAGTGTGGAATATCAGGTCGTATTGTTCTCAGTGTCTGGTTGATTATTTCTACTTTTTCCTGTAGTGGACTATTATTTTACCGAAAATTTATCTTGTCGGGATATTTTTTATATATATAAAAACAAAAAATAAAAGCATTAAAATGGAGCCGATGAGTAACTTAGCGTAATGGTATCGAATCGAATTTGAACCAAAATAAACCTATAATAAAAAGAGATACTAAATTTCAAATTAATTAAGGCGGAGACTTGGCCGTGGAGGTTCCACTAAAATGAGTTCACCTATCTCTAGGACTATCGCTCACCTGAACATTAATATTATTCAATCGTGCTCTCGTCTGACAAAGGATTCCTCTTAATGTCTGTATTATGCTAAGAAACTCGCTATTGGGTGGGGAACCCAATCCGGTAGAATTCTGAGCCTCATCTCTCGAGGGTTAGTGTGGAACTTCATTTACCAAGGGGTGATCGGTCCATATGCACAACCTCTTGGCTAGCTAGCGTATGAACTACGAAAATAGAGCCCACACACCGATATGTGGTTCTACGCATCGTAAACCCGTGGCAAAACTTAAGTAATTTAATTAATTAGAAAAACATGACTTTAATTATTTAAAGCATTTTTATCTGTCTCAATGCTCTTCGATACTGATGGCTAAGAGAGGTTAGCCACTCTTTGGAATGGGGAGGGCTTGCGGAAAGAAATCTATAAAATGAAAGTAGAAAATAATGCTGTAAAGAAAGCGGTAAATGACAGTGGTAAAGAAAGCAGTAAATTGCGAGCCCTAATCAAACGAGTAGGGGGGAAATGAAAGCAGGAAAATTAAAGTCCTACTCAAACGAGTAGGCGGGAAGTTAAAGCGAGTACTACTCGAATGAGTAGGAGAAAATAAGTGCACACACACACGCACTCTACAGAAATGAAAACACACGCACACTACATAAAGTAAAACACACGCACACGCGTGATAGAAATGAAAACACTACACTCTACAGAAATTAAAAACACCACTATACAGAAAATAAAAACACACCCACTCGACAAGAAATAAAACACACACACACGCACTCTACTTGAATAAAAACACACACCCACACAACAAAATTAATATGCACACACACACTCTACAGGATTGAAAGAAAATGATAAAAAGCTAACTCATACACTCACGCAAACGTACAAAAATGTGAAAAACAAAGTGCTCTAAAAATTAAAACAACTACATTTCTACCACTAGAATGTGATAGAAATGCATAAAAAGACCAAATAAAAATGAAACGAGCAAAAGGTTTTGCAAAAAAAAAGGGAAATCAAAGTGCTCGAAAAATTAAAATAAATACATTTCTACCGCTAGAATGTAGTAGAAATGCATAAAAAGAAGACAAAAATTAAATGAGCGAAAAGTTTTGAAATAAAAGCAAAATAAAGGTGTTTGAAAAATTAAAATGACAGCTTATCCATTATTATAATTCTATAAAAATGCTTAAAAAGTGGAATGAAGTGTAAAAGAATGAAAAGTTTTACAAAAATAAAAAAAAAGACTAAGTAAAAAAAAATCAAAACCACATTTATAACCTTTTTTTATAGTTTCATAAGGATGGACATAAAATGCACAGAAAAGTCCTAAGTCTAACCAAAGATAGTAACAATAATGAAATCATAAAAATATAAATCTATACTCATACACACACACACCCATATTTAAAAATGAGAAAAATAAAGATAAAACAAAATTAAATATGATTTCTTAAGGAGGTGCTTAGATCCATTCCAAAACAATATAAGGAGACAAAAATTTGAACATTTTATTAAGCTAAAACGAGTGTTACAAAAAGCTAAACAAAAACATAAGAGAGGGGGAGAACGTCCGTTACATAGCCTTGGAAATACATGCAAACAACACCTCTTCACCAAAATGGTCCAAAGAAGAAGAATAGGAATTCAAATAGAAATTTTCAATTTATAGGCAAAAATTTCAAAGTACACGCCCTAGGTCACGGGCGTGTAAGGGGGCGTGTCAGCACTATTCATGATGTGATTTAGAGAACTGACGGCTGGTTTGACTTTGCGGCTGTACACGTGGAGGGTCACGGGCATGAGTCTGTTTGTCACGGGCGTGTCCAGAAGGTTGATCCGGGGACGCCATCACGTCAACAAGTCGCGGTCGACGTCTTGTTGGGCCAAGTGGAGAAGTCAAGCCCGTGTCGCTTCTTGACACAGACGTGTCGGGTCCGTTCAGTGAACTTCGAGCGCGGTTCGTCGAAGCCGTGATACGGGTTTTGGTCACGGCAGTGTCATATTGGACACGGGCGTGTACTTGGGCGTGACACGAGTTTTTCTTCAAATGCGGCTGATTTCACGGGATTGAAGGTACACGCCCAGGTCAAGGGCGTGACCTGATGTACACGGGCATGTAATTGACAAATTTTGACATTTCCTGGAAAATTTCAAAAAAATAAAATAAACTTAACTTAGAAAATATTTACAAAAAGGAGCATTTTATTAAAGAAAATTAACTAAAGATAACAAAAAGAAACTAAAACGACTTATTTATTGTACGTAAAAATACATATATTTACAACTCATCCGTAGGCCTATGTTATAATTACTGAGGTAGGATCATTTGTGATCTGAGTGTAGTATCCATTTTGGATCTGAGTGTAGGGCTTAGGCCTGAGCTGTAGGATCATTTGTATATGAGTAGTAGGGATTAGTGCCTGAGTGATAGGTCTTGGAGAAGACAGAGTGGTCCTGTAGGATCATGTTGTAAGCTCCTTTGAGTCGAAATTTTGGGGAAGAGCATTGTCTAACACACTGTTAGAAGTGCGCAGAGTGACAGTGAACATACCCAAACTCTGGGGAACCACTATAAAATATACGTGTCATTTTGTTGATGTTCTTGAAACCTTAATCTAACTAATCACCAAGCACAGTAATTAAGGTATATGTCTAGATAATTAAAAAGAGACTTAAAACCTATCCCCCCCTCTAGGTGTTTGTTGACCTTGAAAACAAAGTCTTTCAGTACGGACACTCCATAATCATGTGTCATGTCTTATTACAACAATAGCACAAAACGTCAGCGGAAGAATGTTTATTCAGTTTAGATTTATACCTTTCCTCCTGGTTGTATCTTTTCTTCGCCTGATCACCATCACGATGTGATCTTCTGAAATCAGAGGAGGATTGATTCTTCATTTTTCTCCACTTGCTGAGCAATCTTTTGGACTGCTTAGATATGAGGGAGAACTCTCCATTAGATAACTTAGGGCCAGACGTGATGGGCTCAGAGTCTTCTAGGTTATCTAGTGTGTAACGCCCCAAAAATAACAAATAGCATTTTAAGGCCAATTTGGTGGCTGAATAGGTTCACATGGCCATGTGACACGGGCGTGTCCAGGGCCGTGTCCTTCTCTGTATTTGGCCATCCTATGTCGATTGATGAGCACGGGCTGGGACACGGGCATGTCCAAAGCCATGTTTGGCACACGGCTTGTGACACGGGCGTGTCACAAGGCCGTGTCCTAGTCGGGACACAGCGGTTTCCTGTGTCAGTTGAGGGACACGCCCTGTGTCATGGCCGTGTCATAAGCTGACACGGGCGTGTCAAGCAGTAAAACGGGCGTGTCTGAGCCCGTATCCTGCTCTATGTTCGGCGATCATGTTCAGATCGTGAGACACGGCCTGTGACATGGGCGTGTCACAAGCCATGTTTGGCCCAGGAAAATGATTTTCAGGGCGATTCATGGTCGTTTATTTACTTCAAATAGGATCCAATGGTCCAGAAATCTCCATACTGTTTTTAAGGCCGGGAGTTGATGGTTAAACCCTCATTTCTCTTAGGTCTTTATCTTTCTAAAGAGTAGGAGAGAAGGGAGAGCACGGAAGAAGAAGAAGAAGGAGGAATACGGCCGCCGGTGGAGCTTCGTAGCCCCAAATCGCTAACCGATTCCAGATCTGCAGAGGCGAGTGCGTTGCGGTGATTTTTATCCGGTTAGTTTTCCATGGCACCAAAGAAAACCTCTAGGGTAACGATTCTCTTCTTGGACATGTGAAGTCCTCTTCCTTTTTGCATAGGAAACTCTCTCCCGTGAGTTGGCGGTGAGTATGAGGTATTCCTTTGGGTAGATATGGTTTATACCCGTTGTTTTGCATTTAGAGTCCGGAATCGAAGTACTGACGTAGGTATGGTGTGTGAAGCCTATCCGGACAAGTTGTTCTGAATTGGTGATGTATTTATTATGCTTGTTTTGCCGGAGAAGGCTTCATGCCATTTGTTTTGCGGGTTTTTCTACGTGGTAGATTGCAACAAGGAGCCTTGGGGACTAACTCTAAGATACACCTGGGAAGAAGCGCGTTGCTGCCACCTTGGTGGCCTGGGAGCCAACCTTGTGCATAACCGGGTTATGTACTATTGTATGATCGATACTCGGGATTCGGGGAAGCTTGACAAGAGCTGATGACTTAAATTGACATGGCGATGTGAGCAACGGGTTGAGTGGAACCGTACTAGCTCTATGTGCTTAGGTTTAAGAGGCCTACCGATGGCATAGAGGGCGGGTCTTAGGATTCAGCCAAAAGAGACTTATTAGCTCACAATGTTGACGTACTAGGGGGGTGGTGGACCGGGTTCACCGAGAATGGGCCCTTAGAGCACGGGGTGCGTGGCCGTGTGTTCCTATGCCTGTGGTGAAGTGTGCTTAAGTTGTACTTTCACTATCTTGTTTGGTTATACTAATAAAATGCAGGGAAGGAGCACCGCCGCCCCGATTAAGGAGTGGGGTCGTTATAATTTGGTCAGCTTTAGTTGGCTGTTGCTTTTGATTGCCACCGCTGTAGTGGTATGTTGATTGCAGGTGCTGCGGAGCCTCGTGGCAAGTAGCGAGCTTAAGCCCTTGTTGCTGAGGCGGCCCTTGAAGGCCAAAGCAAATGTTTACTCTTTATGCTCATGTGTGACCGGCCTGCATGCCGATGTTTGGAAGATATTTATTGTTTAAGTAAATTCTTGTAAGGGCATAAGGCCAACTATTTGGTATATTTGTACTGTCATTCCTACTTTGGGTTTTAGTGGACATTCATGCTTTGGTTTGGGTTCTTATAACTATTTTAAAAAGCTTCCGCTAGAATACTCTGAGATAGGACGTGTAAGACCCCCCCCCCCCCTCCCGGAACATAAAACACGTCATGAAGGGGGTCTTATGCCCAGAACAGCCTCTTTGCCGTAGCAATAGCACACGGGCTAACCTGTACCACAGGACGCCTATTCCGCCGACAACATCCAATATCAACAACCCAACCAAAATATAATTTAGAAGTCAATCCACACATAAGCATAATATAAGTCCAAAAGTACATCAAAAACAAGAAACTACAACAAGCTTCTAAAGTATCAGAGTACAACTAAAGCATGCCCATAGGGCTACATCAAAACCTCTCAAAACTCAAATCGGTAACCGACGGTAGCGAAGGCACTGTCCCTTCAGGCCCTGTCATCCTGGAATGGCTGTCCTGCTGCATAGTCTACGACAGCTCTACCTGTGGGGTTTCATCCTAGAAAGGAAGACGTAGCAACCGTTAGTCAAAAAGACTAAGTGGCTTCACGTCCGCTCCCCGGCGACTCCTCGGCACCGGGCACAGAAAGGAATCAGGGTACAATATATAATAAGTAATATAAGCAGGTACAAGCAGGTGGAATAAGTACATATAAAGTAAGCAGTAATAGAGGAAATGTATAACATGATTAATAGCAGTCGATACTAGCAATTCTACATAAGTTATACCAATCCATCTAGTATAGAGTTCTACAACAGGAAAGTAACTTAACTTATAAGGATGCCCACACAATCTTATAAGTTAAGTTTCGGTTTAACATAAAGTAACTCATCGTATAGGAGTGTCCATACAAACTTATACGATGAGGATCTTTTTATGCATTGTATTGTAATGGTATGTACGCAATGCAATGACTCACCCATGATCACACACATGCAATCACTATGTCGATACAGACTTGTAATTCCCACTTTTCGAGCAGGTAACTTGTAACTCCCCGAAACTCAAAGGAGCAAAAGGGGGGACGTTTCGGTCCAGTTTAGGTTCTGGCAGCAGGCACACGGCCTGGGACACGGGCGTGTCCCAGGGCGTGTCAAGCAGTGTCGACACTTAGCCGCGAAGTCATCGAGTTTTACTCGACGATTCGTCGAGAGGGGGCACACGGCCTGCGACACGGGCGTGTCGCAGGGCATGTCGACCCGTGTCGACCCTTAGCCGTGAGTCGTCCAGTTATACTCGACGATTCGTCGAGAATGGGCACACGGCCTGCGACACGGGCGTGTCGCAGGGCGTGTCGACCCGTGTCGACGATCGTCCCGGGGAGTCGTTGAGATTCACTCGACGATCGTCGAGACAAGGCACACGGCCTAGGACACGGGCGTGTCCAAGGCCGTGTCATCAAGTCGTCGACCTTCCCTCGACGAAATGTCCCGTGTACACGGCCTGGGGTCCAGGCGTGTCAAGGTGACACGGGTAAGGACACGGGCGTGTCCTAGAACCCGTGCAGTGCTCGGGTTGAAAATGGGGAAAAATCATGGGGTACACGGCCGGCTACACGGCCGTGTGAAGTGGAACACGGGCGTGTCAGCTCGAACACGGGCGTGTTCGATACCCGTGTGAGGTTCCAGGAGATTCGATTTTGACGGCGAATGCGGCACACGGCCCTAGAAATGGGCGTGTGCCAGGCCGTGTTCGGTCCAGATTGGGCATTTCAGCCCCGAATCAAAGCCGTTCGTTTCCTTGTTTTGAGATCCAACGGTTGGGGGATGTTCCTGAAGGGATATACCCGTGGGTTGACTTAGAAATCCATCACTTTTCATACCTTATTCTCTTTCTAAGTCCTTGGAGAGAGAGGAGAGCTAAGGGAAGAAGAAGGAGCTAGATCCGCCGTTGGAGGAGCTTCGGAGCTCTGAATCGCAAGCCGACTCCGGATCCACGGAGGCAACGCTAGTGCGGTGATTTCTATCCGATTACTTTTCGATGGCGCCAAAGAGGAACTCAAGGGTAACGATCCTCATCTTGAGCGTGAATAGCTCTCTTTCTTAGCATAGGAAGCCCGCTCTCACGAGTTTGCGGAGAGTTGGAGGCGTTCCTTCGGGTAGATATGTAAAGTCCCCGTTGTGTAGCGTCCGTATGCGAGAACGGACATAGGCATGATGTGTGAAGCCTACCCGGACATGTTAGTCTGGATCGGTGATGTTGCATTGCATAAGGCCGGAGAAGACTCCGCGCTATTGGTTGTTTTTCGGGTTTTCTACGCGGTAGATTGCAGCAGGGAGCCTTGGGGACTAACCCAAAGGTGCACCCGGAAAACTGGGCGGATACGAGATCTTGCCAACTTGGTGGCCTGAGAGCCAACTTGAACATAACCGGGTTATGTGACTTGTGATAGAATGGGACTCGGTGAAAGTTTGACCCGCGCAAATGGCTTAAATTGTCGTTGCGATGTGAGCACGGGTTAGATGGAACCGTACCCGCATTATGTCGTTCAGTTAAAGAGACCTAAGGTTACGTGGCACTTGCCATTGGCATAGATGTGAGTCTTCGGCGGTCAATGCCTTGAATTGTCGTGACCCAGGCCAAGAAGACAAATTGCTCATAGGTGTGGCCGTCTAAGTGACGGTGGTGAGTCCGGAATGTTAATGGCTTTAATTGACGTGACATCGACCGGTTCACCGAGAATGTGCCCTGAGTGCACGGGGCGTGTGGCCGTGCGAGCCAACGTCTGTGTTGAATTGGCTATGGTTATATATATATATATATGGCTCGCTTATGCTAATGAAATGCAGGGAAGGAGCATCGCCGCCCCGAGTTGGGGGCGGGATCGTTATAATTTGGTCAGCATTGCTGACCGTTGCCTTGTTTTGCCACCGTGCGGTGGTTTGTTGCTTGCAGGTGCAGCTGGACCAAGCGGTCAATAGCGGGCTAAAGCCCTTTTTGCGAAGCTGGCCCTCGAAGGCCCAAGTAGAAGTGTTTACTGCTTTATTCATGTATGACCGGCCTGCGTGCCGTGGTTTGTAAAACATGTAATATTCAAGTGAAACATTTTGTAAGGCCTTAAGGCTAGTTTTGGGTATTTTGTAATAACATTCCTAAGTTGTTCTAGTGGACATTCATGCTTGTATGCTGGGTTCTTGTTTACAACCTTTATAAACTGCTTCAGCTAGAATGCTCTGTGTAGGACGTTGAGATTGGTTGGATGGTTTCCATAAGTAACCACCCGGTCTATCTGTGGTATATGGCGTCGGGCCCCGGTCGGACCTACTGCTATATGTTATGCGTCGGATAGGGGGTGTTACAATTTTGTATCAGACTACTGGTTTTGGTTGGGCTTAAACTGAATTCGTGGCCGAATTCTTTTTAAGGGGTGGTGAGCACATTGTGTGCGTCATCGTAATAACAGTGAAAAGAACCCATGAATGTCCACTTAGGAATGAAAATACTCGTGTTTGAGGAACCTGCGTGTTCCTATAATTGCTATTTGCAATTTATTTGGTCGCTTAACGGTGTTTTGTACCACTATAGGTGACCAGAAGTGGTGTTGGGCCGTCAGAACGCAGAGTTTCTGAGGCTAGTAGTGCACCGGATGTTGCTCCTGCAACACCTCTGTCGGCTGAAAATATTCGATTGGTGGCTGAAGCGGTGTTGGCCGTGATAAATGTGCAGCCTGGAAGGCAAGCGCAGCAGCCCGCTCCTGTGATGGAGCAAGAACCTCTGCAAGAGGCTGAGCCGAGGAGGGTGGAGCGAGTGGTTGTAGAACCGGTAGTGCCAAG